>CM060622.1:37943737-38543737 GCA_030578275.1 Meda fulgida
CAGAGATTTCTGATTTACTGTCCTTTTTTTTGGTTTCCGTTTGGATACTCTGATCTTCCGAGTACATTTTAACTTCGCATTTTTTAAACAGGCGAAAGTAACAAAACGGCTTATCGGCAGAAGTGCAGAGCTCTGATTGACTAATGAAATCCATTAAAAAGACAAAGCCAAATTAAAATTCCACTAGAACATTTCCTGGAACACATCAAATAATGAACCTAGGGTGCAGGGGTGCCAATGTCTTTATTTGTATGAAAAATTAAATGTAGCTGAAGTGAATCAAAGCTTCTAAAACAATGTCTTAATTGCACCAGCAGCACATCTTTGCATTAAATTTGGCCATTAAAATTCTCTGGCATATATCTGATGTGTTACTCTGTATTTGCTCATATATCTCTCCCTCTCTCTCTAACAATCAAACAGGCAATGCTGTGGTTTGGACGTCCTCCAGACATCCTGCTTCTCCTGCTTTGTGGTTTTGTTTTGCAGATCTCATCTCTCTCTTCACCGTTCCTCCTGATTGACAGCTGAGCACAGGTATGAAAACAAACATAGCGCTCCAGCGGCGGCGGGTGAAAAGCGATCCATAGCAGACTCCCTTTTACGCCCTGTACCCGCTACCGTTGCCCCTCAACCCTGTGCCGATTTCAACACGGGGCTTAAAGAAAACATAGGATTCGGCAACAATTAAGAGCACTCAAAAACAATTCTGGCCTGCCTCTCAAACTCATGCATCAAATAACTGGATATAATTTAGTTTTTTTTTTTTTTTTTTAAATAAACAGAGCTTAAAATATAAGAAAAATCCAAACTGAAAAAAAAAAAGAAATCTGGTGTTTGAGTTTGTTTACTTGTTTTGTGCAACAGAGTTGGGCAGGTCCGGACATGTCAGTGCGTTTTAGAAAACAGTAAGTGTTTCAGCTTTTTTCCACTCTCTCTCCACCATTGTTCTTCATTCCCTAAGGCAATCAGTTACTTTTTGCACCTCCTAAACTCTTTCTTGCCACAGCACAGTGTCTCGACAGGTTCACAAGGTGAAAATATGTAAAGGTTTTAAAGAACAGCTGCGGAGATTTCAAAAGCAGTGAGAAACTTTATTTTGTTCCAACATAGTATGGCGGGGACAGTGATTCCCAGCCGATTTATTTATCGAACAAAGATCAAAGGCGGGTTTTTGTAGTGCGATGACAATAGCACAAAGAACTGTGGGTAAATTGCACAATGCCATCGGTTCAGATATGAGAGCAAAAACAGCAAGGCCAAACAGGCAACAGCCTCCTTTTCATCCTCATTCCATCTTTTATCCAGCACTCTCCTCCATTAATTTCGAGCTGGAGGAACGTGTGGCCTTTGTATTGATTTTTTAACCCGACTATTAATGCTCTCTGATTTATCATAACACTTTAGATCTTAATCATAAGTTGTGTGTGGTTTCTCTTTTCCAGCTTGGTGCCTTTGTTTGTGTATTAATTAAGCAGACCTTGTGTGTCTCCAACCCTGAGCTTCCTTTTTAATTGCCCGTATTTACATCAGGCCGACTTCAAACGCAGAGAGAGACATTTTGTAAGGGGGAGCACAAAGGAGGCCTTTGAAATGTCTACAGTCATATGAAATGGCAGGCTAATTAGAAACCTTAGGCTGCCGGTATGATATGAAAAGTAATTCTGTCTGTTTCTCTACAGTCGCCTGCAGCCTCGCTGGAAATCACGACGGAGGCCACTGGTGGGGTATTATCAACGCCTTCTACCTGTTTATACCTTTTAAACATGACCTCACCCAATGCCATTTATCCAACAGAAAAATACCCTGTAATTTAAAAAGATCTCCTTTCAAAAGGCTAAATCTTTCCTCACCATTTTCTTCGCTGCACTTTGATCTATGGTGCCACATAACAGGGACAGGTACAATGAATCTGGTTAACTGAGATGTGATTTACATTTGGGGGTTCATTAAGGTTATTGCCGATGAATGCACTTATTAGAATGTGCGACTGTTTCTTTTCCCCCTCTTCTCCCCCCACCTCCACCCCTCCTCCACCCACACACCACAGAGAGTAGGTCTAATCCAATAATTAAAACCCAAGGACAAACGTTTTTCATAATTCTAAACAGTGCAGGGATGGAAAAGAGAACCATTAGGCGAGGGAAAGAAAAACAATAACACTTCTCTCCAATGTTATTACCCTTGCAATCTAAATCCAGCTATTAACTGCCTCCTAAACGACTTCTCCATTAAAAGCATCCTGAAAAACTGATGCTATAACAAAGAGGATATTCTAACCATTATGACACCTGTACCTCACCCAACAAAAACAGCTGTTATTGAAACACGTGACTTTAAATCAAGAGCCAATGTAAAGCTCTGAGGATATGGGGTAGATTGGTGTCGGCAGGAATGAACGGCAAAACCAAGTGTGCCAGAGAAAGGGAAGAAAAAGAGAGTTAGAGATAGTGAGGGAGGAGTGTGTGGCTGGAGCCGGGCAGAACTAGAGTGTTATCAGAGAACCGGTGAAGTGCCGTCTCCTGCTACATAAACACGTCTCTGTAACAGCCAGTGCTAAGACCTGCTCATGGAATAAAAAAAATAAATTAAAAAATTAAAAAAGAATATCCCATGAACACCTTCAGTGGGTAAAAACAGTGTATGGGCCGCACTATCTTCCAATACAAACACACCCATGCAATCATCTCCCCTTTTCTCTGTTTACATCAAGCCCACCTTTGCATGTGTTCAAACATTATAAAAATGCATTTCACCAGAATACACATAATTCTGTCTAATTTCCATTCCAGGAGATAAATAACAAAATATAGCTGCTATAATGCACATCAAACTCACATAACAGTCATGCTGAGGAGGAAGAGGTTAAAATCAAGACAGGAAGGATAACAGTGACCAGAAAAGGTTGCGTTCTGATATTTTTCTGCCATATTCTGGCACGTGGACCACACCATTCTTTCTCAATTTGATGGAAACACATTTGTAAGCGTTACCTTTAATTTCTCCTAACAGCTCGCCTGTGTTGAGTCGCTCCATCTTTTCTTTCCAGTCTTTAGAAAGGAGTTTCTCCATGCAGGAGGATTCTGAAACACAGGCGAAATTTCAGAATTAAACTGAATGCATATACAAACGAGAAAAGTAAAACCATTTAACTTTCAGGCTGTATTCTATGCTTCTCGCATAGTAGATTTAAAGGTGCAGTATGTAAGATTGGCAGCTAGCGGTTTGAAATGGGTACTGCAGTTCAAATGAAAAATATTGGAGAGGGTTGTTTTCCCCACCCACTCCTCCTCAGACTCTTCCAGATCAAGGACAACCAATAGGAGCGAGTGCAATTGACAATGGAAGGCGAGGAGATATTCACACTTGTAAGTTGATAAGTGGGCTTGGCTTTTTATGCCGAGGCATTTTAGGTCGGGTAGAATCTGCGATCTCTGACCTAGTTTGTTTGCTGGCTTCGACGGCTGCAATACGCTGTGTTTTCCACCAACTGGCAACCCAGGGGGTCGAAATACAATTGGGTAAATTGGCAGTGGGCGAGATCACACAGACTTAAACAAAAACAGACATTCCGACACTGAACACATATTTTAAAGTAAAATAACTGGCTGTAGCATTGTTTTTTTTTAGAGAAACAAGTATGTGAACTTACCATGTTTCCTAAATCTCTGCAAACATATGGTATTTTTATGCTTTAGTAGAGTCAAGGGGTAGGATCGAATTACCACAAACATAGTTTGAGTGAACTTACTTACAGCACAGACAACTGCAGTAAAGAGGCATTCATATGGCAGTGTGCATTGAAATACTGCACTGAAAATCGAAATACTGCAGTGTGTCTTGAAAATCTCTCAAATCCATAGCTTTGGATATGGTCCACAAACCAGAAGGAAGGAAGGAAGGAAGGAAGGAAGGAAGGAAGAACACGATAATTGTTCAGATGGCTGGACCGTGGTAATAAAGTGAAATTCTATAGAGATCAGTAGCAGAAAAGTGTGTCAGCTCAGTCCATTAAGAGTATTATGTGTGATGTCTAAAGATCAGAAAAAAATGTTTAAATTATAAAATTATAAACACAGTGGTTGGTAACTAGATGAAATTTTCAAGTTAGGTCAACTACATTCTGTGAAAGTGTCCAGGTGAATTTGTTTCTACCTCAGTGTAAAAAGATCTTCTTTATGAATTTTAGTTTTTGTATTCAAAGGCCAGGTATGGAGTTTCTTCAATTCTCAATCATGCACATACAGAGAGAAATACAAAGACGTACACGCATATAACATGTAGATAATGTGAGACGTGACCCCTTGTCCGCTGAAGGTCGACCAGAGGGGCTGAAAGAGTGATAAGAACAAGGCGCCGCACAAAGAAAGACATTAAAAGGGAAGGTAGACAGGGTGAGATGGGCCCGCTTGACTGGCCCCGCACAGCCGGCAATGATGAAAACAATTAACATTTGTCTGGCAGACAATGAATCAGGAGGAGGAATGGCTGGAATCCGCAGAGCTGCGGCCCCGAGGTTATTGATAAAGAACACACTGCTCACCAGCAAGAGCTTGAAGCTCACAGCCTGGGTCAGCCTGTTCCCACCGCACAATCACACACACACACACACACACACACACACACACACACACACACACACACACACACACACACACACACACACACACACACACACACACACACACACACACACACACGCACACACGCACACACGCACACACGACAGACAAACACCCAAATGCAGTGGACAGAAAGAAGAGGAATCAGGTGACTCAAACATCAGAAACAATTTAAAGTGAAAGACAGTATTAATACATAAAGAACAGATCTCGACCTTATCCAAGCTGATGAGCTCTTTGCAGGCCATGACCCCTGAGCAGAGGGGCTGCGAGTCTCATGTTGCCATTGGATGACATCATGGACAGGAAGACTAGAGTTTGTTCCCTGTGTGAAAGGCTAAAGGGCACAGGGCTAAAGCAGACATTCTTGCACGCCGCTGGCAGCCCTCCGGCACCGTAAGGCATAGTTAAACCACTCGTGCACACAATGGATCATTTGTGGACACACTTTGCCAAACAAAAGGGCACAATTCATGAAAATGGGAATGACTTTGGCTATTCTGTTGTGTGTGCTTTGTGTTTGCGTGTATTGTAGTCATACAGTATCTTGAGGTACTCCAGGCCATAGAACATTCCGAATGAGTGACATCATCACACTCATGAATGTGGTGTGATGCGATCTTCATCTCATGCCATAAAAATGTATGTTGCAGCTATGCCTCTATGATCATGAGCACTGCTTTATCTCATTTGAATTTTTTTTAGTAGTGAATATGTAGGCATGTTCCGCCAGAAAAATCACAATGTGAGATATAAAGTCATACTGACACATTTAAATCAATTTGTGAGATATCAATTAGCAATTGTGAGAAAGTTGCAATTGTTGGAAAAATGTTGCAATTGTGATAAAAAAAAGCTGCTGCAATTATGAAAAAAAGTTACAATTGTGAGGTACACTACTGTTCAAAACTTTGTGGTCAGTAACATTTTTCTTTCTTACAGTCTTTTATGCGTACCAAGGCTGCATTATTTGATAAAAAATACAGTAAAATAGTAAAAAAAATATGCAAATAGCAAAGCTGAAATTATTAGTCTTCAGTATCACATGATCCTTCAGAAATTATTCTAATATGTTGATTTAGTGCCCAGTCACCATTTATTCTAATCAATGTTGAAAAAAGTTGTTCTGCTTAATATTTTTGTGAAAACTGAGAAACTTTTTTCATGATTCTTTGATGAACAGAAAGTTCCAAAGAACAGCATTTATTTGAAATAGATTTTTTTGTACCAATGATAAAAAGTCTTTACTTTCACTTCTGGTCAATTTAACAAATCCTTGTTGAATTCAATTATTATTATCATTAATAATGAAAAAAAGTTTACTGGCCCCAAATTTTGAATGGTATTGTATAATGTTGAAATTGGAATTGAAACTTTTTGTTAAACAAACTTCCATAAATCGGTATATCGGTAAATAAAAATCAAATGCGTGATTTTTTTATGTGGGCATAAACATGTTTGACTGCTTGTCGAGAGAGTCCATGTGATGGCCACTGCTGTATTACAGGGCAAGGTTAGATCAAGGGGAGGTCACATTTTCTTTGATTCTCCATTTCCTCTATTTCAGAGGAAACAACAGGACACCTCTGTTTTGGGTCATTCTAACATTATTTCTACTTTACTGACTTTCCCAATCCAGGTCTCACAGTTTGTTTCCTTGACCTTATAAGATGCTTCAACCCTGTGTTTTATGTGTGTGTGATTGACGTTTTTTGAATAAAAGTGCTTCCTGTCACAACACTCCTCTCCTCAGATAATAACCACATACATACGACACACATACCAACATATACATATGTATACCAAATAGCAGTACATTCTTTCCTCTAGGCTGGAAAAAAGAACTGGAGACAGAGAAACTTCCTTTTATGGCACAGGGCCGGGATGGATCTGTCCTGGGGGTTAAAAGGTTTTAGGGAAGACTTTTCCCATATTCCTCCTCGGCGTCTTACACACACACAACAACACACGGAGCAGTGCACAGATGCTTCTCCAGCACTTGATCATTAAGGAATGCACCAACTGTTGGAGATAATGCGGTGCCAGCTCCCATTCTGCTCCACTCTGCCTCCCTCGAGAGTGGCCGCTCCCTCACTCCTACACACACACACGCGCACACACACACACACACACACACACACACACACACACACACACACACACACACTACGGCTGGAATGTGGCAAAGCTGTCCTCCACAAATTTTTACCTGAGAGAGGTGAGGAATGTCCAGCATTTGAGGATGATGGACCGGAGACGCTTACAAAAAGCAACCTGTCCAAAACTGTCAGAAACTATATGGCTCTTTCTGCATTTTCATGCAAGGATACTTTAGGAAAACAAGCAGTTAATGAGACAGACGTCTGGGTTTTTTCAAAGTACCCTTATAAAGCTAGAACATTTCAAAGGAATTTGGATTAATAATAAGGGGATATTTTTTGCACAATTTCCCAAGTTGCATTCCATCTTCTCTGGAGAGAGCACTAATGCCAATGGAAACACTGCTTAACATCTGGATAATACTTAAATGTCATACTAACATATTACCGATGTAAATAAACAAAAGTGGACCATTCATTTTGAAAAATCAAACAAAGCTTCAGCCACATCCATTCATCTCTCAGCACTGCTGCTACTTCAAATGAGAAACGCAGCACAGCTAATTGAACAAGGTACATTTCCTTCCCACATTTGCATTCGGATTTCAAAATACAAAGAGTTCAGAGACAGTATGACATTTATAGACTCTGAAACTGAGGAGAAAGTGTGGAAAAGGCCCGTCTGTAAAGGCCTGTCAGAGGCCTAGGATGAGCAGATAAATAAAGCAAGCACTGACTTTATTGTCGCTATCCCACGAGACCCCCAAAAATCTCCTCATGCCCTCTCTCCTCTCGGATAAAGCGTGGCGTGACTCAAGGGAAACCAATTCAGCCCCGATGAGATTGGAATGAAAACAATAGCCCTTATCTGTATCCTTTTTGCATTTTCCCAAGGTTCCCCCATCTCAACAGACGGCTTAGCCCCTGCCACAACGGCCCCAGAGCAGCTTTCTCGGCCCTTGCCCGTCCCACTGATATGACATGGCACGAGCACTGGGGAGAGGGCTTGGAGGACGACCCCCTGATCCAGAACCTCCTGGGAACTAATTCTAAGAGACTAGAAGAACAGACAATGAAGAGAGAGAAACAGAGAGACTTGTCTCAGTGCTGTGTTGATGCTCGGGAGACCGTCCCTGTCAAAACACCAGGATTAGAAGGCAGCACACTCGGGCAGAATAAATAGCATGTCACAATCCTTTTTCTGGCCCGATAAAGCCAAAGCCCCTACTCAATGAAAGTGTCATTATAGTTGTAAAGTCAGAGAGACTTACTGATCTCAGTGCAGGAATGGGCATTTGAAGAGATGTAACAACCTTCCAGTGAATCCTTGACAAAATGGATGAACTACACCTGGCCCCTGCATATCTAACAACTCATCTAAGATCCGATCTCGCCAGCTCGGTTTTCTGCCAGAGAAATCTTGCTTTTCTTCACAAAGCAGCTCAATTAAGACACCTACAGCAAAGATCCGCTGACAAGATTATGCCGATGGTCTTAAACAGATGAAAAGGATGAGCAGCAGTGCTCATAAATCTCAGCAAAGATACAATGTAAACAGTTTTCATCACCACATGGGACACAGAGCCAAAATTGCATAACAAAAACCATAACAGTGGAAAAGTAAAACACAGGTAGCATTTGGCACTGACATGTCATACTTAACCATTATAAAATATTGAATTACATAATACTATATTATATAGGCTAATATAATATTATTTAAATTAAATTTTTAAACAAATTTTTTTTTTAATAATCTTTCACAATATATACATTTTTTTCTGTATTTTCTAATAAAATAAATACAGCCTTGATGAGCATAAGAAACATAAGCAATGAGAAATATTGCAGACGCCAAACTTTCAAACAGCAGTGTATAATATATCATATTATATGATTTAAACTATTTAAATTATGATTTTTAAGATATGATTTTAACATTAATACATTGTGCTCAAGTCAACATTTTACTTTGTAAAGTTTTACTATTTCAATAATCTTTGGAATAATGTCAACTTTACAGTACAGAAAGTGACAACCAAATTCTCTATTCTAACTGCTCAAACTAAGCTAAACAAATGTAATGCAGTTATGCAGAAATCTACTTCAGTTTCTGTCATTAATGACCTCCTCGGCTGTGTACAGTATGTGGGATGAAGCTGTGTCATGCCCCTGAAGATGCAGTTGTGCTGAGCGGAGAGGGTGTACCCCCATCTCGACAAGTCCTGCCCTGTGGCAGACAGCCAGAACATCTGCCAGCACCCCCGGGTCTCACACCGCCACTGTAATCCCCTCCACAGGAAGCTGCTCTTCCCCCAATCAATCCTTACACTTGAGAAATGAGAGAGAGAGAGACTCTCTACTGAAACACTCCACTTCACAGTATCATTACAGCTGTCCTCAGTGAACTGCCCTATTGTCCCTGTGCTGACTATTGACAATTGTCCACCCAACACTGAATTCTTAATCTGACTTTCAATGAACTGTAGCTACAGCACATTATGTCTCTTCCTCTCAATAAACCTTGAAAAACGTCACTATTGTGCTCAGAATCTCCTCTCAGAGGAAGGAGGAGACCGACCTCCCCCTTCGGTCCAGCGGCCCACTCCTCAGGGAAAACAGGGAATTACCAAATCGATGATCAACTGACAATGACAATATAAATTTCCCAGGCTTTCTTCTGAATGTGCCATCTAATGTTGGAGAAAGCAGAGGAACCATTCCCAGTTCAAATGGACAGAGAGAGAGAGAGAGAGAGAGAGAGAGAGAGAGAGAGAGAGAGAGAGAGAGAGAGAGAGAGAGAGAGAGAGAGAGAGAGAGAGAGAGAGAGAGAAAGAGAGAAAGAGAGAAAGAGAGAAAGAGAGACAGAGAGAGAGAGAGAGAGAGAGAGAGAGAGAGAGAGAGAGAGGAAAGTAGAAGGCCCAAGTGAGGTATTAAGGTTCCACTTGAAGCCACCCAGGTTGAAGGGCACTCCCATTGCAAGTGTCGCAGTTAGGTTAATAATTATACTCAAAGCACTCTCATTTCTAATAATGTTATGAGAGAAAAGGCTTGAGCAAAAAAGAGAAGTAGTCAAGCAGCCAAGGTCAAGAGAATATTGAGAGTTTCATGCAATTTAGAGGGGAAAACAAGTTATTCCAGGCATTCTCCTTGGCTCCCGCAGGAAAAAAACATTGTCCCCTCTCTGAAATCACATCTCAAGGCTTCTCTTGCACTGGATTTGTTTCTCACAATAGGGATGCTACAGTCAATAGAAAACCAAAAACGTACTCTTTCTCATCCCATTTCTCTCCATCTCCTTAGAAAAACAAACTGGAGTCACAAGCTATGCACACACGTGAGCGTAAGCGTGCACAGAACACTGAAGGAAAATCTTCTGAATGTCTTAATCACAGAGCCACTAAAACAAGACTCCATCATCACACAAAATAAGAGTATAGTAATTACAAGAGGCAGACAGGAAAGTGAAACGGCATAAGAAAACATGTTTTGTCGTTCCCGTCGTTAGTTCCAGAGACAACAGCTGTTAGCTGGGGCGGCGGCGAATGCTCCTGAAGTCTCCATAATCACGCCGTTATTGAAGTGAGGACAAAAAGGGCACTAATTGCAAGGGAGCAATCTAAACGTAATAGGTTACACACCCAGGCGATGGCGCACAATGCTAACAGCTAAAAAGAAGAGTCGGGTTGAAAAAAAAAACATAAAAAAAATCACGAGAGAGAGAAAACATGCACGCACACGCACAACACTGTATAACAGTAGCGTTTCCCTCATTTTCTGCCAATTACCTTCTTTCCCTGTCAACAGTTTTAATAACCTCGATCATTTCCACAAGCCCCTTTTTTCTTTTTTGCATGCTTTTTTTGCTTCGGTTAAATAATTTTGGTTCTTTAATATGCAAATGCACCCATTGGCATGCATGGGTGAAGAGGCTTCAGCTCCTTGAGATGTGTCAGTATATTGTCGAGCACCTGCACCTCGGGGAAGGCTTGATTTAATTGACACCTAATACTATTCATTATTCCACTTAGTGAGCATCTCTGCTAGTCACCTGTAGGCTGCTCGAACACCGTGCTGCCATTTCCTCCTGTCGACAGCTGCTGTAAATAGACTGACTAACCTTAGTAACTCCTTTTAGTAGTATTATTTATTTACAACTTATAATATAAAATACTGTAATGTTTAAATGTTTTGAATATACATATATTCGAAAATACATTAAGATTGAAATTTTAATATAACATTTTTAAATAATACACATTGATTACTTAACTATTTTTAAGAGCATTGTTTTTTGGTTAATAAAAAGCTATTTGGAATATGTGGTGTTATGGAGGCCTTATTGCAATTACAAGGAAACCGATCCTGCTAAAAAAAAAGACTATGGAAAAATAGTGGATGGCTGGTAGTGTCATTGTCTTTATTTGGCAGAGCTGAGGTGCTAATCTCAGCGCTGACCCCGTCGTCCCAGCCAATCGCACAATTCCTGACCCATCTAAACAGGACACGTGTCTATCAAGCACACATGAATTAACCACTCCCAAGAGGCTTCACCTCTTGAGCAGGGCAGCACATGACCTCTCTTCAATCCATTTTACTGCAGGACTCGGCACTAATCAGGGTTGAATTATTAAAGTGAGCAGCCACCGATGATCAATTCACACTGGCCAGGCCTTCCATGACAGGGTACTTCTTCAGCACTAATGACACAAGAGAAATTCCACCGGACAATGAAAGACGTACAGGGAAATAGATCATGCTGATTAGTAACGTGAATGGGAGAGATAAAGTTGAAATATATGAAATTGAAGAAATAAAGAGTTCAAGTTCAATCAAAGCTGTGGATAAAAACTATTTTCATGGTATGTTTGCACTGGGAAGACACATATGCCAGATACCGTCACCCTAAGAAGGAGAGGAATTCTGGGCAGCATATACAAGAAGAAAACTGAATAATAAATATTGGTGAAGACAGCAAGACACTAGCAGAGGGTCAGCATCTTCCGAAAGAAAGACGCCCAAATGAAGGCTTGGGCAAGCGATTAAAACACACCCCTGGAGCCTCCCTTCCCCTGACAGGAGGAGGAGAACGAGAAGAAATTAAAGCAAAGTTGAAAGAGAGATTTCTAGAGAGAGAAGTACAACTCAAGGATCCTACAGATTGAGAAGAGGGGGGAGATATTAGGAGGGAGGAAAGGGGGGGCAAAAAAAGGGGTGGGGGGTGGATGGGAATCCAATCAGAACTTAGTGTAGAGAGATAAGGAGCCAAGATAAGCCCATACTTCGAGCCCCCAAAACTGCAATCTCCTCTTAAGCTGGAGAGTGGCAGCTGGCAGAACAGCTGGTGAATAGGATTAATGTCAGAAGAATGAAATAAAACTCAACATATGTCCGAGCCTGAGGTGTTGGGACTGCACGTGATTGTGCCCCGATGGATGCCATGTGTGCAGCTGGAAGGAGCTGCGCCAGAGCTCGGCTGCACTGCCTTCCCCACAAGGTCACTTTTAAGAAAACTAGGACCATTTAATGCTTGAATAGCAAAATGAACTTTCTCTCCCCTGTCCTCTTTAGCCTCCTCTCAGGCTGAGTGAGCCCTCAGAGGCGGCCCACCCCGACTGCTCCGCTCCTGCCTGCTGCTGCTGCTCATTACGGTTCACTCACAACAAGAAACATCTTCTGCAAAAACGGAGGAAAAAACTAAATTTAGCCAATGAACTTTTCTGAATAGGTCGGAATGAGAATGACAACGAGAAGGAATAAAGATGTCCTCAAGATTTTCAATATCTGACATTGTCAGGCACTTATAACACAATTAAAATGATGAATGTAAATGCATCCCTCTAAAAAAAAAAAACTAAGATTATCCTCCTTATCAGGAAAAACAACCCACACAAATTTAGTGTAATTCGCAAGGTCCTGCTGTAACATGATTTAAAACATATATAATAATAAATACAAATAAGTAATAATAGTAATAATAATGATGTTGGAAAATATTGAAAAAAATAATGCAGTGTTTTATGGGCTGAAAAATAAAAAAAAGCATTTTCTCATTACTGCCTCTCATTTAAGATATACACTTACAATATATACTCATACAATATATACACAAAAAAATAAACTCTCATTTTTAATAACTTAGTCTGTCGCCTTATTGTGTCCCGTCTTGTCCCTTGTCTATTGTGTAAAATCATTGTTGTATGTTTATTTAATTTATGTTTGTCTAAGTGTATTTATTTCTTAATCTGAAAGCAAAATAAATTCCTCATCCATTTCTACAACATTCTGATGCTTCTCGGGGGTTAGGATTTTGTAAACTGGACTATAATGAATGTTTCATTCCTTTTTTTAAAAAGAAAATAAATTAAAAATAAAAATACACAAAGAAAGAAAAAAAACTGCATCTTATGAAACTATCTTGAAATGCAGCTGAACGGATTGAGCACATGTGAAGGTACGAAATAAGAAGAGATATGCGGATTTAATCTTAATTCATAAATTCAATTTCATGTCGGTAATCATTAGAGCCCACACACTGTAATAAATTATAACAATTTCACAGAAGAAATAAATTACTGGGTACCTTGCAGAGGAGCCATTTTTATGCTGGCTACCCTGCAATCTAACTGTCAGATATAAACCCTTCTGCTAATCAATGCTTCAAAACATTCACTTTTATTCGTCTACATTGAATTAATAAAAATGTGTGAATAATGTCGCTTACTGTGATCATTTCGGCTCAGAGTGATTTAGTAAATTAATGGGTGCTACGGACAAAAAGAAACTGATAGGATCCACATGAATAGATTAAAATTAGCTGTGAAGCCAACTGTCTTGGGCCGTCACTGAAACTTTATTTCATCTTAAATGCCAGAGCAACTTGGACGTGCTTGAGAGGTTCTCCCCACAATATACCCCGAATTAAAACGTGGCGTCAAGAAGATAATGTAATGCTAAAATTAAAACAGAAGACACATCAACCATAAAAACACTACAGCTCAGTTTATATGCACTCTTTGGGTAAAGACAGAGTGTTTTTTTCCTGAAGTCTAAGTTTTAATATATTGATTATATAAGGAAAAATTAAAAGAAAGAGTTAAAATTGATGATCTTTAGTAAACTAGGTATGTGGTAAAACGAACTAGTGTTTTACAGAAACAAGTGAACTGTTTTACAGTAATAAACAGTACTGTATGAGTGCATGAGGACATTAAAAAGTGAAATTTAAAAGGAGGCATCTTCGTTCTTTGTAAAACTCGCTTGACTAATTAAGGAAGCATATTTTCCACCACTGCCACTCTCCGTTTTTATGAGGCAACAATTAAAAATGTTTATGGTACCGTGGAGCGCACTCTGTTTACCAGCATGTCAGAGTTCAGTGCTCATGCACACTGGCCCAAAAGGTCACTATTTTTAGCCACCGACCTCCATTCTCTCTCTCTCTCTCTCACACACACACACACACACACACACACACACACACACACACACACACACACACACACACACACACACACACACACACACACACACAGCTATCGTGTAACTGCACACTCTTACTACATCACAGACCACCAGTGACTGCCGGGTTCAGCCCACACTGAAGACAGCAATACAATCCACCTATGGAGTACCACTGAACAATACAGACGCAATCTGACCAGTACTTCCCATTATCAGCAGAAAGACGCTGTGAGAAGGATCTGTCAATTTAACAGTGGCTGAAAGTTATTATTTTTTTGTCTGTTGATATCCGAGCAAGTATAAAGAGAGGCTGTGACGAGACGGCGCAGTTACCGGTAACCATAGTACTTCAAAAGGTTAAGAATTTCAATTCCTCTCAAGTCTACTTACCGGTCTACAACTAACACACTCAACATTGTTTCCTGCGTGGTTCTGCAACAATAGCCACCGTATTTTCTTTCAAATCGAACCGTTTCTTTTTCTCTCTGCTGTGGGGTCATTTCCACCACAGCATGCTGTGAGAGGACGGAAAACGCTGCCATTTCACATGGAGCTGAGCTCATTTCTTTATCACCTCTCAAGAATGGGAAAAAGAAAGTGTGTGTGAGACAGAGAGACAAAGAAAAATATATACGGGGGAAAAATACAGCATACAACACCAGACCCAGACCACTGTGGAGAAGGAATCCTCAGGCAGGGCACTCTGGGAAATTAAAGGAGTGAGAAAAGCATCCCTCACTACCCAAATCACAAATTTAAGTAGATGGAATTTTATGGGGGAAAAAAAACTTTTTCCCACCCTGCAAAATCATTCATTAGAATTAAAACTCATAACTTTAAGCTATCATTGGAACTTCATGACATGTAATGGATGACAGGGTCCTAAAACGTATTAACCACTCGACCTACACAGACTTTAAAATTATATGGGGGCCACTCCCAATGAGAGATGGTGTTCAGCGAATAATTACGATGATCCGAGCCGCAACGTTCACTGAGCAATAAAACATGTTTCTATCTGTTTTTTCTGACATCCCATCTCATCCCCTTGCACCTTATTGAACAAAGAGAGAGCAAGAGAGAGAAAGACACGAGGAGACAGACAAGTCGTAAACGGTTTTGTCATGTACAGCACTCAGAAACATACCGGGTCGATGTGTATCGTTCATTTTTTTAAAGGGATAGTTCACACAATTTAAAAAAAAAAGATGGTTCCAACCTTGTTTGATTTTCTTCTACTAAACACAAAAGAAGATTTTTTTTTTTTTTTTTTAAATGACGTCAATGTTGTCCAAAACAACACTAGACCCCACTGACGTTCATTATAAAGACAAAAAAGTCAGACAAAAGGAAGTCATACAGGTTTGGAAAGATGTGAGGCTGAATAAATTATGACAGAATTGTCATTTTTGGGTGAACGATCCCTTTAATTTTTTGGAGAAGGAAAACGACGTGTGTATGTTAGCTGTTGTGTCTGTGAATTTCAGAAAGGGTGGCGGTATTAGCAACCAGATGTAGCTGACGTAGCTGGGTCTTATAAAACAAGTCTTGCTATGTGGCCTGAAATCATTAGCTGGGCACATCGGCCCGTCTGTGGCTACGGTGTGAGTTACATTGACACTATTTTGATCCTAGTCAGATGACACCAGCTCTTTTGTCCAGTTATGTGCAGTCAATGCCTGCAAACTGACCACGAGGCGGGTGGTGGTGATCTCACACTCATATAGCGCAAATGCAATGCACGCTTTACAGGTTAAGCCCAGCTCATCTAGATCTGACCGTTTTTAATCTACATAAAGGGTCCTGCTTTGTCCACCGGCAGAGCTCGGCTGCGCAGTGACAGATTTAAGGCTAATTAATGGGGTGGTCCTCTTTTCTCAGGCATCAGCATTTTGCTTTTCTCACTGTGCTAATCCAAATACCAAAAGGGGAACATAAAGATGCTTGCTCATTAAAACCACTCGTTCCAGTGCTGCTTTACACATATACCACTATTCCAACACCGCTGTTAAACAAGAGAGGGACTAAACGCCGGCCCCATCAACACTGTTGCTTGGGACAACACTCATAACTTACATCTCATCATATTGCAGTGACCCCAAAAATGTTCATACACTTTAGCCACATTTAGAAATGTATGAATGTCATTACATTAAATAAAAAAGAGATAAATAAATAAATAAATAAATAAATAGGTTTATGCAAATAAATGAGTATACTTTAAGCAAACATTTCACAAAAAAGATAGTTTGGTTTTAAATTATGAAACTATATACATATTCTGTTCAAAATTAAGACAAAAAGTATTTGGACACTTACTTTGTGGCTGACAGATGTTAATGGAACGTGTCCATATAGTGAAAATCATGGACATCACTTGAGGTTACTCAGCTAGGACAGCTTTGAACTTGAGGAGAACTGACCTCATATATCCACTAAAATAACCTTCAGTCTTTTTGGTTAATTGAAAAAAATACATAATTGACAAAAAAAAATTGTCAATTGTCACTTCTTTGCAGATGCCACTTGGGATTGATATTTATTATCTAATGTTGTGAGATTCAGACATTTTAAGTGTGACTTTCATGTCCAAAGGTATCAAGATATTTTTTGGGACCACAGTATATTTAGGGATTATAGTCAATACAATTATGCTTAAATAAACACACAACAACATGCAAATGAAAAGTATTTTGTATCTTGTCTCTAAATAAAAATAAATAAATAAATAAAATCAGGAAAAAAACTTGGAAATGACACAAAATACCTTTAATTTGCTTAATGTGTTATATTTATAATAATGTAAATATTGTTTTTTCTAAAACATGCAATTATGTTAATGTGTAAATGTTAATGTGATGGATACATTAAGGTATTTGAAAAACAGTGTAAGAAAGTCTCGATCATGGCTGAGGGGGACACACCTATAGTGAGAGAGGGGGGACAAATGGAGCTCTGTTCAGGAGTCCTGGCTGTGATTTGTCTCCCAGAAACACCCGTTTCCTCCTATCAGGAGAGCCTCAGCTCAATGACAGAGACCAGCACAATGGAAGCGTTGTGCTTGATCCCACACAAGAGGGACAGAGTCAACAGCTGAGCTCAAGAGAGAAGATGGCTCCTGGAATGCTCTGCAGCAGTTGCTACTGTTGACTAATGGGAATCTGAGAAGAGGGAAGGTGATATGGACGCAGAGAATGGCACAGTGAGGCAGAAGCAGCTGCTTGTTTTGTCATCTGAAAGAGGAGCACTCTATTTGGAGCAGGGACAGAGTTTTGGAGGTCCACACTAGGCAGTCAGGAGGGGAACGATTTGTCTCTCCTGTCACACGCTCCTCTGGGAAGTGTGTTTGTATTATGGATGTTTGATATGAAGCATACAGGCTGCGGAGGGTTTTGATATGGATTGAACAGAGCTGCCAGAATCTGTTTGTATCCGTCTATCTTCCTTTTTTTTGTTGGCGCTGAAGGCTTGTCAGTAGCGTCTCTGTCTGTCTCTAAGGGGAAAGACAGAAGGAGTAGGTGCTATCATTTTTGTCCACAGAGTGGCAGAATGTCCGCAACGAAAAAAAAAATCTATTTAATGTCTGCCTTGCAGGGTGACAGGAGAGATGACTGGCAAGGAGCGGAGGGAACAGGAAGACAAGCTTTTGATCATGTGTCCTAACAAGCCATTCCAGCTCATGTCAGCTCAACCCCAGTAGAATTGCATTATCTATTCAAACAAAAGTGATGGGCCAAATCTTGCTCTTTACTGAGCTACCAACTCACCCGCAATCTAGCTTACCTGCCAACTCTCGAGATCCACACATAACCCTAAAGATTAACATATTTAGACATGTGTACAAGCACACTTGGATGAATCAAACCCATAGGCTTTCATTCAGACAAGCAGCTCGGTCGAAGATAGACGACAGAGTGCAAGAGGCGAGAAAACTTCCAACGACTGATGTTTGGCCCAGTGTACTCTGCCCGAGGGATCGGCATAACTGGATGGACTGACATAACAAAGTGATGGAACGTTGTGTTTGAAGTACGCTTCCAGATCTCAGGTTCGGACCAAGAACTAGCCAAGAAGTTAAAAGATCGACCTCATTGTATATGCATCAAGTCTAGGGCCGGTGCCATACATCATTATAACAAAGATTGTTATTAATTAGGTGGAATAGAATTCAGAAGTGGGCAGTCTGGAGAGCAAAGCTAGCCCCTCTGCTATTTCAACAAGAACCCTTTCAAGAGGGTCATAAAAATGCAACCGAAATGGCATGCGGTAAAACAGCTTTCTGCACTCAATTCTCCCGCTGCCCAAACTCATCAATCTCTCGACCTCGATGGGGAAAAGGCACAAGCTGCCTGGAGATATTGGGCTGGATGTTGAAGAAAAGAAAAAAAAAAGGACAGATTTCAGTTAGAAATGTATAAATACAGGGGAGGGTGATAGGTTCCTAAAAATGCCTTCGCAAACATACTTCAACAGAAAAACAACTGCCTCAAGGAGATTTTGAGGACAGATAGCCCCCATAGAGCAGATCAGGTAGGTAACACACAGCTGTTATTTAAATGCACACCGGTGCTCACCTGCTGCTGAAATGGCTGAGGTCTGCAGGGGGGTGGGGGGCCTCTAGAAATATCCCTCTGCCCGAGAGATCAGGCTTTACGTGGGATGGAGGCACAGAAGAATCTGCCCCCCACCCCTGCTAAACTCATTAACTCAATATACAAAGTTCCAGGTGTATTGAGTTGTTTGCTAACCTCGACTCTCCTCTAGCCCCTCAGAGGGCTCAGGGTTACCAGCCAAGAGAAAGTCCTCAGCCATGCCACATTAGCAACTGTTCCTGTTGTCACCCAGGTCACTCCTGAGGGTGTAAATCACTCCTTTTCAGAAAGTGCCTCTTCTACACCTGTTGGCTCTGACATATTTCTGAACATGGCTAACAACCTTGCCTTTTCATTTTTACAAGGGGAAAGAGTGCAAGGGTGCATAAGGTTGAGCATCTGTGCAGGGACACAAGAAACACTTTATGATGTTTTTTTTGTTTTTTAACCAATCTATGAGGATTATGAGTATTATATAACAAATCCTGGCAAAAAGGATTTTTTGTTATAATTTTTTTTTTAAACAAGGTAAAACTCATACTTCAAAAATGTTGTAACAGATTGCGAACTGCATAACAGCATGTGTGGTCTTCAGAAGAAGTGGTGCACACTGACAGGATGTCATAGAGGAATGACAGGCTGCATGGATGGTCTATTTTTCAGCCACCAATCTGAACTCCTGCCACTGAACTCCCTGCAAAATGTAATTCTGGCATTCAGACGAACAGGGCTCTAAGCGTGGATTAGCAGCAAACAAGCTATTACCAGCAGCCATGGTCAATCCTGCCAATACAAGACTGCTGACTAAGTTGGCAGAGCGAGTGGTTCACTGGTGCCCAAACTAGAGCAGTAGGCAGAATGCCTTCTTGACTAGGTGTGGATGTTTCTCCCTAGATCTTTCTGTCTGCTACAAAGTGATGTGGGAATGTTAAAGTAAAAAGAAAACTTAGGATGTGCCGATATTAAAATTCTGTCCACTACAGATAGGCCAAGAATAATTTTTTTCATGGCCGATTAACATGGATGTTATTATTAAAATGCTGTAATATTTTGTCCAAAAAAAAAAATAAAAAAAAAATAAAGATTAAGTTAGATAAATTAAGTCAGCGAGAGAGAATGGGCAGTGTCTAAACATGCTGCTAAAAATCTGATATTTGGAGCGTTAAACTGCAAACAAATCAATTCAAGGTTGAATAAGGGCAAGAGCATTGAAATGGAGGTTGAAGAATCACTCCACTAAAAAAAGGACTGTTCATAAAACAGTCGAAAAAAGTTCCACATAACAGCAACAACGAAAACAACCTACAGCAGAGGATTCATATTTCAATGATCATTACTTAAGTACATTTCATAAAAAGGGCCTTAATAGTTTGTGAATTTCAGACAAGGTCACCTTGAATCTTTATAATGGACACTTTTCCTCTTGTCCAGTTTATTTTTCTTTCTTTATATTTAGATTGTTTCCTCTTTAGGCATTATAAACGATGAAAAAGCACCATCCGAGAGCTCTCTATAAATAATGTTTTACAATACCAATTACAGAAATTCCTAAGACCTCTTTGGATGAGGAGGTTCATGTGGCGCTTTTACAGCGAAGGTGACTATTCAGCTTAATGCAGTCCTCTAGGCAGGATATTTTCATTCATTAAAGCGGTCACAAGCACTTAAGGCACTTTAAGGATTGTTAGTGAGAGGAGAGATGGAGATGGCAGTCCGGTTTCACTGACTTGCGGTATGGTTCTAATAGGTCTGATTGAATTTGAGAGCGGTTGACTTTTAGGGCCCTGGTGCACATTCAATTAAGTGTGTGTAAAGACGGGTATGAAGTACAGTGTGCGTCTGTATGAAATGCAACCTTTCAAGTATGTCTGAATATACCTCTCCTTGACTTAAATCAAAAGACACTGAGAATGGGATTGTGTAGGCAGCAAAAAACAAAGAAGAAAAGCTTAAGACCAAAAGTGATCACGAGAGCCAAGTTTTTGTTTTTTGGAATAATGGAAGGAGATGGTAATAATTTTAGCTTGGCAATGGCAGGGATTTAACAGTTTTCAAACAAAAGAATGGAAACACCGGTAGTTTTATTTTCTGCTACTGCAAGTTTGTAAACCTTGCCAACCATGCAATCTTAAATTTCAAACAGGTCAATGTTACACCAGAGTTAAGGAGATTACTTGTTTACTTTTATTACTTGTTATTGATATTTATAATTTATGCTTTTATTTATAAAAAAAGTGTTTCATCATTTCCTGTTGCACATATTCGTTGTGAGGTTAAAACCTACCCCACTACTATATATTATGCAAAAGGCACTACATCAAATGGGTATTATGTCCAAACGTGCAGTAGGAGAACAATAATCGGATGACTTACTATATCAATTGTCTATCAAACGCAGTACACGATTTCGGACACAGTTCTAGTGTGGCCGCACCTTAAGCAGGGTAATTTAATGAAAGGTTACAGTTGTTCCCTTAATAACAGGCTGAGATGAGCAATATTTTTAGCTTGTCCATTCTTTGCCTCACATAGCATAACGACATGCTTTGTCGTTAAGACAACACATGTCTCTCTAAATTGCTTTTGGAGTCACGCAAGGGGTTAATCCTGACATTTGAGGTTCTGCGGGCATGAAGATTCCCCTTACAGCTGCACCAAACTGAGACATCCTCAAGGACGCAGAACCGCTCCATTTCAGCATCTCAGCACTAACGTGTTGAACTCTGCATGCCTCTTGTGTCTCTCAAGCTCAGGAACCAATTTCTGTGCAAAGGGGGAAATTGTGGCGTGAGGTGTGGAGGCATGAGGTCGGCTCTGTCTCCATTATTAAGGGCAGATTAACACAGCTGTACACTAGAAGTGAAGCACCCTCTCCTGCCTGCACTAAACATACGGGGCTTCAGGATTACGAGCTGCACTTGACCATTTAAATTACAGCAGCAACCGGCCATACCAGCTGGGGCTCATTAGCATAGCACCCTAGAACACAGAGGGCTGTGAGAGTACATCTTAAAAATACCTTACAAGAAAAAAACAGGAACAACCTATGAGAACACCAGCCCTTCACACTACCTCTGGATACCATTAAGCTGGAGATGCAGGAGAGGTGAGAAAAAAATGCATCAAAAGATCATACAGGTAATACAGCAAGTCACTTTAAATACTATTTCCAAAACTGCGTTTTGTTTAATACGGCACCTTAATTGACAGACAGGCAAATTATAGGTGGAAATATTTTTAGGAAAAAAAAAATCTTAACATAAATTTTGATTGCTGTTAAATTATTTCATTGCACAGCCCCATAGAAATGAAGCCCCTTTATGATAATGGATGGCTTGTCATAATTTTCTATATCAATTATGAATATGAAAATATTCATGACTGACAGCCTCTCACTCAGATTTATTTAAATTGTCCTATTTTCTTATTCAAAATATTACTCTAACCCTTGGCGATAATGAAACCGACCATAAACAAATACGATTAAATTAATATGAAGACCTTTACAGAAAGGGAGAAAAAAATATTTGAGGGAAAAAAGTACTTTTAACTGAATTGTGACCTAATTTATTCCTCTGATCAAGTGTTCGGGCTAAGAGTTCCCCAGATGCTTAAATGAGACTAGTATCTCCCCAAGGAGCAATACTGTCTGAGTGTGTGTTTGTGCGTGCGTGTGTGCGTGTGTGCGCGCGTGTGTGTGTGTGTGTGTGTGTGTGTGTGTGTGTGTGTGTGTGTGTTAGTGTGTGTGTGTGTGTGTGTGTGTGTGTGTGTGTGTGTGTGTGTGTGTGTGTGAGAGACATTTGATTGTATAGGTTTCTGCTTTATACTAATTATGAGGAGAGGAACCGTTTCAGCAACACTTTCCAGTATTTGCTTTTCGCTCTTATTCCCAGTGGACTCGCTCCACTGCGGCATAATCTGCATCAAACTATTCATTCATTTAAAAAATAAATAAATAAATAAAACAATAAAAATACATTTTATCAATTAACTTTCCAATCAATTATTTCTCCTTTAAGTCATAGGACTGGATTTTGACTTTTACTGAAAAACTTGCTGCAGAAGGTACAACTTATACCTACCCAAATGCTTTAAATCCTTCATATAATAAAATTATTAAACAATACATTTCTTTCAAATTTAATTGCCAAATCCGTGGATACTTCTGGGCCCTAAACACATGGAAGAAAAAAAGTGTTCTTGGAGCTATTTGAGTTGGTCTGTAGATGAATTTTGCGGCATGAATGCTGTCGTCTGTACTGAAGAATAAAAAGGTAATGTTCCTGGCGTCAGGTCGTGGCGTGTGTTTTATGATCTGAGAGTTTGGTTTGGCATCGCCCGGAGACCACACTTAAGCTGAGGGGGTAGTGCCACCCACTCTTTGTCACACTGGACTCGGTTCAGAACAAACTGGAAAACATAGCCACGTCAGTCCTCCCTGATTAAACGACGGTGTGTGTGTGTGCGTGTACAGCGGGAGAAAAGAGACAGATTATGTTGAATGAGAAAGAATATAGCATACAGGAGGACAGGAGGACAGGAGAACGAGGAAAACAGAGTGACTGAGGAGATCGGTGCACGTCAAAAAACGCTTGGCGCTCAGAGGAAAATAACATTTGCTCACATACACAAATTCCTAAATCCAAACACACAAACAAGCTGAAACCTTCTGTACCGTCATGTTCTGTCTTTGTCATCTCCTCTAGTTTCTTCTGTTTCAGTGTGTCCACCACATCAGCCAGGCTTCCCTTGCGGCGCTCTGGCGTTCCGAAGGCTGAGCTGCTCAGCAGGTCGCCGCGCTCCCTGGCCCCCTCCTCTGGTTTGTGTGGAGAGGTAGAGTTATTCCGGAAGGAGTATAAGGAACATACTTTATTGCTGTCCGATTCCTGCAGGAAAACACAAAAGAGTTTGAGATAAGATTTTTTTACTTTATGGCAAATTAGACATTAAATGTCAAAGTACAAAAAAAGATATCAATATGATCACATTTAAAATGTAATAATTACATTACAGAGTACACTACTTAAAAAAATTTTTTTAAATCACAAATCACTGGTCAGGAAATTAGCAAGAATTGCACAAATAGTGAAGATTAGCATGGAATAGCCTTCCCCAACTTGCAAACAGCTTTTTACAGGAAGAAGAGTCAATGTTGTTTTAATCCATGTTAATGGCTTCAACCAGTTCATGAGCAGTTGAAAAATGTCTCCCAGTTCAATTGAGTTTAATGTGAGACCAAATATTCATTATAGGGTTCAAATCTGGACTTTGACCAGGCCAAAACATAAGCCTGAAGTCCATCAGGAAGACCATGCTTCACAGTGGTAGTGATGCATTTATTAATATATTATTTCACACCATATTTTTGAAGGCACCACTCTGGAGCATCACCACGCAACTCGTGTTTCATTGTGATTTATCACTCCACCACACACAACTTTCCATATTCTGGCAAAAAATTCGGTCTTTGCTGCTTTTCTAAGACAGCAATGGCTTTTTAAGTAGTGCATTTTCTTAAATTTGGCTAATTTCCTAACTTTGTGGTTAAGACAATTAAAAGCTTAGATTAGTGTAGATAAATGTTTTTTAACAACTCTTTTCTCAACACAATAGTCATTGCTGTAATTCCTTTACAAAGGTTACGAGTGCGTGTTTGATCCGAGCTCAAGCACAGTGTAATTTGTTGGTTCTCGAACAGGCGACTGTTCCGCACGGAACCCTCCAGGTCATCGTAAATCTGGGCCCCGTCTCAAACTGCTGTTGTTTTGCGGTCCCACCTGTGTGTGGTTTAGTGGTTAACTGAGCTTCTGTCTGCAGCTGATAGTTCAGTGTTCCCCGAGCGAGAACACAGAGAGGGAAAACAGAGCGAAAGGGAGAAACGATCTGTTTGTCTGATCCTAACTCCTAAACACTACTGAGTGATTGTAAAAAATAAAGTGCAAAAGTACATTAGTGAGTGGAAAGGGAGTCCCGAGAGAAGAATTTGGGCATAGGATTGTTCCATCAATGAGAGGAAAACTGGCAGGTGTATGTTTGGAGAGCAGGGCACAGACGGGCATTAAGGCAGTGTGATTATGGGGCAGCGGTACACGAATGAGATCACACAAATCAGCTGGCACAGACTGAGGGTTCTGCTAACACACACATGAAGTCAAATTTACAGATGACATAAAATATCTCAATGTTTGGTACAAGACAACAAGATTAAATGGAGATTTTTGATATTAAAGTCTAAAATCAAAAGTCAGCGATACCAATATGAACATATCCTGAAAAAAAAATGCACGGTTTATTTTCCACAAAAAAACATTAAGCAGCACAACTGTTTTCGACATTGATAATAAGAGATGATGCTGAAAATCCAGCTTTGCCATCACAGGAATAAATTACATAAAATATATTAAAATAAAAAACAGTTATTTGAAATTGTGATAATTTAACAATAATGTAATTTTAATAGACCCAATAACACCAATAGCAGAGACAACTCTCTGTCTTTCATTTTATACTCTGGTTCAGTATTTATTTACTGCCAACCTCTAAAACTAATTATTAATGCTGGCATTCTTGTGTCTATGTTAGTACATCTTTACCCTTTTTATCTTTTATTCAATGCAATTCTCTACACTTATCTAGACATACCTGATCTAAAGGCATGACTAACTATACTCTAAAAAGAATGTCAAATGTATACAGGAAGAGTTTGCACATGTTTGCACATACATACTTCACATTACATTTTACAGACACTTTTATCTACAGTTCAGTGAAGTTTTTATAAGGAGTTAAAACAAACTACAACCCCACTGAAAAAGAAAAAACTCACTCAACAACAGGACGTCCTGCTCATGTGAAGACTAGCGAGTGCAAGTGCACGGCTCACTGAAAATCAAACACAAGCAGCTGCACTTGAACATCAAATGAGCACAATTAACTTTTCATATGCTTTCCCTCATTATATCAAGAGGAAACTGAGAGATCATCCCGTGCATATCCAACCACAGCAGTGCGGTAACAATTCTTTGAAATGCTCTTCTAATTACATCAATCAAAAAAGCTCTCTGTAATCCAATTAGGAAACAGCACCACCTGAGCAGTGTTGAAGTCATCTGGATTTACATGTGATGAAGAGGTGAAGACAACCATTATTTTATTATATTATATTATATTATATTACATTACATTACATGAAAAGTTTCCATTTGACCTCTATTTAATCTCATCGCTTTCTAGGGAGAAATATTTTAGGTAAAAAAAGGATCTCATTTCTCATTTTTCTTTCCAATGGGAGCAAAAGTGCATCCTGTTGTCCCTAACATACATTTGATGTCACAACCTATGCTGTGGTGTTGCCACCAATGGACTGCAAACTTTAGCTAAAGAAAAAGGCAAAAATCCTCTCATGACAGTTGCATTTTTAGGCTTATTAAAGTAGGGTTTGGCTTCCAGATGCTACTGGGCCAGGGGAGTCCAGACCCCTGGGGCTGGTCAGAGTCATCCTAGCTCTGGGCAAGCAGCCGCAGCAGAGGGAAGGTTCATAAAGAATTCCCTTTTACAAGCATCGAACAATAAGTGGCTGTCAGTCTCACTTCTGGGCTCTATGCCTCTTGGTCTAGAGAGACCACCACGGAGGAAGGGGGGGCTCCCTCAACTCCCTCAAATTCCCACTCCTCATCCGCTTTCTCATTGTCTCTCTATTTATAGATTCATAAAATCGCTCTGACATGAAATGCAATTCAATACGTGGTTCTCCTGCACTTTTACAGTGTGAGGGATCTCCAGGCGCTTGTGGGGGACTTAGACTTCAAAGCCGAGTCCTTGGCAAATCGCAAAGTCTTAAGTCTTCATTCAAGTGTTCCAGAGAGGCCTGCTCCCTTCTAGCTGTGTCCTTGGGTTGAGGATTCCTCTCTGCAGGAGTACAGAGGGTGTGTGTGTGTTTCTTTTGAGAGAATAGATGTGGGCTACATCTGGAGGTTTACTCCATGACATTGATGTTGTGTCAATGTTGTAAGATTGTGTCGTAAACGGAAAATATCCAGAGAGTTCTAGACTAATAACCTCAACCAGACGGTGGTCACTCTTTGAATCCTGCCAACTATCTTTAATATTGCAATCTTTCATCTACATCTCATTAGAAAATAAAAAAACACACATAGCCTGTGTTAGCACACGTAAATGAGCTATGAAACGCTGGCAGTGGCACTCACCATGCGCTGCTGGGCCGACATCAGGCTCTCCCAGTCGGATTCGGGCGGCATGCTGCTGCTGATTGGCTGAAGCTCCTCCAGGGGAGGTTTGTTGTGGAGCAGATTGTGCAGGGGCAGCTGAGGGGCGATTAGCGACTCAGAGTTCTCTTCCTTCTCCCAGGACATGCGCTCCTGATTCAATCCATCCTCACCTCCGTCAGGGGTCGAAGCAAATGGAGAAGTGGCTTGCTTGGAAGACATGATTCTGCTGTGAGAAGAGCAGAGGAAAAGTGTCAGAAAACATATTCAAACTTTCATTGCAACAACATAATTCCGAATAAAGAGTCTTGTAAATGTCAGACAGGAAATGCTGGAGCTCGGCTTTCATTCTCTACGAGTGCTCTCACATCACATATATGAAGTTGGCAGCCGTTATGAGCCTCGATCCGCGCCACATCTAACCCCACGATTGAACCGGTATCAGAGCTGGGGAGATCCTATCAATGGCTCTGAGCTTGGTGCGGGGAATACGGCATGCACTGGGGTCCCTCTTAATCCTTTGTTTAAAGTAAATGGACGTGCTGAGCTACGGCTGGAGAGCTGCCTGAGGCAGGCCCGATCCCCCCGCCCCATGGCTGATTACCGCACTAAGAGGGTTACCATACCATATAACACACTCTCATTAAAGCACTAACCCTGCCACCAACCACAAAAAGAGCGGTGACGCTGAGACGCTGACACTAAACAGGAATTTGGTCATTACATTCATATTGAGTCTATAAATGTGCCATTTTCCTTCATTTTGCTGTAATTGCGCTATTCTGCTTTTGCAATTGTACTTAGGTATTAATGCAAGTAGGCTGCTGTGGCAGATGGGAGGATTCATAGCAAATTTCCCTTTTCACAAAATAGGGTTGGTAAATGCATTTTACCATGACAAAAGTCATCATGTCATATAGCATAAAACCAAGTTTCTTTAATCCCACAAACTTGATTTTTAGTGCTAAAATGAAATGAAATAAAATAAAATAAATCAACAGACAGGTCATTTGTGTTTTTATGACAATTAATAAAATCACTCTACTACTGCTAAGGAAATGATTACTTAAACTGCTAATTGAATTAAACGCTTGATTTAAATACTTAATCAAAAGACTCCAACTGATCTAATGAGTTGAGAATTAGCCAGCACACAACCTTTCTACCGGCCTTTACATTGTCTACTCAGAGATAGTAATTTACACTAGACAGCCAGCACCCATCATGAACAATGACATACACACGACTGCTGACCACAGTGATGAGCATTATTGTTTTGAGTCTGAAATGTTCAGTGTCTACGAAAGGCTATGGAAGTTGAAAGGGCTGCATGTAGCCACATTAGCATGGACAAAGGGCATGGGTGTTCTAGGTCAAGGGCTGCAGGTGAGCTAATATCCTTCCACTGCCCACTGAGACTGCAGAGAGAATAGAGAGAGGCAGGCTGGGTAATGAAGGAAGCCCAAGGTGCCTCCAGAACTCCATCTCCAGCCCTGCCAAGTTTTCCAGCATGTGGCTCATCGTGGGACGAAAACAAATTTGACACCGGGAGAGATTATTTTAACACCAAACTGTGAGTTAATCTGTTCATGTGCGTGCGGCGGCCGTGCACTCCGGCGCATAAGGGATGTGTGGGTTGCAACGGGCTGTCAGGCCCAATTGCTCTCAGGCCCTTTAAAGTATGACTACTTCATTTGAAGATGTGCCATCAATTTGCACACATGGCTGAGCACTTAAGCCTCACACTCTCAATATGAATTGTTTAATACAGTTCGGTAAGTGAGCTTGAAAAAAAAAAAGGACTCAAGCTACTATTGTCTCATTCTAGCTGCAGTAATATTAATTGTGTTATGGTATTAATACATATGCATCCGTAAAGTCTTGGATGAGCTCTGCGGAAGCCAACAGAAGTGGACAATGGAAGTCAATGGAAGTTAATCAAGCGGGATACCGCAGCTGTGCAAACAAGCTAAGTCTGTTAGTTAGCGCAGAGGAAGGCACCAGAGACCCAGACCGCTCCGCACCCCTATTTTCTTTAGCGAGACCAAGGCCTCAATTTTAATCAGCCAATAAATTGTTTCCTGTAATTATATCAAACAGAAAGTGATCTCTTAAATTGTAGAGCGTTAATTGAAAATCAAATTTAAGAGCAAAGTTCAGAGCGCCAAACGGTATGCAAAAGGGGTGCGCGAAGAGAAAGCGAGGGCGAGAGAGAGAGAGAGATTTCTTATTCATGGATCCAAAGAGCCGGAGCTTCCAGCACAACAACCCCCACCTTCATCTTCAATGGACTGCGAGCGAAACAAAGCACTTCTTTTGTATTACACAGTAAATCAAGTGGTATTATTTTACCTCTAAAATATTCAGTCTCTCAGGCCTTTCCCTCCAGTCTCTAGCCATCAGTCAAACTGCTGAGGCATGATAGTGAGAGAGAGAGAGAGAGAGAGAGAGAGAGAGAGAGAGAGAGAGAGAGAGAGAGAGCTGACTCCATCCTCCTGTAACATGTGTCTACAGCAATTTTACTCGAAAATGCAACAGATCTGAGCCAAGGCCCCGTAACAGTATTTGTCAGTAGGAGTTAATAATTCATTAGGAGAGCTGGGAGGGCAGCTCAGCCCGTGAGTGCTGGGGTTCATGAGTTTTGCCCCCATTCCCTCCCATCCATAACACCCCCCACCCCACTCACATCCACCCGGCTAATCTGAACCCACGGCTGAGAAGGGAACAATGTGGCCGCCATTTAGCTGGAATAAAGGCCTGATTCCTAGAAGGGTTTTTCCTTTAAGCGCACTTCAAAATCATTTAATTTCTCCCTACGACCCATAAAACAAAAATCAGTATGTGGTGTATGACGGAGGAGGGGAAATAGCCCCAGAGCCAACGTATTTCATCAAATTAAATGGTGTTTTACGTTGAGAGAAACACCAATGGAACAGTCCTGTGAGCCAACGCAGCGCTTCCCTTTATTCTTATTAATAATTCAATCTGTTTTTTCAGTAAATAAGTCTGATCCGTTGGCCTTTGTGCATATTAAGCAGAGAATATATCAGCTAAGCCAGAGTGGCCTCATATGAATTCCTGTCAGCCCTCTCCCTCTCAGGCCTGATTACACAATAACAATGGACAGCTAACAAACCAAACCAATCAATAAGTATAGGGCAGCACAGCTTGTCTTTTCGCAGTCCGAGGGAGAGAGAAAGGCCCCATATATAGCTGACAATATTGCAATACGTTTATGAGGATTAGGAGTTAAGTTCTCGGCATGAGTTCTCATGTAGCCTGGAATGCTTCGACTCATGAATTGTTGCCGCTGCTAACGTATCCTCACGCACTGACCTCTGTTTAATTGGTTAGTGACATTAGAAGACACCCCGCACTGGTGATCCTCAGGGGGTCTCATGACCGGGGGCCATGTGTTTTGGGATATCCGCTTTCGCCCCTCTCAATCGTTAGAAGCCCCCCGCTCTTCTGTCTCTGCCGTGTCTTTCTGTTGCCCTTTTATAGACAATGGCGATAAGTAACTTCTGAGCTATGGTGTCACTGCTGCCCCCTTCCCCTCGGACATCCCACACCCCCTCAAAACCACAGGCCTTAGCAGACCCCCTAAATCACCAGCCACTCCTGAAAGGAAATATTAGAAGGCCGCTTTTCGCTCCGGCACCACCACCCAGACCTATATGAAGAGAAATAATCAAATAAAAGGGGGTAAAACAAGAGGGCCATTGTTGAAGCAACTAACGATGGGTGAGCAGAAAAATGGCAAAAGCTGCTTTATGACAGGGCTTCAAGTTTCCACGGGTAACGACACACACACATACTTGCACGACCGAGCACGTGTGTACGTTCATGCTTGAGCAAACGCACACACGCTTTCAAAACACAGGCTAATAAGAAATGTAAAGGTAGGGCGGAGAAAGTTACAGGAATATAAAATGGTGCCTTTAAAAAAAAAATCTTATGAGATTTTAAAAGGCTAAACAGAAATCTAAAACAGAACACTGCAATGCAATTATTCAAAGTGTAATAGGAAGTGTTTGCATCTAAAAGGAAATTGTAAAAAAAAAAAAAAAAGAGAGCAACTGTGCATTGTGTAGTATTTCTGCAGTGAGGATTATAATAATACGCTTTTATGATAATTGTGTTGGTCTCTTGAGTGTAAACAGTGAGTAGTAAATGATCAGACAACACCAACAAAGTAAAAAAAAAAAACTTGGTAAATGCTGACCAATTGCACTGGTAAATACACCAGTTTCTGAGTAATACTGATTTACGTTTATCTTTCTTTTTTTTTTTTATTCTTTTTTTTACAACAGCAGCTGCTGCAGCAATAAAGGCCGGTGAGTGTTCAATTACTAAGTAATCGACACTTAGTTACTTAATGTACATAAAATGAAGATAATACTCTTGCTCATTAATACTAAAAATGACTGCAGAGATTTCTGTCACGAATACGCACACATTAACTGGTTTCCCACAGGGAGTGAGAACAGGAGTGCGCAACATACAGTGGCATGAGTTTGCATGTGTGTTTGTGTGAGTGTCTCTCTGACAGCAGATCACACAGGTGACATCACAGACTCTCAAGGTCCTCACCTCCTATAATCATCCCTTCGTCACCTGTGAAACCTGGGCTGGAAAATGATCATCCCAGCTGTAGCTGTTTAGCACCTTCAAATTATCACCTTCCATTGTACCTGTGCATTCAACCAATCCATGAACAATGATCAGGACAGAAGGAAAGAACGTTGCTTCTCTGAACAAGGGCTTCTGATCAGAAAGTGCCATAATTTATATATACACACACACACACACACACACACACACACGTACATGAATAAAAATACAAATATAATAATTACATAAAAAACATTTCAAATATGTATTTATGAATAATATAATATGTCAAAAATAATAATAATAATAATAATTATTATTATTATTTAGAAATAATTTATACATTTTATTTACCGGATTAGAGTGTAACACACTTATGGATATAGTGAAACTAAGAGGCCTCTAATAATCTGAGATTATTAGCTGATTTTTTTTTTTTAAATGTACCCCATGAATGTTAACCTTCCAAACCTTTAAGTCAACTATGACAGCTCCATCACCACACATAACTCACTCCTTTACTGTCTTTACACTGTTGCTCCATATCCAACACTTAAAATACAACACACTTCAATTTACAAGGAGTAAGTACCAAGTAAGTCTTTTCTAAAAGTGCACTCTGTATATTAAGCACAGCCTGTGCAATAATTATTCAACAAAAAGTAAGAGAATTGTGAGGAAAAATATTCTTTGATCATTAGCTCAAGCACCCTGTCACTGTCCTCACTGTGAAAGTGAGATATGTGTGTGAATGAGCGCGCATCAGGTGTGTACACTCACATACTGTCTCCCTCAGCCTGTTTGGCCGCTCCTGTCCTTCTCTGTTCTTCACACACCACTTCAGAGCTGGATGGCATAACACTTCCTCAAATTCTGGCACACACAAACACACACAAAAACACTCGAGCACAGACAGGCCGTTCGTCCCAGCCACGACGAGTCTTGTCAGAACACATCCAACGGCACGATGAACGGAGTACGCTCTCGCACATGAACGGAGCCACCGGCAGAGCAGCTGTTAAGCTCCTCCGCTCACACACACACACACACACACACACACACACACACACACACACACACACACACACACACACACACACAGTCTCACTCGCACGCGTGTCTCTTTCGGTCCCTGCACGGCCGGAGACGATTCCGAGACACAAGAAAAGCAGCTCGCCGTCTTTTCTGTCTCTCTTCGTCCCTCGAGCGGGGCCTTACGGGGCGGCAGTTCCCAAAGTGCCTGGTGTCAGTGCTGCAGTTAAGCAAACTTTACAGCCACTGAAGCCATCAAGCAACACAGCCTATTTGCTGAGCAACAGTGGAGCTTTGTGGTTTCCCTCACAGTTGACAGTAAGTTACGAGCCCTTTGTGAGTGCAGGGGAAGGAAAACAGAGATCGGAATTTGGCAGGAAAATATAATACAGAATTCTCCTGTCTGTTGAACCTGTTTTTTTTTTTCATTCTTTCTGTTTGTCTCTCTCTCTCTCTCTCTCTCTCTCTCTCTCTCTTTTCCTCTCTCTCTAACTCTCCTTGTCCCTCTCTTTTTTTTGTGGAAACAATCAAACATTGTTGGGGGAAAGAAAAGCAACTCTGACAGATGAAATATAGTGGAGGCCCCTTTTTGGAAAAACAGTAAACAAAGCACCATTCAAGGACAGGTCCTCTCTATCATTTATAAAGATAATTTTCTTCAGAGCGGCCGACTTTATAGCAAGGAGTCAACAAATCGAGTGTAAAATCTCTAACAGTCCACTGTGACGAGGACAGAAGACAGAGACCGAATGAAGTGATAATGTTAAAGATACAAAGAGGAAAGGGGCCTTATATTGCTTGTTGCACAATAAACAAATTAAACAAGATGGAGGGTAATAGACTGGGGGAAAAAGGGCAAAACAGGGGGATACACAAAAGTGACTAGCCAAAAAAAACTTTTTTCCAGACCAGCCAAAAAACAGGGACAATGGCTAATTATGAGGGAGTAATTTTGCCGCCAGAGGACTGGAGAGAATGAATGGACGCATGAAAGGCTGAGGGCTATTCAAGCCCATGTCAGCGAGAACTGTATGCCTACAGTCTTCAGCCTGGAGCGCATGAGGTCATCATTGGCACCCCGTGCCCAGAAAAACTTCGGCTGGTACAACTGCCGTTTGGACATCTGGAATGCCGGCACACAGTGCCCTGCTTTTTCCAGCCACTGTCCCCCTAATTCCTTTCTTTTCCAAAAATAGTTTTTTTTATTTTTTGCACCAGTCGCTAGTCAACCAAATTGGAAAATTTGCTGCGTCTAATGAAAAGAATAGCTGTTTTGTTCCCCTTCATTCTCATCTCATAAATGGGATTTCTGTGGAGCAAGAAAACGAAAGAAATTACCTTCGATGCTGTGCTATTCAGGGACAACAGCTCCTTAATTGTCGCTAGTCCCATCCCTAACTCTTCCGCATGATTTTTATTTTATTATTTTATTTCATTTTTTATGCTGTGACCTAAGGAGGAGGACTAGATTAGGGAGTACTGGGAGGAGATGCCAAATCGGGCACAATTCATGTGACACGTCATTCGGAGAATCAAAACGGTCAGTTTGTTCGCTCCACCCAGATGAGGCCATGTAAAAGACAACTGACGAATCGCAAGGGTCAGCCAGGACACATCTTGAAGATCTATGATTAAGCCTTATTATGTTGGGGCAAGTGACATTGATTGCTGATTTAAACCTCTGAAACTAATTCATTCGCCCCTGTTCAAATAAAAGCATGGGCAACAGTGTGTGGCCACGGTGACAGGTCGGACGAAGGCAGCTGAATAAAAATCCCTGCTAAACGAACGGTTGGCACTCATGTCTGTCAGGAGGTGGTTAGAAGTTCCCAACATGACTGACAGCCGATACAAAAAAGAGAGAGAGAGAGAGAGAGAGAGAGAGAGAGAGAGAGAGAGAGAGAGAGGGTGAGTGGGAGAGTCTGTCCATCGATCTGTGTAATTGCCACGAAAATCTGAGTCAGAGAGTACATGAAGGGTTGATGTTTTAGCAATGCTAAGATGGAGCGGCACAGGGAAAAAGTGGTAAAGTGAATACGAAACATGCTGCACCACGGACTAATAAAACCGGGAGCTGACAAGCATGGTTGAACAGAAAAATGTGCAGTAGATTTGTACCCAGGCCAGAAAGCAGGCACATTACTGGATTAGCCGCTGACTGATACAGAAAATGTCTCACCCGTCTACCATTAAACCGTAAGTCTGACCAACTCACACACTCCCATTTCAGATGAAACAGCACAGTAGTGTCTTAAAAATGCTCTCAACATGCTGGAAAAATATCTGACTGGAGTCTAGCTAAAAGCAAGTTGTAAGTAGCATTACATCGGTCTGCTCCATTCTGTAACCCGATCCGTGCAGCAGCCGCAGGCAGTTAGAACATAAGTGTAGTCATGTTGACTAACACCTTCGTCTCTCTTTCTTTCCTTCTTTCCACCCTGCTCTCCTTTTCCTGGCAGGGAAAGACACATGCATCATGACAGGCTTTCAGAATGAAATCATTAACTAAATTGCTTTCTTTTAAAAAACCACAAGTGTCTGACGGGGTGGGTTGTATCTGTCTCTGGCTGCTGTCCACCGCTTTTGGGCTCGGGCTCGGCCTCTGTTGTGGTTCGTCGACGCCACAGCCATCCCATTCTGTGCGGCGGGGACCGGGCTCTGTGATTTGCCTGGGCCCCTGTATGAAATAATCGAGTAATCTCAACCCCACTCCCCGAATTCACAAGCCCTGCCTGCCAGCAACACAAAGAGGCCTTTTGTGCTCCAGAATGTGTGTATGTTCTCAATACTGACTGTATGGATCATCAGCCCTGAATCAATCAAAAACATATTAAACAAATACACATTTTGAGCTGGGCCATTCAGCAGAGGGTTTGTGGGAAGAGTGAGTGAGCAGTGAGCAAATTAACACCACTTCTGTTTGTCATCGAAGCAAAAAGCAACCCGGATCGCTAACGTATTTATGAACGAGAGTGTGGTGGTGTATGATGCACTTTTCAGCCAGAAAAGGGCTTAGAGAAAGAGAAAATTGAAAGCAAACTATAAAACAAAAGAAAATGTCCATGTGCCCTCTGACAGCAAGAAGGTGAATGACCCAGGACAAAAAAAGAGACTGTAGCATCTAGTCTTTGGTAACATTGTATCTGGCACAGAAAGACTTGAATAAGCAAAGCAAACAGAGGGAAAGTAAATAGGTAGCGAAGGCCATACAAATATTTGATAAGCGGATAGGTATTGTGGCAGTGTGGGACGTGTGGCACAGGTCTTCCCTCCCCTCCTTCTCCCCTTTATCCCTCTCAGTTTCTGCGTGCGAGGCAGCAGATGTGTCTTTCACAGCCTGCGGAGTGCGCAACCAATCGACAAACAATAGCTAGCCACTGACAAAGGTCATCTTTCGCAATCCGTGCGTTATCAGAGACTAAAAAAAACAGCGAGCATGCAGCTAGTCTGTGCTCAACGCACGTCGCATGGCACCCTGACTGTGTCTGTGTGTGTTTTAACCCCTCAATACAATGCTACTTGATCCTTCTTAATAAGCCAATTACACAAGTTTAAGCCACCTCTTTGACCTCGAGTTAAGCTAACAGTTGGTGTAAACAAGTGAAATCCTATTACCCTAATAATATACACGGAACCAGGCGGCAGCGGCCAGCAGTTCAGGCGCTAAAGCCTCTTGGAGTCTTAACTACAGCGAGTTTGGTCCACCGGAACAACAGTGGACATGAGTTTTGTGCTCCCAAACAGGGTCATAAGTTAATCCGCAGCGGTTATTAGAGCACTTGTCAGAATGGATGTGCTAATTTAGCTAGCCTGTATTAAGCCTCTCCACTTAAGACGCCTAAAAACAAACATGTCCTCTGTCATCACATTAATACACATTTAAGACGGGAAACTCCTGAAATGAACACTAATTAGAGCTTAAATAGACCCCATAATTCAGCAGTTACAAAGAAACAGAGAGAGTACTTTTATCTCACTAGTGCTGCGACTAACAATCTAGCATTGTGTTGATGAGCTCGTTTGATTCACTGTGGCGGCACTTAACTTTCTAACTGTTCCTCTTATGATCATAGAGGAAAAAACTAACTTGCGGATTTATTTTTTATGAATCCATCTTCTAAGTGTTTCCTCTTGAAATCAAGAGCTGCATTATTCATAAAAGTGCTGCATTTTAAAGGCGACAAACAACACATTTTATGCAGCGTTATGAAAGCATAATGCCAGCAGATGCTCCTTCGGTTTTGTTCTGATGTCACCTCCACAGCAAATGGAGACAGTTTTAGGGTAAATATTTAAGAGTGGGCCATATAGCTACATACAATTTAAGCATGCAGGGAGTGTGTGTATGTGTACTTCCCACCAGGAGTCATTTCTGGGGAGTGCTGTATAGACGGCTCACACACTGTATTCTTACATTTTAGTGTGAGTGTGAGTACTGCTTTAGCTTATTTTACTATAATATTGTAGTGCTAGAGGCATACATGTATTCAAAGCACTATAACTGCTTCTTGATGTAACCACTCCCTGTGCGGCTGTTTTCAGTGTTTCAAAAGAAAGAAAGAAAAAACTGTTTTCTAACATTGATAAGAAGAGTTTTGTGTTGCAGCAAATCAATATATTAGAATGATTTCTGAAGGATCATGTGACACTGGATGACACTGAAGACTGGACTAATGACAGCTGAAAAATCAGTTTTGACATTTAGATTGTAATATTTCACAAAATTACTGTATTTTTTTATCAAACAATAGTAAGGAACAAATCAACAGCGAGAAAACATCCTTCAAAACTACTTCTTTTGTGTTCCACAAAAAAAAAAGAAAATCATACGGTTTTAAACTACATGAGAGCGAGTAAATGACAGAGTTGAAATTTTTGGGTGAACTATGCCTTCAGCAGCTCTAACTGTTCTTGGCTTAAGGAAAAAAAAAGTTTGAAAAAAGTTTGAGACTGACAGGTTAGGTAATTTAATGCTACCACTTCACTGGGCCGTCTACTTTTAACACTGAGTATCTCTTGGCCAGTTAGTGAGCATCTGTCTGTCTCTGAGTCTCTATGTAATGTGGTATGTCACATTATGAGCTCAGGAGTCAAGTGTAGATTACAGCGTTCTGTAGCATCCTTGCTATTAAACTGTTGGGAGAGCAGCTTGACAGAGGAGGTGTGTTTGTGTGTGTGAGTGATTATGTAGTGGACCCAGAGGCCAAGGTTTGGAGACAGAGAGCAGCTTCAACAATGTTCAAGCACTTACTCTCACTCTCGCTCTCTCTCTTTAAAACCGTGACACCCTTCCCCATCCAACTACCACCTATCAGTCTCATGGTCCCTTTAAAAAAGGCCTTTCAGAGCGACCTGGGGAAAATACCTCATGCTGAGCAATTTATAACCTCCCAGCAGAGACCTCATTGTGTGTTTACAGTAAAACCGCTGGTCACAATGCTTCATCAGCTGACCTGGCCTGAAACTGAGCCAGAAAACTCCATCTTATAGCACACACACACACACACAGGCATACACTCAGGGAATAAAACAAAGCCACCATAATGGGATCGCATAGGTCTTAATTGAGTTCGCCCCTTTCAAGCGTGCTATTATTTCCGGCTAATGGCATCCACTGGCCCTCTCTCATTACTTGAGTGGGTCTTGAACAAGCCTCTCGTTTGATACAGTTAGAGTTAATGCACTATGAACAGATACACTGCTAGTCATCAGCGATCTGCATATTCAATAACTTCTGTAATTACAGCTGCAATTCATCAGATCCAATCTGATTGCAGAAGGGAAGAGAGAGGGAGAGAGAGAGGAGAGAGAGAGAGGAGAGAGAGAGAGAGGAGAGAGAGAGAGAGGAGAGAGAGAGAGAGAGGAGAGAGAGAGAGAGAGAGGAGAGAGAGAGAGAGAGAGAGAGAGAGAGAGAGAGAGAGAGAGAGAGAGAGAGAGAGAGAGTGAGGTTTGATTCCTGGAGGACACAATCTAATCACAAAACTAACATGATAATTGAAATCTAAATTGAAAGGGTTGGTGAGCCATACACAACTGTGTTGAGGCAGAAAGGGCGGAAGTACTTGTGCCTTGAAAAGCAGAGGAGAGGAATAAAAGATTCTGATAGAGAGAGAGGATGAGGGGGGATGAGGGGGGAGGGGGAGGGGTAAAATGGCTGGAAGACAAGCTCAAGGACCAGGGGGTCATCACAGAGCAGTTTTGTTAAGACTCATTGTGTTGAACGATGTAAAGGACGATCATGAACCATTTTGGCATGTCACAAAATATTATTGTGAGCCAAAAAACAAGAGGCAAACTCACATTCAAGTATATCCACTTTAGAAGATGTCTATTAATGTGAGTGCACAATTCTGGGTTAAGTAAAAATAATGTTATCATCCTCTCTTTTTACAAAAAAAAACAACAACAACAACAAATTAAATGGAGACTTTTGCTGAAACCGTCTAATAAAAATCTAATAAAATAAATATATAGTTTACCATAAAATATACAAATTTAACATTTTTATATAGTTTATATTTATATTGATTTTGATGTGTGTGTTAAAAAAGGATTTGATGTATGTGTCAATGTATTCTAGGGTGGCTTAACTAAGAACTGTTTCACATACCAAACTGATTCTCTCAAATGAAAGTTAATCATTTGAATTTAGGTTCAGTACAGTACATGATTTACAAATTATGATCTGACGAGTCAGAAACATCCAGACAGAAAACAAGAGGTTCACACAATTGTGCAGGTGGGTGGTGGGGTTCATCATGTGTTCACATCATTTCCTTTCCTATCCGTCTTTCAACCGTCGTCATGCAAAGCAGAGAGCTTTACAATCTCTCCCATCTGCTAGGCTCCTCCTCAGCCCTCAATAACAGTTACTCAGTAATGCCAAATTCATTAACCTGTGCTGCTGTTACAGTGGCCCTGACCATAAATTAGGTTAATGTGAGCAGACATATTCCACTGCTAATAGGGGATATAAAATGAAAGAGTGATACAGAGGGACATAGATTGTAGATCATAAACATATTGTCCCTGACAAAAAGCTCTAATGGTTCTTTGTTCGCTTACATGACAAATGTTTTTTGAAGGACGGACAAACAGTCTGGAAAGATAAATGTACAAATAATGTAATATTAATATGATAAATATATATATATAACATATTAATGTACATATTGTGGGATTAAACTAAACATTTTCACTTTTATATATTCTTGCAGAATTTTTTATTGTAAATTTTAAGTCACACTTGAAAATGTGGGATGATAGGACAGCATTCGAATTCTGTTAAACTACTACAAATGTGGGATGATATGACAGCATTTGAATTCTGTTAAACTACTACAAATGTGGGATGTCAGAAAAATATTATTTGTAGATACGCCCCTACTTATGTTGGACAATTACTGTAAATATAGAAAGAGGAGGGAAAAGGTTACGTGCAGGCAGGAAAACGGCTAAGGCCGCTGTTATCAGGCGAACAAAGTGCCAGGAACACACAGAGCCATGCAAAAACCTATTCTCTCCTCTGCCCTCCCTCCCTCTCTAAACCACTGCACTGGGAATAATGATGGGAATGACTGGAGGACGTCCAAACAACATCTGACTGCTCCTTCTAATTGGAGAAGTTATTTTCTTCCAGATTTTAGGCGTAAATCTAGTCTATGTTTATTCAGAGTCAGTTAGGAACAAGTACGTTTTGGCCGTGCAACACTTTTGTTCCTGCTTGCTAAACTGCATCGCTTCCCTCTGTTCCTCCCTCTCCATCTCCTTTCAAGAAGTGTCGAAAGGAGCCAATCTGCAGGTCCCGCACCCATGCAGCGCTGAACGAACGTAACACCCAAAACAAACTGCTATTGTTCGGGGAGACACCGACATTTGCTGTCCTTGGATTACATGACGACCTCTCGTCTCCTCTATCCTTCCCTAGTCTTACCAAACAACTTTTACCAAAGAGCCTATTAGGCCAGAATTCCACTTTGTTGTTAAAAAGGGTCTTGTCCTTTCAGAGCGCTAGCTCTTTCACTTCTATTTTTCAATCAAAGGTGGTGGAGGAACACAAGTTCATTGTTAGTCTCGCAGATGGAAGCTGGAGTTACTACGGCAACAGCTCTAATCCCTCTTTTTACCACCTTTCTTTATATTATTGGCCCATCAAGTGGTACCTTTTAACTCAGGAGCTGGAGGGGCCAGCGGCGAAGCTCCCTCTGTCTAATTAGATGTGATTCTTGCCGCACAGTTCATGTTGAGCTAATCGAACATTTGCAAAATAATGACATACTGGGAGCAGCTATTCCTTCTGCTGAGGCCCTGCTATAAGAATAACAATAATGATTCTATTATGGAAGAGCAGACTTTAAAATGCCATTCGGCCACCATAACAGAGAAGGTAATTGTGCTGGTGTTGTCCACACAATCAACAAGCTATTGTTGGTGACTTGAAAAATAAAGGAGCAGAGAATGGGTGCCACGGTGATTGGTCGCCATGCGGGGCCCATGCTGAATTATCTGGCAAAGAAGGTCCTTGATAGAACACTGAAAAAAGGGCTTGGATAAAGACAACTGTCTGGCTTTTCTCTTTTTTTGTGTGTTTCTGGGCCTCTTTCTCTCACCGCTTAACCACCAATCCGCATTAGACCACCACTATTCATTTATTAAATGGGGCTGGGCCACTGAAGAACATCTCTTGGGCAAAGGGGGCTTAGGTTGTCTCCTTGTGCTAAAACCATGAAGATCTGAGCCCATGTTTACACAGAATTATCTCTGTGTATCTTAGTTTCAGTAAAAAAATACCCTGCCATTCTGATCTGTTCTTCAATAAAGCAATACATGGGCCTAGGTCAAAAATGTCCAGCCCAGCTGTCACAAAAATAAGGCTCATAAGCCAAACTCAAACATGTCAATGAAGTGACTGATAGCTATAAACAAAATAACTAACCATAGAGAATAATATCAATTAATCATCAGCATGCATGGCAAATGAGCGACAGTCCAGAAGTGCTGGAATCCGATTAAATCACAGCACATTAAAAACTTAAGAGATTTTATTTTCAGCTTATTTTTTTCGTCTTTTAAATCTAGGTCAATATGGGCCTGAAAGTTTGAGTCAAATCTGAAATGAGTTTTTGAGAGTGATGAAGGCAGTTAGTCATTTGAATCATGTGCTGACTAGTGTGAGAACGGATCTTTGTTTGCACGAGCAGAGGCTGAGGGGAGAGGGAATGCTAAGTGGGCCCCCTTTGCCTAGTCAACCTTCAGTGTGCTTCATTTATCTTCATCTTGTTAGAGTAAATTAATTAACAATCTAGCTGTTACACACTTTCTCCTTTCATTACATCAAATAATGGCAGAGATGGAGGAGGAGGTCCTCTCCTCTGGGATTAGCCTAGAACTGCTGGAGACATCTCTCTCTCTCTTACACTTTTCCACACTCTATTTCTCCCTCACTCACTCATTCCCACCTATAGGCAAAACTTACCAGCTATCAATTATTTGACGTGATCAAATAAATAAATGTCACTGTCCATTATGCATGTCAATGAAAAATAAATAATTATTCCATAATTCCTGCTTCTTTTAAAAATTAAATGAAAACAGGGCCTTCACGTTTCTCTGTTTTCACTTTCAATCAAAAAACGCAAATAACTTTTAAATAAAATATTATGTGTGTGAGTATTGCTCAGAAACAAATTCTCAGCACCTGATGGAATTCATTCGAAATTTCAAGATGACTATATTGAACACATTTGAAACCAGATTGGTTGGGAGAGTCTGACTCTGACTATCATACTACTCGTACAGTACACAAATGATTACAAACTAGAAACCATTACTAGAAAGTAATTTTCTGTAGTCAGATTTCATGCTATGACATAAAAAGGTGAGTCATTTCTGATCTCTCAGGGAGAAAAAGATCACTTTAAAATAACATTCTTATCTACATTGGCTTCCTTGTATGTTGCTGCTCATTTGCAAAATATCTCTCCACCAATCACATGTTGCCTCCCAATGTGGAAGGAAGTGCATTAGAATGCAATTATACATTTACTTCAGTTTAATCACATGATTACCCAGAAAAAGAATGAAGGGAAAATGTAATCTTTAGGATGAACTAAAAATAGATGCTCCATGGTAAGGGGAACATCTTGATGGATTAGTGAGGAAGCGATAAGGTGTCACTAACTGTCCTCTCTCAACCTACCCTCCCCTCAAGCCCTGCCCCAAGATATATGGTTATCCTTCTGCAACAGGTGGCTGAAGTCAAACACAATCCTCCATTATGTAGTATTAAAGGAAGAAGGCGAGCAGATAAAAGCATCAAGCTGACAATAATCCAGTACGCTCAAACAGATCCCGCCAACGGCGATCTAAGTGGGTCACATGTATGCCAACAAATTCATCAGCTGGAAGAATGCCTGAATGACAACCTAAAACTATTATAATAGGTGAATTTGAACTTCCAAACGGATGTTACTTTACAGATTATATACCTAGAGTAAATCAAAGTACGCATTAATTTTTGCCACAGACTGTCCTAAAAACATGTGATTACTCACAAATACACCGGAAAGACTCATGTCTCGGGTCAAAGCCTACAGCCGTCTTCCATGTGGATATGCAGAAGAAATCAGAGATCCTACCATCTATTCTTCTCCTTCAGGGTCAATGAGTGTAAATCAGTCACAGTAATCCTCAAACGTTCAACTAATCACTATAGTGGTCTCTCTACCTAATACTTCTCTGCTAGTATTTAAAAAAATATATCGGTGTAAAAAAGTTCAATAGAAATTAATACAAAAAAAGACAGTAGCTTCAAAAAGGCATATGAATAAGTCACAATCCAAATCACAGAATTTCTGTAAAAAAAAAAAAAGATTGTGTTATTTATTTATTTTTTTAATCTGAAATTAAAATGAATAGCTATTAAAAAAATTGAATAGCTATTAAAAGACCTAAAAAAAATCAACTATCATTAATTACGGAATAACGTCCATTCCTATATCTTGGAAAGAGAATAAAAAATGCTATTCATTTAATCAACTAAATGGCCTTTTGAAAAAAGAAATCAAAGGGGATTCATTAGCTTTAGCAAAGTTTGGCTGACAGCAGCTTTGAAAGGCAGATGTTGCTGCTGCTGTTTTTAATGAGAGATCACTAATTAGGTTTGCTAGCTATTCAAGTGTGGGGAAGGTGCTTTGCACAGAGAGAGAACAGCCAATGGCTAACACACTCGCTGTTTTTTACTTCCTCTGCGCAGTGACACACAGACACACAGCACAAATTCTTAATTAGAATCACAGGAAGGGGAAGGGGTAATGGCGTCCTTACTCGTTTTGACTGCGTTATAACACAAACACACACAAAACAGGAAATGGTGAGAATCACAAATTAAGCTCTGCCCTACTCCCAATCTGACCAATCAGTGAGCTGGGGCAGAGGGGAAGGTGACATGTGCATGCATTCACTGACTGACAGGGTCTGGGGTGGGAGGCACAGGGTGTATGAAGGGTATAATGCTTTAGGTCTGATTATCTACAGGGAGGGAGTGTGAATGAGTTACACTTCTGAGCTAAAACTTACACACATACACAAACACAGACTGAGACAACACATCATCCCACAAGTTGGCTAATAGTATGTGGTGTGATATTGGAGCTGTGAATGGACAGATGAATTCAGCCCGCTGGACCCCCTGTGGCAACAACAGAAAAACTAAAGCAACTAACCTCAGTAAAAAGCTGCTACGCAGAAAGCCCTCCATGTTCAGCATTTGGTTTCTGTAGCAGGAGAAATACACAGAGAGCCATTGTAACTGAGCGAGCACAAGTTAGCATGGCAACTTTAAAACAGTAATAGGGGAGAAAACAGACAAAACCACCAACACATCCTCGACTGTCCCTGAAACATTTTTATCTTCCAAACCAAACGCAAGGACAAAGATGTAACACTCCCCACAGCTCCACTAATAGCTTTTCATCCGTCTTTTCAGAGAAACAGACATTTGTCATTAGTGTACATGGTTTTCCTGTCCCATTTTTGATGATATGTTATCGTATGACAGTGGTTCCTGGGCGCTGCTCCTCCCAAAGCAGCGTGTGGTGGTCCAGCTGTGGACCATGTGTGGCGGGGCCGTGGCGGCTTCTAGAAGCTGAACCACAGGGGCCCACACGGGGCCAACTCTGAGCCAACGCTAGGCCGCGCAACCACAGGGAGGCGGGATGATGTGGTCATGATATCACTACGCACAGAGGCTGTTCTAAAAGTCTAATGCCGCAAATTTGGGGGCACATGTTTGGAAATTGTCTCCAAAGGGTTTCCATTAGTCTCAGGTTTTGGTCTTTCCAAGACATACATACACATATGACTTATAAAGATCAAGGGTCTGTTTGTATAGTAAAATAAACTTATGCAAAAGACAATGTAAAGAGTGTAATGTGGCCTAAGGCAGAAAGATAAAATAATAAAAATAATAATACAATTATTTAAAAAAATATATATATATATTTAGTTAAATAAATAAAATATGAATTATATTATATAATTATATATTACTAAAAATAGTGAAGCTTCACTATATAAGTTCACACTTGCATCAGTCCACTTTGGTCCCTCCTGGAGCAACGACGCATGATGATGCATTTCCAGAGCTGTTTTTAAAAACATGCAATACTGCAGAACCGGAATTCATCAAGTGCTGAAACTAATTAGCGATTTGTCTCATGCTCTAACACCCCACTCCCTCTCTCATATCATCATCATCATAAATAAGAGACACATCAGAGTCAAAAGACATTCAGTCTTCTGCCTCCTAAATGCTTTCACTTTCAGTGACATGGGTGTAATTTGCCCCATGCCTTTCCCCTCCCTTCACCCCCCCTCTTTCTCTCTCTCTTTCTTTTCCTCTCAGTGGTGAGTTGTGCTGCTGTGGATGGGTAGAGACAAAGCCACTGAGAGAATGGAAAGAGTGAGATCAGAGAACCCCAAGGACAGTGCGTCTTTCAGGCCGGCCAGCACTTAGCAGGCCAGAGGACCCGTAAGACCCGCCGAGACTTTTCTCACAGTCAGGTGTCTGGTGGTGTTGGGGGGGGGGGTGGGGGGGGGGGGGGGGGGGGGAGTGTTTTCGGCCATGGGCGCTCTGCTCACATAATACCCAAGTGCTGCCACAGCAGTGACAACGCGAGAAAACAGTAAAAACGCAACAGAGGCAATCAAGCGTGTCTCCTCACTATTCCAAAGGAAGTGTTAAAAACACACACACACACTCTCACACACCCCTCCTCTCACACTCTATCTCTCTCCAACTCTTGCGTTTGTTGGGGGCAGCAAGAAGACAGCAAAAACACAAGCATTCTGACAGCGTTTGTCTCTTTTGGACAACATGCTCATAATAACGAGTAACGGTTAGATTTAAGCCTGTTTTGAATATCAGGTCTGTTTATTCTGCTTATTTTAATAAAACAGAGTAAGGGATATGAAACATGTATCTAGATTGTCTAGTTAGAATAACACTATAAATGTTAAGTGAGATCTGGAATAACTGGCCAACATGGTAAAGGCCTGAAGCACTTTAGGAAACTAGGTTCTAAGTCTACACTTAATGAGTGAATCTCATAAAAATGTGGTTTCATTTTACCCCCAAAATGTTTTTTTTACACTGTGACATTTTCATAGCATCTGTTTGTTTGTCCCCCCCCCCCCCCCCCCCAGATTGTTCTGCAATTATCAATAGTGAATCAAATTTATTTTTTAAATGCTGTATTTGTGTGTTTACTCTGTGCTTAGCTGTCATTAAAAAAGTACCTTAAATATTCTAAAACAGGCTTAATTTTCTTTAAGCAAAACGGAATTTATAATGGAAAAAAAATGCTTTATTAGTAGTAGTATTATATTCAATAAAATAATAATAACAATTGTAATTAGAATTTAAATATAATAATGGAAAATAATAATAATAATTATAAAAGAACAATATGACTAGATGTTTTTCAAAAGGTTTCATGAAATTCGACTTGAAGACCACTCTGTGCAGTAATACCTGTTCTTTTATACAGTCTAAGAGTTCATCACTGTAACAGTAGCATTCAAGTGATTCGTTTATGTGTCCCCCTCAATTTTCTTATCCTCTGCCTGCTGCGTTACCTCAGCTCTCTCTTGCAGCTGAAAAAAACTCACTGTAAAAATTGAGACAACTACGATCCCTGTGTGTGAGGATTTTGCTGCGGTTTACAGGCCGAGCTGAGGAAAAAGTGACTGAGCCACACAGTATTGTCTCAGCATAACGAAAAGAAATAAATAAACAGAGTAAAGCTAGGCTTAAATTTAGAACAGACAGTGTTTCAAGGGCAACGGATTGTTGAATGAAAAACAGCGAAGATCAACATCAGCGTTAAAAGTCAAGCTCCATGCGCCTTTTTCTCCCAAGACCTGCCAAGAACCGCTTCTGCCCAAGCGAAGTCTCCCACCATCTGCAACAAATGTGCTCCATTAAAACAGTACCATATGGACAACAAGCCCTCGCTATTAACACGGCTTCTGTACGGCCTCCCTCGCTAACGCAGTGCACATTTCAAAATTTCAGTCAAATTGACTGGCTGAATTAATGTAGTGCCATGGAAAGTGGGTGGGCTAGGGCCAGAGATGGAGATCCCAGTGATTCCATGACTAAACTTATTCTACATACTACAACAAATCTCCTCTATAGATGTTCTCCAGACAGCAGAAGGGGAAAGGAGAGCCAGACAAATTCCTTTTCGACAGTAAAGACATCTTGCTACATCTTCATACACAAGAAAAGGCCACAAACCAGATTAACAGCTACAGTCTTACAGAACTGAAGTTCCAAAAACTAAACATTTATTCTATGAAGAAGATGACCACGTCTTCCTCCAGCACATCAAGATGGCACTGATTAAACGGCGAGGGTGTGGGATGTGATAACGGAACGTTGTGGCGCTCATAATTTGTCATAATTTGGAGGTTCTCTTCTGTAACACGCACACACACACACACACACACAGAGGACACACATCAAATCAATTAGGCCTTTGTGGATTTAACCCGACCCAAAGGTTCACTCGATTTTTGTTTGTTTATTTTTCCCGTCACAGAGCCTTAAACACTGTTCATAATTAGAGTTGGGGGGAAAGGGGGACAGAGTGCCGCTCGCTGACAGGTATTAAAAGGACAGCACGTGATGTAAAACACACTCTGTGTTTTGACTCATTCAATCAACTGTTCCTTGACTGGTAACACTAATACTAAGTAATACTAATCAGAAGCTACTGTGACATAACTGTGACCTGGCAAAAACGGCAAAATGAAATGTTGACGTGTGGCAATAATAAATGCCCACGGTGTCATGTGATCTCACAGTGCTGACTGGCCTACACCCGAGTGGTCAGTGAAAGCACACAGTGCTTGGGTGAAATGCAATAGAGAAAGTTTAACTGAGGATGTAATAGGGAGGTTACGCTTTTGTGTCACACACAAATAATCGGCCTTGTCCATAATACAATTACCAATATTATTTTACTACTATGCATGTCTTCCGTTCAAAAATATTAATTCTTGTCTCAGAGCCCTTTTTGTACCTCAACTGGTAGATTTGGCAACACTGAAATTGTGGTTTTACTTTCCAGGCGACACAGAAGTAGTTATGTACCCCTGTATACCTTCTACATACTGTAAGTCTATTTGGATAAAAGCTTCTGCTAAATGCATTAATGCACTACAGAGAAGAAACTTTTTTTATTTAAAGGCAGAAACAGATTCTATAGCAAAGCCAACGCACTACAGTATATATTGAAGTGACTGATGACAGTCTAATTAAATTAGCATTTCATCCCCTCTCATCCTAGCCACTAAAGGTGTGAAAAGGTTTTGACAGTGCTGGGAACAGGAGAAAAAAAAAATCCCTCTGTCCACAGATCCAAACACGTCTCACGGGTTTCCTCCTGTCACACGAGTGCACACATCTCCAAACGGCATCACAAAAGAAGACGTGACAGAGAGGGGCTTCCTCCACCCCACCCCACCCCTCCCCCAGAGCCCACCGGTTAAATACACTCTCGCTAACAGCACCGGTGTCCTATCCCTTAGTATCACCCCCCCTGATGAGTAGTGAATTAATTTGTGCAGAGCAACCCAACATTAGGAAGGTGTGTTGAAAGGTGTCTGCTCATGTTTCAAATTAAACGCACTGCTGGTCAGCATTAGCACCTAGATGCCCGTCGAGGCTGCGCGCCTGCCTCTGACACTTATCAGAGAGAGAGAGAGAAAAACTGGATTTGCCTGTTCACACTGGAATAATTAGAACATGTCAGGAAGAATTAATTTCCTCATTTTTCAAAAGGATACACAGAAATTACCATGTTATTATATGACAGGGTCCCTGGGAGGATTGTATTAAATTTGATTTCCAGCGCAGCCCACACAACAAATTAAAGTCATAAATAAGATGGAAAGAAGCAGGGCACAGAGCATATGTTTATGGCAATGAGTGAAGCCAGGGGACCAGAAAGAACTATCTTCATTTCATTTTATTTAAATCAGGCCGACACTCTGTGTCTGAATGACAGCGCTTGCTAATGAGGGCTCAGGGTCTCTTTTATATTAGCAAAGAGAAACAGCCACTTAGTGGGTTAGACAGCATGCACCTTTCCTCTACAACTCAACCAGCTGAGCATCTGACTCCCCTAATGGACACATTACCGTGTGCTTACAAACTTACAAGCCCTGCAAAAGGTGAGGTCTCTCTTAACTTACATCTGCGCAACAAATCAATTAGATCTCAGAAGCGGCTCCTCGTTTCACAGGGGTTTTCTTCTCCTCAGCGCTTTAAAACCTCAGAGTTTAAACGTAACAATGTTAAACTACTTTCAAGATCGCTGTTCATTCATTGCATGTGAGACCTTAGATTATGCAAAGGCAGTTTAGTAAAAGACAAAGGTTTTTTACAGAAGAAAAAAAGACAACCTGCATTCATTAATGGAATGTAAAAACTCCACAGTAACGATAGGAGTGACTCAAGGTGAGTAATATTTTCATCTCAGTGACTCACTAAGCGTTTGGGTGGGCAGTGCACTTATGAATGAAAGCATGTGGGAGAATCTACCCCATTATATGCAGCAGAGGAGTAGAAGTGCTAATTATATTCCTACGAGTCAAGTGGTAATCAGATAGCCACAGATTAATGGGCATGTTTAATGTGTGCGGATGACCTCAGCACTGTATGCCTTTAAAATCTACATGGGCAAAAATAAACAGATTTCTTTAAGTCACATTCCCAACTATTCAACTATTCCCACCTAAAATATTCTCCTTATTACTGAGAGACTTATTTGTGCTGTGGTGATCCACAAATTAAAAAAAAAAACAAGTCAAGAAATGTAAATGAGATAAAGCCAACAATGATATACGCTCTGTTTCCAATAAAGTTTGAGAAGTTGCTGTGAAACCAAATCAACAGAACAAGCCATCTTTTCAGATATGGTTAATGCAGGTGGCTGGAAATATAAAAAAATAGCACAACTTTGCCTTTATACATTCAATATAATTAGCAGAAAATATGTAAAAAGAAAAGTGAGTGTGGATTGTTTTGAAATGCAGCTAAAAATACATCACATAATGCATAGTTTTGAGCATTAACTTATATTTCAGTCAAGATTATAAACAATAAAAGTTTATTCAGTTAATTATTACTTTTATTATAATTATTAATGATTTCTGTGCATATATACACACACAACAACATTTAAATAAATATAAATTTGTAAAAAATTATATATTTTTCATAAATATAATTATGAATCAAACATCATAATTGAATATATTTTTTAAATATAATACTTACTGACAATATATGGATTTATATGCACATTTAAATTAGCATTAGAAAAAATTAAACTACAATTATACATTTCTTTCTCAATGTTTGGAAACATTTGAATAAAAAATCAGAATGTATATACTGTATTTAGAGTTTCTGTGCTAAATGATACATTATTGTCAAAGTTTCCTTCTCATTCAAGCTACAAGACTGCAAAATTTCTGCTTTTTCTATTGGGTAAAATGTGCTTTAAATCTTTTATATGGGTATTACCTTATAACAATCATGCTGAGAAAGTGTAATACAGAGAGAAGCAAACTATGGGAATGGGCATCATTAGAGCCAAGTGTTCCCTTGGGCCCCACAAACTTTAAATAATTTGCAAATCAATTAACTGGCAACTCTCAACATAACAAGGATTTCACACCCCAGGGTCAGAGAACATCATCAGCTCCTTAGGATTCATGGCATTTGGGGAGAAAAGTTCATGGTTGGAATCATTAATTCATTTTACAGGACTTTTAGTTATGCATTATGCCCAGCTGTGGAAGCCAGGAGATTAATGTCATGCTCCTCAGTATGTCTATATATAGTCAATAAGAGAATGCCTTTTTACCTTGGTTACTGTCTTTACCTTGAAACAAGGGAAGACTGCCAAGTTTATATTATGTATAATTCTTCTGAAAATTAGATAAAGCACATCAAGCCATCAAAATAACGATATATTGAATAAACCTTGGCAGAAGTCACTGCCCCAGCCATGACAGCGTGTTGTTGGGATGTTAGGTCATAGCGGGGTGATTGAAGACTATTAAAAATAGTCTTGCTCTAGATGATCAATGGTCAATTCTCAGACGAAGCCAGTCTGGTCTGCTAGACTATACCAGCCGAATGTAGTACAAATAAATGGAGTGTATTTCATTTGAAAAACGAATCCCTTACGACTGTGGATTGAGAGGGCACACCAGTATGCGTGCAGAAAAATAGGTGCAGAGCCAGAATATGATGCTCTTGGCGTCACAGAATGAAACCTCATGAGAACTAATAAGAAAACGCATGGATACTGTGCCCTAAATACTTCAGCGAGGATCTCAACCATCGCAGATGTCTCAAGATCTTAGGACTTCCTTTCATGACAATAATTAAATTTCCAACAATTAAATCTTTTTCTAAATTCACACTGATGAAATTTTATGTTCCATTGGGCCTTTCGGGTGGAAAGAAGAGAACGTTTTTCTTTTCTTTTTTTTTTTTTTCCAATCGGGCTGATGAAATTAAAATGCCGACCCCTATTGAACAGCCACTCTGACAACAATCAAAAAAAGGGTCAGTAAAGAACTGTAGCTGGGGAGAGACTGTTAATAGCTGGGAAAATAACCACCCAAAGGTTATTCATTTTCAATAGGGGTCCAGGAGAGCTGTTTATTTAATTTTTTTTCAGAAAATCATTCCTGAAGACACTGGCCCCACAGAGACATCAACAGTGAGACACGCTAAATGCAAAATGAAGGAAGGCTCCGGCAGCTTTATTAGATGAATGGCACACACTGACAAAGAGTGTATTCTGCCTGTTCAAACAGATGCCGTCGCCTCTTCCTCAGGTGTTTCCAAATGACTTCGCGCAGGAGTGATTAAATGCCGGGCGCATGCAAGCCACACGTTTGCCCAAATTACTTACTGCCTCATTTTATGATTAATTAAACATGCAGATTAAAGTTGCAAAGGAATTTAGATTAATACATGTGTTATAGGTCTGGTAAGAATCAGAGCATTGGGGTGGAACGATGGACGGGTACATTTCTTCTCTTCCTCATATTTAAACAGTGTGAAAACTGAAATGAAAAAGACACTGGACATAGATACAAATTTTTAACGCATACTGACAGCTTTAATATAGATTTATCTCTCTCTAAAAGCTTGGCCTTTATTTCAATAGCATTTAAATGCAAATGCATTTTGCATTTAAATGACTGACATATGTCTTAAAATATAGATTTTTTTTATTTCAGATAGTTGGTGTACATAATTTACTCAAAATTACTATTTATTCATTTATGTATTTATTTATTTTTAAAATTTAGGTCAGGACTAACCTTAAATCGCTGAACTTCTAATGTCTATTATTATTAAAATTAAGTCAAATCAATTAAGTTTTCAATAAAATTTAAGCATTCACTCTCACCCACCCACATACACACACTCGCACTGGTCTACATGCTGACACAATGCCAACCTGATGTACAGTACAAGGCTTACACTGTTACCCTCAGTGCTGGAGCTGGGCCAGAGCATAGGTCTGATGTTTACTGTTCTAACTCAAGTGGTTCTTTCACCTTCATTCAGCTTAACAATCAGCGTTTCATTCCCTAAATAGAGACCTGACCCTGTGACATATCAATGTTAATATCTGTGTTCACAGGACCTAGAACGGGACAGGCCGCCACTGTTCTGTAGTGGTAAAACAGAACATGTAACCTCATCCTGAATGGTAAGACTACCACCCGTGGCACTCCAGAAACCACTGCAAACATCTCTAACACCTAGTCTTGCTCAAAGACAACAACACGCCAACTGAGCAGAGGTCAATCAAAAAAAAAGAAGAAAAAAAAGAAAGAAAATAATCGAGGGCGGTATTGTATTCACTCAAAGCACAATTTTCCAATAATAATGATAATGCATGATCTTTCTTCAGTTCAGGCTCACAGAAATATTAAGACTCTCTCCTCCAGAGTTACAATTCAGGCAGACAAAACCTGCAAATCACTTCCGGCCCCTTTCTTATTTCTCTATTCACTGATCTGACTCTCTTTCCTCTGACATCCATTCAGTGCGGACTTAAAACGCCATCGACACACACAACAACCACAGCTTAAACAAAAAAGCGCCTGTAATAGAGCGTATTGACCTGAGCCGAAGACGCTGTTTGAATTGAAATCACGGGGATAAAGCTTCTGATTTAGCGTGTGGCCTTGAACTTTGAGCTGGAATATGCCATTCTATGTGGCCTAATTATGCAGGGCCAACAGTGGGGCTTTCTGCACACTAATATAACTCTGTCCTGCACCTCATATCGAAGTGACATTTGAAAAAAGATTAATATGAACTTAACTTTCAGAAAGCTTGTTTGCTCAGCATTAGCAAGAGCAACACTTTGCCAGATATGATCTTTATTACTACGCTGGAAAGAGAAAACTCCCATTTAAGACATATTGTGGCAGAAAACGGCAGCCGTATATTGACTGTTTACTAAGACCCTGTCTGTGTTTCTTTAAAAGGGGCTCTTTCTTCATTGCAGTGAATGCTCTTATTGAGGGCGACTGGCAGCCTGAAAGTACCAATAACATAGTTGGTATTAGCATAGAGAATAGATTCGCTCTATATGCACCGATGGAAGTGTGTGTTTGAGCGGAAAGTGGAGGTAGGTGCTAACAAGCAAACCAGTTTTTTAAATGACTACTTTATACCTTTTAAAGTAACAAAAAAGGCTATAATCTGCATATAAATGTTATATGTAGCCTCTTATGTAAGTCACTTGTGCTGTTTTTCAAGCAAACTTAGTTCTAGGAAAGTGACACAGAACAGAACACCACACTCATCATTGTAATCATTTGTGTAAGGCCACCATTTCCTGTGTTGATGAAGCATGTACAGTGGTTTAAAATCAAATCAGACAGGCTTAAAGGGATAAGAAAACAGCAACCATAGGACAAAAAAAACAACAAGTGTTAATGGAACAGTGATACACGAGTAATGTTGGACAAGACACAAACCAAAATATACTGTTTGTACTTACATAAACAGAAAGACTTTATCCCCAGCTCCCAAAGATCACTGGTGAGTTGATTTTGAATTCATGAAAATTACCTACAACAGAACAAAAAGAAAAAAAACAACATGGTTTAAGGTTACACAGCTTGCTTTAAATGTGTGTATATATCAGTGTAGGGCAAAATTCAGAATTGGCTTCATTTCAAATCACTAATTAGAATTGGCCACACCCAACAAACGGGATTTTGAACTGGAATGATGGGAAGAGAAATTTACTGAAATTCCAACCAATTAGAGCTGATACATTCTGGGTAATGAAGTGTTCTTCCACTCTCATTCTCAAAACTTTAAATTATGATTAAATATATAAAGTACATCACATTTTCTAAAACTATTGAATTCTTTCACTGAAATTTGAAATGGAATTCTGCACCTTGTTTTCTACAGCAATTCGATTCAAATTCAGGAACTAAATACATATACATCACCGTTCAAAAGTTTGGATTCTGTACGATTTTTAAATGTTTTTAGAAAGAAGTCTCTTATGCTCGCCGAGGCTGAATTTATTTGATTAAAAAAAATGCAGTAATATTGTGAAATAGTATTACATATTAAAAATGTTTTCTATTTTCATATTTTTTTTCAGCAGCCATTACTCCAGTCTGCAGTGTCACATGATCTTCCAGAAATCTAATATGCTGATTTTGTGTTTAAGAGATATTTCTTATTATTATCAATGCTGAAAACAATTGTGCGAAGTATTTGTTTATTATAAAGAGTAACAACAAAGCAGAAGAACAGAAAATTGTGAGAGAGGATGTCAGACGAGTGAAGTAAAGTGAGGGTGCAGGCAGGCGGTCTGAGTCCTGGCAGATGAAGTTAAACAGTCGTTGCGCCGCAGAGCCTCCAGTTACTCAGCTCTCTCCCTGAGGGACTCAATCCTAGACAATGTTTAGAGTCCACTTCTCTAATACCTCATTAATCTGTCCCTGCACTGTTTGATTCAACTAATAAATGGCTTTCATACAAAGTACTTGTTTTCTCTAATTCCTCTCTCTGCAGAGCACTAATGATTTATTTAGTTACACGCTCTGCTAGTTCTAGCAGGTCTTCTGAGGTCCTCCAGCAATGCCGGGCCGGCACAACCAAGGCAACACAAACAAACAGACGGTGCACCCAAACCACCAACAACACCCAGTTTCAACATGATCCGACCATATGTGTAGTGTTACATTTTCCTTTTACGTGACAGTATAAAGAGAGAGAGAGAGAGAGAGAGAGAGAGAGAGAGAGAGAGAGAGAGAGAGAGAGAGAGAGAGAAATAATGCTGCACAAACCTCACTGATGTTCATTTCACCACATTATTGTTTTTCACAACAAGCAGGAATCTCATTACCAGTTGATTTATACAATTAGCCTGCCTCAGCATCACCAATTAAACAAGGACACAGGGGTTTGAGGTCACAGCTAATTGATCCGCCTGCAATTTGCGCCATCTCTGCACCGAAATCTGCCCTCTCGTGCGAGCGCTAAAGAACTAAGTCAACGCACAGACCAAGTAAATGGCTGTGTGGGAAGGTGGGTTAATCGAATAAACTGAGAGATCTTTGGTCTCCAATGGATCTGAATGTGGCAACCTTGAGGCTAAAAGTGACAATGGGAGAAAAGATGCAGGAGGTCTGACCCTCGTGTGAATGGAAAGCTGTTGTCATCTTAATAGCACCTCTGAGCTGACAGTCTATTCCACGTTCTCAAAAGACCATGCCACAGGCCTGACTGCCTCCCAGTTCACACCGCACACACACAGTGTGTATCTGTGCATCTCTCACAGAGTTAGGCCCAGCTCTCTTTCGTGCCACACACACTTGACAGCGGTCGTAATTCTATAAACGCTTTTCTCTTTGTGAGCGATACAAGATCTGACCAATTCCTGTAGTGCTTTAATAAAAACCAAAATGTTCGCTGTTTTAAGTGCAGGGGGCCAAAAAATAAAAAGGAATTTGAAATAATAATTTGATGCTATGTGAGAAAAATTATGGAAGTAATAAAGCTTGTGAAAAAGAAAATGGTGCAATTTTATATTCATGCTTTTTTAAGCTAACCATTTGTTTATATGGGATTTTTTTTGTTACTGTAAATAAGATGACAATGATATTATAAATAAATAAACAAACGTAATAAGTGACCTACTATATAAATGACCGTGGCAGGCCACTGTAGTGCTAAGAAGAGCTGGATTAAACAGGACTTTCTAATTGGGTGATCATTAATTCATTAAAGAGAGTTCCAATCAGCACCAGCCTGTTTTTATTAGTCACCCAACAGTTTTATTACCGATTCATTGCGTCCGCAATTACTGCTGTGGCTTTCTAACATGTTGAGCTCTGTTTTCTCTCTCTTCCTGACAATGACTGCAGTGATGAAGTAGCTGTGGTTGTACAAATGGGAGCTGAAATAAAGAGAGATGAAGAAAGGAAGAACAGTTCGAGTGGCCGAGCGTCTTGGCAAATTGCTAGACGAAAAGCTAAAGCCCATTAAACCCCATGAGGACAGACTAGGGGGCACCCAAAAATTAATGATAGGGTTTCCTGTGAAATAACCTTTACGCCACATTGCATCAGATGAGGATGAGGAATTTTCCAGTTTAAATGAAAACAGCTTTTATTTTTTAAATGTGCTGAATATTTCATAGGGGTTAAGTAGTGTGCTTAAACTCATGTTGGTGAGGCTAATCCATCGACCATGACAGTGACTCCAGCTAGCCCCTCCAACAAACACACTACCACAAACTGACTCCACGAGCACAAGCCAATGGATACACACACAGACACACACTCACTCACACAGACACGAGTAAGTGATTCTACAAAAATCCTCCATTCTCCTACAGTCAATCATTTTCAAGCTCATAGCCAGCATAAAACAAAAGTGGGGATGTTGACTTTTCCTTAGCCAGTGATAAACTGCACATTATTTACATTTCACTCAAGAACAAGAATTCAGAATCAAAAGAAAAGTTCTTTCAGAAACCCAATGAGCCTTCAAATCTCAGGCATGTGTTCATCTACAGTAGGTTCAGCTGATTAAATCAATCCTCTACATAATAGCGCTGTGTTTGCGCTTTGACCATCATATGACGATTGGGAACCAGTGACTAACCTCACATTAGCAGCCATGCTTTCGCACGGCATACGCAGGCAGCTTGTTTTAAATATACTTGTAAAAGTGGGAGAAATACAGTAGCGTACTTTACATAATGCGCTGTAAATGTGTACTGATAAGAAAGCTTTAAGAGGCTGAACTGTAAGGCACAGTGGTTCAGATGGGTCAAATATAGATGAAATCCTTCATCTTTCTGACCATGGACATGCTGCACTCTCCTAAGGAGGGAACATTTTCATTTGCATCAACTTTGCCTCGGCTTTCTTCTGATCCAGCAACCTGCAAAAAATAAAATCACTTTAAATGTCCTATTTCCCCCAGTCCAGAACATGTTAAGAGGGGATTTAGGAGAAGTAGTTATTGGGACAAAAGAGGCAATATCCCCCATCAGCAGGACGGTCTCTTACTTGGTGGAGGACAGGTTATCTCTGTACTAACAGCAGGACCACTGACAGGGTCTGGAGGATGGGAGAATAGGCGGGGCTGGGTGAAAATAAGGCAGAACTGAGCCGAAAGACGGGCCACTCACACCAAGCAGTGGCCGGAAGAGCAAAAGAGGTAAAGTGGTGTTTTTGTCAGATCCAATATTCCTTCTGACAAAAATAAACTAGTGCGCATCCACATCTGACATATCTGTGTGTGTAAAGCACGATACCAGTACAGTTGTAAGGGTAGTGTGCCATTCACGACTAAATTGATAATGCCTTTTTAATTTCAATTAAATTCCTGAATTTTGAATTTAAATAAAGTAGTAAAATGAAAGGGAATAAAAAAAAATGAACTGTCATTTTTAACTTGACTGTTAAAAAATTAAATTTTAAAGAAACATTTTAAAAGCTTTGAAGTTTTAAGGTTTATAGAGTGACAAATGCTAGAGAGAGAGAAAAAACATGAAATGCCACCTATAGAAATACGTGTATAAGACTTAATACATATTTCATATTTATGTTTAAATATTAGATTTTTTTTTTTCATTTAATAAAATGTATTTAACGTCCCAGAATGCATTACCTGGATTGAAATTCTTTGAATTGTAATTGCTCTTCATTTCCACTCAAATTCCAATCCTATCATGTGGCCAATTCCATTTCAATTCAAACTCGCGCACTCAAAGGGAGAAAATTCTTCAAATCTGAATTGTCTCACAGTCCAATAAAAACGGAATAAGTGAGATTCATGTCAGAAAGAGCAGTGGATCCAAAAAGACCAACTTTCTTTCACTAATAAAATAAGACACGTCCCATTTCATTGATCTTCCTCTTTGAATGTGCACTTAGAGGGCCTGCTTACAGCCAAGGGTGTTTATAAAGCGTATTTCACAACTCCCATCGTGGATGGGGGAGGCTGCGCTGTTTTTAAATCAAACATCTCCTCTCCTTGGGCTTGCAGACAGCACCGTGACCAAGCCAGACTTTAATGTCTGACAGTGGAGATACATTTCATGTGATTTACTCTGCTGTGAAATAACAACAACGAAAGTCCGTATTAGGGGAAGAAAGGGTTGACCGGCGACCACGGGCCTCAAATCCAGCCCAAGAGGAATTTGACTCCCAGCTGGTAAAATACAGTCATACCGGTTTTCTGTGAAACACACACACTTCAGTAAATGATTAGAATGCAGTTGCAGCAAAAGCGAGAAAGCAGGTCCTTGTCTTTTTTAGCATTGATTTGGCATCAGTCGATGGAGTTTATTCCCTAGCCATGACACAAAGCACTTTCCCACCCCCCTATTTATCCGTCCCTACTATTGAGTTGGGTTATGGAAACAAACCTGCTTCCCTCTCTCTCTCTCTCTTTCCCAGGTAATGTGTTTATTCTCCTGGTCTCATCTTCTAGTTTACGGGGCTGCTGGCCGTTCTCTCTCTCTCTTTCTCTCTCTCGCTCTCTTATCGCCCGTGCTCTCCCGGGGCATTTTAGCTGCTGAAATCCTGTTCACCACATACCGGTTTTAGAATCTGTGAAATGAGTGGCGAAGAAGCGTGGCCACAATGTCTGCCTGTGTTGCCAATGGCCTCGAAAATGGGTCCGGGAGCTTTTTGTCCAGGGAATGCATAAATGGAAGTTTTTAACACCTCAAAGAAAGGCTGTGCCTTTGTGTGGCCAGACGAGAGAGAGCCCTGGCTCTCCTGAGGAGGCAGACATGCTGAGTGCTACAGGACAAAGAACCCAGAGCCTGAAGCAGCAGGAGCACACATACACACACCTGCCTTGCACACACACACACTTTTATGGTATAATACGCACACAATGGACATGAGAAACATATATGTGGATAAAGGCAAGGACATGCACAAACAGGTCAAGTATGTGGGATAACACAAATGATTGCTGAACGTTTGCACATTCATTTCAGAGACTTGTTACTTGTTTTACTGTATGGACTGCAAAATGAATAGAAAATAAACAAGATTCCATTTTCTGTTTTGTCAGACTTTTTCAGAACTGAGATTCAGAACTGTGCATAATTTACCCAAATAAAATAGGTATTTTATTATATAAATGATACAATAATTGTGCAGCCACAGAAAATATTAAGATAAATTACACAGATGCTGAACAATTCGTATTCATTATACATAAGGAGATGAAAAACATTATGTGACTGACAACTAAAGCCTGAAAACAAGTTAAAAAAAATGATTGATGTGCCTTCTACCATTGGCAAAAATAATTCCCATACAGATTATCCCTTATTGCAATTCATTTGATTTTGTTTTTCAGAAAAATATAAAAAGACAAGTCGTGCAGACAATCAGAGTGGATATGCTTCGGCTGCCTACAATAAGCATTTAAATGCAAATATGTGTGATGCACAAAGAACCTGCAACTTCTATCAGTGGCAACATAATCAACCTGCAATTGTCTCCTGACTCAGAGTCATTTCCAGTGACAAGGTCTAAGCAGCAAGCATCTGTATTCAAATTACTGCGCTATTTAAGGCCACAGCCTGTACAGGGATATTTTTCCAACGGTAAGCCGTGCTGAAAGTCAATCATATGGTGAATTACACCAGAATGGAATCAACCGATCCAGAAAAGATCAGGTTACATCCAGGCCCGGCGGTTGCACACAAATTATTTGTCTTGTTCTTGTTCAGACGCAGGAGCGTGTGTATGGCAAAGTCCCATTTTTCAAATATTACATTTGCAATTGAATTGAAACCTTCATGGTTCACATTCTCTATGAATGAACAGAGACAATTTAAATGAAGAGATGTGGTCAAGAACACAGAAGGAGGAAAAGGAGTTGTGTGCAGTATTCTCCATTAGAAGAATAAAAGAAACCTCAATTAAGTATGCCAGGAGAGGCCTTGGTTCCCTAAGGATGGTATTGTGGTATGTAAAATCTGAAAAATATTTCAAGTCTTGATATGAATGATGGAATAACAAAAAAAAGAGGTTACGACTCATTGGTACTTGCATTCTTCCTGCACAACTTCACTTTTAATTCTTTTACCAGCAAAGCAGGGAGGAGTACATTGTGCTCTAGGGTTTAGACTAGTGGCTTCATGAAAATCCAGAAGCATTCTGCCATGTTTTTCTAAGGCAGAGCAAAGGCTAGAGCAAAAATAAAGGAAAATAAATTGTTTTTCTTATAAATTTCTTTTTAAAGTTCAACAGCATTCTCAAATCCCTGTTTTCACTGTTTGATACAGTTCAATGGGAGGATTTGTGCTATGAAGATGATTAAATAATTGATAACACTATTCATTTTTGCATTTCTCTGTAAAACTCTTTTTAAAAAGTCTTACAGCAACAATACCCTCACAGATGTAAATATTAACCATTGAAAAAATAATTTTCTCTTTTATTTCTAAAAAAAAAAATCACCTCAAAATCCACAATCACTCAGCATATGCAAATGAATCCATTAATAAGAGTAAAAAAAATTGTTGGCTTGAGAATTCTTCTTCGTTCTTAATTTTCTAGAGAGGAAAATGATTTAAACGATGGACACAAATCTCAATTGACATAACTGGGAGTCACACACTCTCCCATATATACTACAGCTTCTCTGACTGTACGAGAGAGAGAGAGCTCTTCTCTTCTCTGTGTTTCCCCTCTTCCCCCTTCAGAGAAAACAAATGTAGTGTTTGAGTCACTGATCGGTGGTGTAATTGAGTTTAACACTCCTTTTCTGCAGGAAAAAAAAAGAGTCTTTGAAATGAGGAGGTCAAATTACCTCTCCAGTCAGGCAATAAATAAGTCAAACAAGGTAAGGGCTCCTGCCAGCATATTTTAGTGCAGAATTCAATTAGTGAAAAACAAGAGATGCGTGGTTCTTCAGTTAGCTATTAGATGCATGTCCTTTCCCATGATGCTCTCATTCTGCACAAGGCAATCAGGCTGGAGTACATCGCTGATGGAGGAAAGCTTTAAAAAAAAATCCACTCTGTCCCAGCGATAGTGGGAGTCTTGGCCAAATTACAGTCACATGACCAGTGCAGGCAAGTCGGAGGGTGAGATTATTGTTGGTCATTCTATGCCCTCTCACAACAAGCCAAAGAGCTATAATCTTCCAAGCCTAATATTGTTAGAAAGCCACGATCTAAATAACAGTGCTGAAACTGCCGCTAAAGGGATAGTTCACCCAAAATTAAAATGATGTAATCAATTACATGTATGACCTTAAGGACAATAAATCCTATATGACCCTTTTTCTCCAGAAAAAAAAAAGATATTTAGAAAAATGTTGTTTTGTACTCTATTAACTTTCCTTGTATGGACCAAAAACAAAACTGTGTTCTGCAGAAAAAAGAAGGTTTTGAAATTTTGAGTGAACTATACCTTTTAAGACACACTCTATGTTTCCATATAGTGACTGAGGTTTAAAAATGAACAGGCATAATAATGGAACAGTTTCCATTGATTTCTGCACGGGAGTGGTGTGACGCATGTCAAGCGTGTACTTGAGGGCAGTTGGACAATGTATAGAATAAGAAAGCAAGCTGGGAGGCACACAAAACACACATACACGGACCCACACTGCAACACACCCAACTGGCTACAATGTCGCCTTTGTGACATAATGCTGCTCGCGCAGTGGATTTTTGGAAAATAATCCAACTTTTCCTATCCTACACATCCAGCAATAACAACTGACATCACAGGTCCAACCATATGCCCTGTGGTGCTCGTGAACGTTTTGCATTTTCTCAGCACATAGGGGGGTAAAAGAAACACTGTAAAATGGTTATTATATTCCAATCATGCCCAAGGAACCTATTACAGCATGGCACAGGCCACATGAAACCCGAGGAACCTTGAGGAACCATGAGGAACCCCAATGCTCAAAACTACACAACTGTTGAGAAGCCAACAAAAACAGATTGGGACAAAAGGAAAGCTGAGAAGAAAATAAAGACAGAAAAACTACCACCATGAACTATGTGTGTTTGTGAGATCTGTTTCTCTTATGAGAAAGTCTTTCCCTGCGAGATCCGTGAATGTGTGTCAAATGCAGGGACTCTAGTGAGATGAGAAGCTCCCCTGGTGTTGACATGCACATGCTCTATAACTCTAGTGGCCGTTGATGATGACATGAGGTTAACATTATCACCGCTGAAAGCACGACAGGTGGGTCACATGAAAGCTCTCTAATTTTCTCTTGCAAACGGGACACATGGTTCATATTATTCTATAGAAAAGCTGACAATAATCCAATGAAAATTTCAGGAGGCTTCCACCACCACTACTGTTCGCCACACACTATTTTCAAATGTATCTTATATTATGTAGCAATGTAAATTTTCCCTGCCTACTGGGCTTCGAATGGTAGATTTGGAGGGAACCCGAAACGTAAATAAATAAATGTGGGGATTTGAGGAGGCATGTGGGAAAGCGTTTAAGAGCTGGGTGTGATGTGAATACAACACGACACAAGCTAAACACACAATCGAGTCCCGCACCTTCCGAAGAACTCAAAGAAATTTATATGAATAGAACGTAAAAATTTGCCTTCACCTGAAACATCTGCACATCACTGCTTTTTACATGCCATATCTGTGTGTGCATGGAAGATTCTGAAAGAATCGCATCTGTATAAAATATCGATGCTGCACTACTTCTATTTTGTGCGGCTCACAACAGAGCCGAGGCTCAAGTACACAACAACACAGGCGGGAATTTTTTGAAGTGAGCTGAAAATACAACTCTTTTCTAAAGTGTTTGAAAAGGCTGCCAGATAAGCAGCATTTAGCCATAAATTCAGAGTCGGCGCTAAGCTTTTTTATGTATAGCTCGCCGAGCGCAAAACCATGCCCTGCTGAAATCAAAAGCGGTAATAGTCAGGTTAGCCACTGTCATTCTAAGAGGGAAGTCGGTTGTGAAATTGTAAAATTGTAAGGCTCTCGCTGTCTATTTCACAGCCTACATTTTATGAACGCTCTCTGAAATTATTCATAAAAAGAGGCTATCACATGGCAGTCAGTGTTTGAGGCTCACAAAGGTGAGGTGAGAAAAGGCCCAAGCAATCCTAATCTGCCTGCTGAAGATGGCCACTAATAATACGCTCCTTTATCTCCTTTGCTTAAACAGTGCATACCTTGAAGTTCACAAAAACGTGTGATTCTCATCGAGCTCTCCAAGCGCAACAGAGTGGAGAGAGGGAGAGAGAGAGCGAGACAGAGTGAGAAAGAGAGAGAGAGAGAGAGAGAGAGAGAGAGTTTTCCCCTTCACATTCCTCACAGATTCAAGTCCAATTTGCTCTGAAAGTCCTCAGCATAAAGCCCGCATGCCAGGCTGATAGAATACAAAAACAACAGTCAAATGCCGTCCATCCCACACTTGTTATCCCTGATTATAAATGGCAGATATAATTTATACATTAATAAATAAATGTCCTAATGTTCTTTTAGCTTCAAAATTTCTATATAAAAATATTATATATATTTTCTCAGTATTAAAAAAATATATTCAATTACTATTGCCATCAATTAAAACACACACACACACACACACACACACACACACACACACACACACACACACACACACACACACACACACACACACACACACACACACACACAAACACACGCCTACTTGAAGAATCATGGACTTTAGGGCCTTAGACAGTTTGAACCTTCTGGAGAATCTCTACCTCATGAGGGTGCCTCAGATATCCTGTAATGTACTTAGGGTGCCAAGAGGTTCTCCGAAAAGTTCTTCCATGTGCCGTTTATAAAGTGTAGAATTATGTGAAAGGCTTGAATGTAATCAGTCAAAGTGGTCTGGAACACAGTTCAAATGATTTAAAATGGCTTCTAAACATCTACTATAGACAATGCCATACATCAGAGGGTTAAGAGAAGCTGAACATTAATGGGCCAATATCTGTATGCACATTTTCTGCCCAATAGCTAGAGCTGAAAGAGGCCAGATGAAATCTGTGTGGTAAAGATGATATCATAGCATTGTGGTTGCACAGCAGTCTGGCAGACACATACCTCACTCTAGAGAGAGAGAGAAGAAAAAACTAAAATCTAAATAATATTTCTCCTTGCCTTTCCCATTTGAATATTCATCCCGTTTCCACATCCCCAGAAACTCTTCTAATCAGTCACTTCCCCTTTAATCACTGGGGCTGTAATTATGATTTGATAAAGCATTTTAACGCACTCTTCAGTGTCACTCACATATCTATGCTTGGAATACCGTATTAAGAGCTGTCAGCCCTTAAGGGGAGCACTTCCCAAACAGTGCTGATCCAAATATGGCAAACACGCCCATCAGCTCTAATTGAAATTATTACAGGTTTGAACATGCTAACGCTACAGCTAATGCTCCCCCTGAAATCGAGCAAGTCTAGCAGACTCAGCTAAGATTCCTCTACCTCCCTCTCATGTGCAGTAATTGTTTAACCCTGAGTAGAAGTGGATGAGTGCCTTTTTTCACCGTACGCCAAAAACAAAAAGAAAAGAGAAACAGGCCTGAGTAGCACTTTCCTATCCTGCTTTTCGCTTTCTAATTCAGTCCAACACAAGGCTTGAAGGAAAAGCCTCTCAGGTTCCATGTTCATCTTGGAAGAGCGAGCGTTCTAGGGTGATCGTTGACCACAAGTTGATAATGATGACGATTTAATTAGAAGCCTCTCTCTGGTCTGGAGTCAGCCCAAACTCCTCCACCCAGCAGATGGAATAAATTTAGCAACAGTGAAGAAGAGTAGGGCCATCTTTTGCTCCTTTCTACCACCGCTCCCTCCCCCTTCACAACTTCTCTTTCTTGTCATCTAAGTACCACCTCCAATCAGAGACAGAAAATATTCTTCCCCTCTGACACCACACCGCAAGTCGTTCATGCGCCATCATCGCTCAAGCTTGCATCCCCTAAGTGCGCATGCACCTCAATGCTCCCCAATTACCAACATGTGGCACTCTGAAATAATAATACAATGCTTATATAAAGTTTTAAGTAACACTCTAATAGTAGTAGAAGCTACTAATAATGGTCCAGGAGGACAGAAGTGTTTTCAAGGTAACAGCAGGAGCAGCTCCCGGCTCCAGTACCAACTGGAACAAGTCGAAAAAGGCCTGGCTCTGGGACGACCAGTGTTGTGGAGAAAAATTCTTATTTGCATCCTGGCAGGTCTCTGGGGTTTAGTTGAGCCCTGTGTCATAGTTTCGGTTTCTTTCCTGCTAGAGAAACAGTGTGTGCTATGAGTGAGCTTTTTTCAGCTGCAGACTCATGATGGAGTGCCGCAGGACGACATGCCCACCCGTGGAAAAAGGCTGGTGGGGCTGTAAGCTTGCCAGGATTTTCCCTTTATTCCAGCTTCCCTCTCTTTTTGTGGAGTTTGTATGTTCCTAAACTCTGGCCTATGAGTGATTCAGAGTGATTTTTGAGTGCCAGTGTGGGTATGCTGATAGATGTCAAAGAGGCTCCAAAGATATCCAGGGGAGGCAAAACCGCAATATTTTCTCAATTATTTCAACAGATTTCTGCCATTCTATATAAAAAAAGATCACTACACTACAGCCCTTTTGACAGCACAACTACTCATAAGAAAAATTTGGGCTTAAATTATGTTCGCAGACCTTCCTGCCCAAAGATTTAACATGACAAACTAATGAAAAAGGGGGTCATTTAGAGAAAAAAAAAATTCAATTTCAATTTGTTTTCCTCTGCAAGAAAACATTCACTTTTTCCAGCCTGGTGTTTTCACTTTGGTGTGGTTAATACATCCTGGCAAAGCCAAAAAGAGAGAGAGCGGAAGAGGAACGACTTCACTTTGAATATATTGCAGGACTTAACTGCAGTCACACTAAGTTTCAACATATAATAAATTACCTCAACACCACAAAAAAGCTTTTTTAAGTGTGTCCATAGTTTAAATGTGAATTCTCAAGGAGATGAGATGTCTTTGCTTGCGTATGTATGTATGTATGTGAATTGAGTGTGAGATCTATAGTGGGACTGAATTCAAACTACTTAAAAATTTTGCCATTGAGGTTTGGTCACATTAACGAATGGTCATTAAATTGCACAGACAAAAAAAGGTCTATGGTCTATTGTCAATTGTGTAGCGATGTATGAAGCATGGCTCCCATAGAAGTAACTTTCAAACCAAGAAGTGATGTGAACTTGAACTCGAAATCTGTGTAGGAAAATATTTCACCCTCAAGCGAAATTCCTGATTATGTGGATTGGATTTCGTGTGGACTTGATTTTGTACATGAAATTTCACCAAACAACGGTGAATTGACCACACCTTTAGAGTTTTCATGTCCACTATCGTAAATCCAGTAGTGCCATGACCCAAGAAATGATGAATGATCCCTATGGGATCTTCTGGAACCTTCTTCACTCCATACAGTTGCTCCCAGCTCTGCAGCTCTGAATTAAGACCAACATCATTAACTGCTGAGTCTCTTCACGTAGAGACCATTTAGACAAGCAGCTCTCTAAACTGTGAAGGCTAGAATGGCAGATCAAGCTAACACACACACACACACTCATCACATCAGCTGCTGTCACCACTTGACCCATCATCAAAAGCGGTTCATGGACACATCCATAATGATAGTCAACGGCTTTCTCTCAATCTGTCTGTTTGCTGCTGCTGTTATTACACTGACAGTCAGGTAGCAGAGCCTTTTACTTATTCAGAAAGAAAGAAAAGAGAGATGGAGATAAGTGTGAGGGAGAGAGAGAGAGAGAGAGAGAGAGAGAGAGAGAGAGAGAGAGAGAGAGAGATAGAACACTTGTGGTTTGGTCTGCTGAAGCCATTTTCTTGTGACGCACATGTACACCGACGGCAGAAAGCCTTTAAAACTGCAAGCGGGTGCACATAATCGTAGAATAGGAAACAAAAGGGGCTGGTTTCAAAAATACCTCAGTTGAACTACTGTCAGACACACAGCCACAGCATTCCTCCCTTCTCCTTACCAACCTCCTTTGTCACTTTAATTTACTTCTGGCATTTTGCATCCTGAGTTTCCACACATACACACACACAGAAACTGTGGGTGATGTGATTTTGGCATAAAATCTCCCGTTTTTTCCATAAAAATTTCCAGACTTTTAGATGTCCTATCAAAAAATATGCCTGCAATTAGCTCAGCATTTCTTCATTCGAGAAGATTCTCAATAACACAAAAAACAAAGTCTAATTCATTACAATACTGTTTAAGAAGATAGCACAAGGCTTTCTTTCACAAAACAGAAAAGTCCCAGGGAATTCAAAGGCCCCTTTGTCTTAAGAGGAACTCAACTTCAGGGTGGATATTTCTTTGACACAGTTCTTAACAAAAATAATTTTCTATGTTGAGAGGGCTAAATTATGCCTTCTATCCAAAACATGCTAGAATGAACAACTGATTTAAGTACATCAACTATATAAAATATATGTATATACAAAACATTTAAAAATATGTATTTCAAACATTTTAAACAGTATATTATGGACATAATGTGTACCATCATGTACTAACTTACTGTGGTTTGTGATCCATCACATAAGACAGACTTATAGGAATCTGGAGCATCACATATTGACCTGCTTAATTGCATGCGTACTATGAGAGTAAGGTAGAGGGCAATCTGCCAGCTTGATCTTACTGGCTCACATTTGATCTAATAGCAGAGCATTCAGAGTGGGCGGAGTCTTCTGCCGGGGGCTGCAAAGATCCCTTTGTAATGGAACACATAGCATCTTAGGATAATGATCAATTATTCTCTACCACGAAAGGCCAGGATTATCACAAATCCCGTTCTAAAAAGTGCCTAGCTTCCAACACTGTCCTGATTCCCTTAATCTGTGTTTGACAATGATTTAGCTAACACAGCACACTTTCACCATAAGATGATGTAATATGAAATTCACATTGTGAAAGTGATAAATACTAGAATAAAACCCACTAAATTTGTTGTTTAGTGGAGTTTCAGGCATGTAAGAGGGAATTACTGAGTCTCAAAAATGTAATGCTTATTATATCTAGTGGAATCTGAGATACTAAACTTAATACACATAATTCCTACCCCAATAAAGCATGATGAATTCATAGAGTACCTCTTATTAATAGTAAAAAAATGAACAAGAAGCCTATGCAAAATCATAGTCCTTTCCAGTTAAATTCTTGATGCATATATAACAGTACAGCATCTATAATAAAAAAGTGGCACAAAGTCTATCTAAGATAAAACAACATCTACCAATCAGCAATATTTACTACTTTTATAAATTACATTATATATTAATGATAATTAGTACTTATAAAAGGAGGATGAAAGAGGTGAAGTAAAAAAAATGCAAGGACAACTGCGAACAGCAAAGGACTAGTCTTAAACAGATATCAACAGATTTATTTTTATAATTTAATTATGCACCAATTAAAGGTTAAGCATGTGCCAAGCCTGTATGTCAGAGAGCAGCTGTAGTGAGTGAGAGAGCGGCCACAACAAGAAGGTTAAGGAAAAAGCAAACTAACTTTGTCTTGAAATGGTTTTGGCCAGGAGACAAGCTCTCCACAAAAGAGCACGGACTGGCATAAACATTTGTACAAAATTACAAGTGCATTTGGAGACGCATGCAGGAGTCAACCGCCCGGCACACGGTTCCCTACGCTCACTCTCTCCCAGCAAACCCTCCACCCCAGAGCGCGTGTGTGTATTCAGGCTCCAAACCACTGCATTTTAATTACTGCCAGTAAGCACAGCAACCCCCTTTGAAATGGAAATGGACTCAGAATCTTCCTCTGCACAGCAGAAATCTTCTTCTGATTTGAAAAAAAAACAATATGCTACACCAGAGCCTAGACCTGATAATGCTGATTATAACCACAAATAAAGCCAGTGTCAACAGCCTCACAGTCCCAGAGATCCCTAGCATTAAATCTACATATTATTCATGTGTGCTTATAAAAGAGCTAGGAGAGAGAACGATAGCAACATATTTTATAATATAAAAGGCATATTTGTCATGCACCTAATTTCAAAGAATTGTAGGCTTTATGTGTCATGCAACACTAAGTTCAGGACATTTTGATTTAAGCAATAGTGTGTATTGATGGAACACATTCAAAAAGCAGCTTTATTACTGTGCTAGCACCTCCGGTTATCAGGCAAATGCTGTGAGAAGATGAGGAAAATAAAGCATTTAGTAATATTTTGGAGTGAAAAGCATCTATCTCTCCAGTTCTTTGTGCAGCATCAGGCCGTAGGTAAACATGCGTTTTCAGTGGAGGGCAAAAAAGTGTGGCCTTCGTTTACAAAGAGTATCCAAGACAACAAAGACGTCTTTAATTTTTTATCCTTTTGCGATTGTAACGTTTAGACCTGAAGTTGCAAAAGGGCAAAAAACAAAACGGCGTAGGGGGAAAAAAAGGCCTGTTCAGCGTAGACTGTCGCTGAAAGACATGGCCATCTGTATTGGCATTTCATAAGGCCTCCTAGCTATAGCTTCACTATCTTTTTTTCAGAAGCAAGACTGCAATTTGGGCGTGTTGTTAAGCCGCAGATAAGTATAGGTTGGATAATTTATACTTGCTCAGGAGGAAAGAAATACTTAAGTCCTAATGTTAAAGGTCTTCACAAGACTACATATCTATTTATTTACTATCTGTCATTTGATTGTTACAGCTTCGATTTCATTTCGGTGCGTCCAGGGTAAGCATTCCTGCCTATGTAAATCATTAAATCATAGAAGATACTGGAAGCCCTGGGGATCTCGAGCAGCTGTCAGCATGCCATCTTCCTCGATGACAATGGATCTATCATTCTGCAGGAACGCAGTGGATGGCCGCGAGAAAAGCCACTGCATGCACTTGAACATCAGCATGTGTATAATAAGCAGTTGCAAAAAGAAATTAATGCTTACAGTCATTCAATATCTGAATATCATCCACAAGTAAACGCCACCTTCCTAGTGTCTTCCTTATTTCGCTAATTAGTAGCCAAAACTTACTATACTTAAAAGTGCAGCAGAACTTCAATAACACATTCCAGAAACTTGAGAGATTCTGCCACAAAAGGGGAAAAAAGCCTTCTAATAAACATGTTGCCATCGGTTTTGATCATTGTTGAAATATTCCACAGCAAATTAGCTAACACTTATAAAGACAGATGTCACAACATGTGCTGCCACATTTCCTCCTCATGCATTCCTCCCCTACGGCTGGCGTGCTGCTTACCTTTACCAGGCCTGCTGTTGTTTACCTCCAGTGTTGTTTATCATTAGGATTCCGCTGGCACTGTTCTAACCCCTCCAATACAAGGCAGAACTATAGGCGACACTTACACCTGAGCATCTCACAACCTCAACTTGCTCTTTTCCACCAAATACTAAATGTAACTGTACACCGGGTTACGCACTACTGCACAACAAAAATAAAATAATAAATGAACAAGAGTTAAAACAAGAGTATTCGTTTAATAAATTATTAGATGAAATATCATTTTGAAAGAATTGACTCTGATAAGAACGAGATTGTTCATAAATAAACTGCTTGAGCTCAAAAAAATTATTCATTACACTCACTTCATCCTTTAGATATACATCCACTTAAGACATATACACAAGATAATTTCAATGATTAAAGACATACGGTTTTACTAAAGTGGGAAGCGATAAGCAAGGCCAGATTAGGTCAATGAAAATGTAAATAATAAAACAGGCAATAAATAAAATGCCTAAAGTAAAACCATTGAAAACTGATTAAAACTCAAAATTACTGGTAGAGAAATCTGAGACAATATTTCTCAAGTACTAAAACATATGGCAGACAACCTCTAGAAACAACAGACTGTGGCACATGAAAGAGAATTATTCAAAGTTCATTTACTGTCCAGATTTTAGGACTGATAATGCATTCAACTGATGCCAGCTCTGCAATTAATGTTCCCAAGAAAGTAATCAAATGTCCCTTTATAACAGAGAACATACATAAACAACTGAACTTATCCTGCATGCACAGAAAAGTGATTATCTCATTTCAAAATTATTTATATATGAAACACTGAGTATCAAATAAAGTGGTCTGATATGTTTTATGTAGCCCATCTTAAAATTAGGAGATCCCAAAAAATAAATTATGAGGGGTAAATGTTTTTGCACACTCAAAAAAACTTGTATGCATTTAAAGATTAAATGAAATGCATTTTGATGGCATGAAATTACAATCACTCAGTCACTGCAAGGTATCATAAATGGCACTCGGCGAGTGTTTTAACGATTTAGAGCCTCGTGATTCAATCCCTTAAACGATGAAATGCCTCAATTAAAAAATGCAAAACTATCATCACTGCATATAATCTCTAATAAAATTTAATTAATCCGCATAAACTGTAAGAATGATTAGAGTATTAAATAAAATTAAAAAAACTAAAACCCTACTTCACACACGTGTTAAAATACATATTCCAGCTGTCAGGTCTCAGAACATAAGATCTATTCAAAGACAAGCGAGGCATCGCAGAATAGAATACGGTCTAAATCTCTGAACTTACTGGCACCATAAGCGTTCGTCTGCGATCTGTCGGTATCTGCTCGCCGGATCCAGTTAGGAAATGCTCTTTACTTGCACAAAACCACAAGTTCCTCCCCAAATCCACGGGCAGAAAGTCCTGAAGAAAAAGAAAACAACATCAACGGAGATCGTCATTATCTCAAACGCTTTACTCTCAGCGAACATTAAAGTGCATTTGTCTGTGAAATGTTATGAAACTGCGCATAAACCTTCAATCATACCTAATTTCTGTCCATAAAGAAAGCATTTGGAAAATCCAGTCTATGCATGAAAAATAAGCTTGCATGAATACTGCGTTTAAACTTGACACAGCGAGCCGTGAAGTTAAATTAATAATAAAAAAAAAAAACACGGATACGTACGTTTGTGAAGTGTGTTAACACTAATAAAAGAGGAGGGGGTTTTATAAGTTCATTAAATTCTGTCTTGGCAAATAACACATTTGATTGCTTTTTAAATCTCGGTGAATACAGGTGACCACGGTCTGTCTGTTAAATGCATGACTTTAGAATATGTACATAAATAGGCTAAGGGATAGAGACCCTTTCTCAAAGGCAGTGAATAAGTCTATCTCTATTGAGTGCAGCACATCCCTGTATAGCAATCAGGACAATGTGCTGAACTGGCAGTCTAATTATAAATGTTCCATTGGGCTCCAGTGCCATCTTACCTTATGAGGGAACAGCTAACAGCAACTGCTCAAAACAAAATGCCATTACGGGCTCAACTTCACCCCAACAGAGGGACAAGCCAAGGGGATTGTTTTTCAAACAGCCCCCTCTCACTTAAGACAAGAATGTATTATTAGACACCCGGTTATTCTTACAGACTAGACACAATTTCAGGAGAGAAAAACTAGCAAAGTTAAGCTGTGTTTAATTAAGGTGTCAGGTTGCGTCCCTGACGGGAACAACAAAGCTTTTGTGTTTCTGCTCTGAGGTTTAGAAAAGAAAAAAAGGAGGAGAGTGTTTCGCTTTCTAGCGCCGGAAAAGTGTTTAACAAGAAGTAATTTATGCGTCTTAATTTTTTTTATTATAATAAATGCCATGTTTGACGTGTCTGAGGGGCTTCGGGAGTTTTTAAAAACCAATACATTCCGGCATAGCCTACATCGGCGCGTTGTGTTATGTTCCTTATTAAAATATTATCGCATCTCGTGCAGCAGTCGAAAAAAAGGCTTATCTGTGTGGTATGAGGGTCTACTTTTGGGAAACACCCATGAGATGATGGGCTATCGGTGTCCCACAGACTGAGTTCACACACATTGCGCTCCATTTGTCCTCTCAATACCTCACCGCTCTGTTTCTGGAAATATCAAAAGCATCATGTATAGCACAAAACTTAAAAAAGAGGCAGAATAAGGAGAATGCAAAGTGTAAATCGAGTACAACGGAAAATAAAAATTATATTATTATTTTACTTGAATTATTTTTAATAGAATTTCACTGTGAATGTAATTTTAAACAACTGGGCTATTTGATTTTGTTGTGTAAAGTTTTTTTTAAGTTTTTTTATTAGGCTACACACATCTGTTTGACGTTTAAAAAAACGATAAGTAGCCTACGTTAACAAAAGTCGTTTATTTTTTAATAAGCGTAGTAATCTCTCAGAACAATTATCACACATTCTGATCAAATAAATAAGAAATAGCTAATTCCCGGAGTTCACTTACTTTCAGTCTGAATGCAGTGTGTTTCAGAGCACCTGGGAGATTAAAAGGAGTCTGCTTGTCCAAGTTGCTTATTGTCTCTCAATGGTTCAGCTTTAGATGAGGACTTCATTTTAATTTATGGCTTTTGCATTCTTCAAAGGTCAATATGCCTGACCTCGAGAGAAAGTTGAGAAACAATTCCCATGCTCGCTTAGACAACAATTTTGCCTTCAAACTTTTTTTTTTTTTACTACCTGCTTATATCTCTCGCGGACTGGAAAGGTGTCTGATCTTAAAAAATAAGCATATCCAGTTTTTAATAGAGAGAAAGTTAAAACGACGTCGAATCGGATACTTGCCAGTACCACCTATAGCAGCGCTTCTCCCATTATTGTCAATGAATAGTACCGCTCTGTGGACAAACGTGAAATTACCTCCGGTGTAGTGAACTTATCCACCGTACTGATGACAACTACATGCTATCTATTACTCAGAAATAAAACTAATTAAATAGCACTGCACCTGGAGTTATTATCATACGCACATTGTTAGAAATCAAACCTGCGCATCATTGTTTCCTTTCGGCGCGTGCGTTTGTGAGCAGGCTACAATAGTTCAATAGCGGACAATGAAGTACAAACAAAACATTATAACTGCTGAGAGAACATACAAGAACCGTTTGGATAATGTCTGTTTAACTTTTTTCTGTTAGTCGACAAGATTTTTGCAGTTTTTTTGTTAAGAAATAAGCTCTTAATCGCTCCTCGTCATCGGTCTACGGATCATGCGTCACTCTTCGTTGAAAATTACCGTTTAGACAAATATCAATACTGGACAAGCAAACCCTTTCAAATAGTTTGGAGACTTACAGTAAAGCTTCTTTACATAACACGTGAATGTATCGATCCGGTAGCTGCGGTGTTACGACGCCAAAAAGACGATGAACACAACATGACGAAAAGACACGAAATCACGGACGACAGGTTACCAGTGATAAAAGTTTACCTTGATGTGAGCAGGGTACCAAAACAAGCGCTCGTCTTCGCCGTATCCCGTTATTGGTTTTGAAACAGGTTAAAGATAATGAACACTGAGTGTAGTAGCAAAGAAAGAAGAAAACTGAAGTGTGTCGCTTCCACTGACCGTAGAGGGAATCCCGCTTTGGCTGTATGAAGTTGAACTGTCAAAACTGCTGAGAGCAGTTGTAAGTATATTTATCGCGATTTCCTCTCTACTCTAAAACAGAAGCGACAGAAGACGATGGTTACTGCTGTCAATCTTGGCAATCAATGCAAGCGGCCATGTCGCAAGTATTCAAAGCATTTCCCGTCGTGCAACATCAGAAAGTGAGTGGCCAGGGCATTGATCTGAGGAAAGAGGCAGGGCTCCCCCTCCCAGACAACACATATGAGAGAGAGAGAGAGAGAGAGAGAGAGAGAGAGAGAGAGAGAGAGAGAGAGAGAGAGAGAGAGAGAGAGAGAGAGAGAGAGAGAGAGAGAGAGAGAGAGAGAGAGAGAGAGAGAGAGAGAGAGAGAGAGAGAGAGAGAGAGGGGCGGTAGAGTAGTGTATTGTGAGGTGGAAAAAGAACTCAGGTGATGTACATTTTCAAATGTCAGGATATTGTTAGCCATATACAATTTCGCGTTAAAAACATTTGTAAATATTCAAGCGTCAAGTCATCTGTTAAAGTTATAGCCTATTTAAAATAAATGGGTTATAAATTAAAACTAGTTTGCATTTGCAACGACCCTATAGTGCTGATTAGGAAAAAGCTTATAGACCAATATGCAAATGTTGTTATTGGATTAAGCAGGAGCTAGGGACTTGAACATGATATAATGGTGAAAATGTAAAGATTGTGATTTCCCTGCTTTACACTACTTTTGAGGATAACATGTCGAAAAATGTTCTAAGCGACGGCAAAAAAAAAAAAAAAATCTTACCTATGAGCATTTATGGAATAAAGCTAAGCCAATCCTCACGCCAGAGGAAAATCGTATGTAACTCTCACACAGATGTTTATATTAGGCTATATTATAAAATTGAAAAAATGGATAGTTCAGCTATAAGAATGCTTACTGCGTAGGCTATTTATCCAACGCGCCTTCTTCTCAAAAGATTGTAGGCTAAAACCGTGTTTTACACCCGGAACGATTATTGAAGTTAGTCTTGTGCCAACAGCCAAAGGCCATCTCAGGTCATTCTACAAAACCGAATGTAGAAGAATCATGTTTAAAAAGCATCATGTAGCCAACAGTTAGGCTATTAAAGCAAATTATTTGATCGATATATGGATGAATTAGGGCATTGTGATCAGAATTTAAACTTATCACCTCCAGTGTCTCCGTAGAACTATGGGGAAATAATTACTTATTACTTACTTGTCTCATTAATGCAAAAAAAAAAAAAGATTTTCTTTTACAAAATATATAGGCTATTTAAAATGGTAGGCTATTCCACATTAATTTCACGGAGACAGGCATGATTATTATTCGAATTCAGGTCAACTATTTTGAAATAATCACAAATGTTTTACAAACCTGTTTTTTCGCGAAGCCTATAATAAATTATTATTTTTAAAATAATCATGTATGTTTGGCTTAACACTGTCTGATTTGTTCACATCTGTGAAACGGTTTCCTTTACACTGGTATAAGAAGTTAACAATAAAGTGCATAAACAAAACCACGGAGACATTCCTCTCCAGACAGCTTTTTAGACGATCCACCATGTAATTATATTAAGTTGTAACGAAACTGTTTGCTCTTAAACGGACAAAGATCAGGTCAGATGAGTTTGAGTATAGCTATTAGAATGTGCAGCGCACTTTAGGAATGCTGGTTGGTCAGACTGTGAAGATAAAAATAAATAAAAATCTACAACACTGACAGACTTATGTAGAGATCGGAAACTATAAATACAGTTCTGTTCAGCAGTTACAAAGGCATGCAGTAAAAACTAAAGTAAGTAAAAAAAATCTTATATAGCCGATAACCACTGTCAACTGTCGCGGGTTTGTTTGTTTTTCTATAAAATTGCCTGCCTCTTATTTTAAATGTATATTTATTTTATGGTGAAAATATCAGAAATTCAAAACGAAAGAAAACAATACATACATAATACAATGTTGTACTTACAATGATAAGGGCAGATGGAGAAGAAAATGCTGTTTGTTAACTGAAGAGTCACACAGGGCTAAAGAAAGGGGGAGATAGGGAGGGAGGAAAAGTGTGAGAGAGAGAGAGAGAGAGAGAGAGAGAGAGAGAGAGAGAGAGAGAGAGAGAGAGAGAGAGAGAGAGAGAGAGAGAGAGAGAGAGAGAGAGAGAGAGAGAGAGAGAGAGAGAGAGAGAGAGAGAGAGAGGGGGGAGATTAAGGATGTAGCGGTATATGCCAGAATAGATATCCTTTCACAACATCTCATCACATCTGTTCTGGCTCTTGTCTGTCTTTCATTTTCACATTCCCTTTTTTCCTGAGAAAAATCCTTTCCACGCGTCACATCTTCATCCCCAGATTGTATCTACACCAAAGAGAAGATTAATTATTCAAACAAAGCCTTGCCTTCAAGGCAATAAAGCCACTGCACTGAAACTTTTTTAGCCTATTCCAGCTGACACCGAAAGTATTTCCCAAATATTGTACAACAATGTCAAAAGTTTCCCTAAACCCCTTATTTTCAAACAGTGACAATCATAGGCTACTTTTCAATCTGAAATTTGTTTGGCTGTTCGAATTTTCAGCTTAATATTGCGAAAAGGTGCAGACATATTTTCTGACTGGTTCATTGATGTCGATGTTCTCACAGAAGCTGAAAAATGTAAACAGGCACATTCAAACTGCCACCGCGCAAAACACTTCATAAAATAAAAAATGCAGCCAACAGTCTTCAGACAAGTGTTTCTCTGAAGGTAAACACATAGGCTGTGTCTCAAAACCTAGTGAGCTGCCTGACTAGACAGCATTTTTAGGCGGCATATGCGTATTCACTATAGGTAGCCTGCTCAAACGGGTTTCAGACCCCAGAAATTTAGTTTATGCCAGAAAGTAATTATTTTATAATTCAATTTTAAAATGTATTTTGGTGGTTAGGATTTGTACCCACTATTACATAGTAAAAAGAACGTCTTACTTTTTAGGTAGAGTTGGGCTGAATAACAACCAGAGCTCGCGTGCTCCTGCAGAAGGCAGGTAAGGCTACAGTGTCAGGTAGACGCCGCTCATCGATGTTTTGTACAGGGCTAATGCGCCACCCATTGATTACTCGCGGAATTACACCTCTGGATTGCTTCTTAATGCTTGCAGTGATTGTCAAGTAGGATGTGTTCTTGTTTTTGAAATCCTTTAATTTTGAGCAAACGGTTAGATATGGGGTTGAGATTCAACGGCATTCTTAAACCTAACAATTGTATTTATTATTTGTATGCATTTTTAAAAATGAAAAGCGCAAGTTACTGCCTGCTAGTCACATTATCAGGGGACCAACAGTACCAGTAAGTCTCAATTAAAAGAAAAATTCTGACTAATGAGCTTCTTCAATCTGCAAATTTGAGTCAATGTGTAAAAGACCACCGCATTTTAGAGAGCTGTAATAAAACTTATTTTAAAAACAAATTCTATCCATGAATAAATTGTAAGTTTGTTTTATTTAATCATTGGTTATTGCCTCTGATGTAGTTTGGCCTTGACTGTGCAAAACAGTCACTCAAATACTTATAGGTTTTAACAAGGACATGATTCATTTTTGTCTCCCTAATAGTGTTCAGGTCTTAACTAATTAGCTCTGAACAAATGCACAAGTCATTTTTTTGCGGTTCCTTTGACAAAATCCTAAAAATCACAAGTTCTTTTCTGAACTATGAGCCTGTAAGCATTTTGCAGGTGTGAGCGAGCGGGTTCAAGGCTGTAGGTCTGGTCCGGGCCAATGTTCTGTCCAGCTCGTTAGAGAAAGAGACAGCATTCATCACATTAGCATATCATGAAATGCTTTGATGCATCGTGAAAATTCAAGACTAGCCTATTAATATTTAAAAAAGGCCTGCATAAAAATCAACATTTTTGTTACATTAAATTAACATGTGTTCTTCTCCAGTTCTGCATGTTTAATTAGGCAGCACTCTTCTGTCAAAGGAAATATGGAGGCTGCCATATGATTTGCTGTGATTACTTGAGAACTGGCAAACAACACTTCACAAATATATTTGTCTGGTAGATTCAAACGCCTCACAGAGGATCTGCGTATGAGAGGCCTCCATTAAAAACTCATTTCAGACATTCCCATATCTGCAGGAGCCATGGAAATATGTCTGATACATTTAATTAATGAGTGATACATTTTTAGCCAAAATCTGCATGTCTGTGTTGCTCAATGAGACTTAACACACTGGATGAAGATTCTCCACAACATCTTTTTAAACCTTGCACGAAACAGTCCTGTTAGTCTGGAGGGTTTCAGCATCACTCAAGGGTCTGTGGGGGGGAAAAAGGAGCAAGAGAGAAAATGACAAACTGCAAACCATTATGTGGCAGGAAACACAGGAAGAGGTAATTTAAATGTCAGTGGTTGGAAAACCCAATCCATTATTACGTTTCAAGTGTATGCACATTTTACACTTTACATTTAAAGTATTGTAGAAAGGACATGTGCATAGCATAACTTGTCAAATAATCAAATAATGATCTTCAATATCAATAATTAAGATTCCAAACTCTTTGTAGTTGTATGGTCTTTGCGTCTTAATCTGCATCACTTGCATCTCTGAACACAAAGATCAGTCGTTTGACATTTCAACTTATTACCAAAACACAAAGCAGATACAATTACAGCCTTAAAGGGATAGTTCACCCCAAAACAAATTTTGTAATCATTTACTCACCATCATGTCATTCGAAATCAGTATGACTTTCTTCTGTGGAACATACAGGAATTTATTTCAAGACGAAATTGGGTCCAAACAAAACTGGATATCAAAGTGTATGGGGAAGTAAATATTGTAACCATTATTGTTGCACACATTATTATTTATTTTTTTTGCCTTTTTTTGTACTATCACTAATAAATGAACATAAGGAGTGTGTTCCATCTAGTGTTTTTAAGGTTTAGTAATCAAAAGATTTTAGCAGAAAATAATAGTGGTTTGGATTCATGAATGTGCTGTACAATTTAACATGTTTGGTAAGAACAGTAAGTTCTTGTTCTTTAAAGTATTTAAAGGATTACAATTTTATGTCCTTAAAAAAAGACTCTTTAACGATATGTACGTTTTGTTCTGTAAGCACAACCTCTCCCCGTAAGGTAACAAAAGCAAGAGAATAATAGCATAAGAGCGCTGTGAAAGCTGTCATTTTAAATCAAGCTTGTTCCACAAGGTCAAACATAAAACAGTTTTGTCACTTCGAGTCGGAGGACAAAGCGCTCTATCTACCACACACTCCAAAATACAGTAAATGCCAGAATCAAATGAAGAACAGCCTAGGAAGTACTGCACTTTTACATTAAAGTTATGTAATTAAAACATGCCTCATTTGCATACATGCAAATCACCACAGTCCCATTTGGAACTGCAAAGTGGGACACTGTTCTCATTTGCTGACCTAAATATTACTTGTCACTCTACATTTCATCAAAGTTTTTTATTAGTATTATAATTTATTTTTAAGTTAACAAGGAACAGTTGATTAATTAAACGTTTAAATGAAAGAAAGCTACATGCTCTTAATTACATCATGACTGTGAGCTTCAGCTTCTTTACTCTAGGACGGTTTATGAATATGTTCTTTCCAATTAGTGTAAATCTACATAAATGTAAATCTAAATGACTACGTCCCAGATCCCCCGACGAGACTTTCGGATTTGATTTGACTTTGATCAAACACCAATGGTGCAAGACTTCCGTCCAAGTTTTACATTGGGACAAATCAATTCGCCCTGTGGTTCTGATCTGACAAATGCAGATTCAGGGTTCAAACATTGTATTTCTAACACCATAACAGAGTTAGTGGTTAACTGTGAATAATACATGGTAGATTATTAACATCTAATACACACAAAAAATATACAGTTTATAACAGAACATCCTTAATTGGGCTTCTCAAACTCCTGAAGTGAACTTAAAGTAAGGCTTTTGATAGTGACCCTGGTTGACAATTTTCAATTCAGCAACCCACAGTCTTTGTTAATGGAGGGTAAATATGCACATGAACTTCCCTACCCATTTGAAAAGCCCCTAAAGAAACATATAGCGCAGAGCTAGTGCTGAACACAACACTAGAAGCTTTAGGTGAGCCTCATTAAATGGTTTCATCAAAGATTAATTGGCAGGTTTCGCAAACACAGCAAGAAAACGAAGCCGAAGTGTTGTGTTTTTCTGCCTTGAGACAGTGCTTCGCTTTAATTTGATGTGAGAGGTGCAGCAAAAAAAGGCTTCCTGAAGTTAAAAGAACTGTTGGATCAACTGAAAAGCCCAAGGACATTTACCTCATTTATGTTTACAAAAAGCCCAATTCACTGTAGGTATTGTAAATGCCGGGCATTTAGGGAAAATGTTTCATTGCTTTGTTGTGCACAGCACTTTTTACGCATGCAGAGGTAATCGTTTGTCTGGAACGATTACGTTTTCTCCCTCATCTTGTTTGAAGCAGAAAGCCAAGATTTTAGTCTCTGAATATTAACATCTTTATTGTTGTCGAGAACAAACAAAGACGGCTTGACATTTCAGATCATGAGTAAATCTTTGCTCTGCTGTACTACTGAAGATGAGGCAGGACTCTGAGGTATTATCCGCCTACATTCTGTTCTAGTTTTATCTATTCTTCTGTTAGATATGCAGGAATCTGTATAAAAGAACACTGAATGATGTTAAGCCGACCTCCTCAATTATTCAGCGTCTCTCACCAAACATATAGATAGTAAATCAATGGTGATAAAAGAGCATAATATACCATTTTGGATTCAAAGTACCTTTTGTATTAGAATCTCATCCTCCCTTAGGTGAATGCATAAGTCAGATGCAGAAGCTATGAGGATCCCTGCCGTGTTGGGAATGCCATGTCGAGAAAACACAAAGTCTTAAAACACGGTAATTGCGTGCCTTTGAATTATTTGCACCCGGAGAGACGTGGATGGATCTAGAAAGGAGTGAATTTGTGATTTCACAGCTGAACATCATTTGTTGGGTGCGCACAATGGATATCATAGTGAATCTGTGATGTCCCTTCACATCTAAGAGTCAGGGCAATGAAATAAGAGAGTGAAGAAAGGGCACATGCAAATCATTGACTGGCATATGCTACTTAACAGAATGCCTAGTGTGGCATGTAACAATGTGGCTTCTTCTCCAGCTCAATATATTCACCCACACAGGTTTGGCTACAGGTGACCCGTTTCACAGTTTGGAGGTGCTTATTCCCTGTCTGGTCGCTCCGTTCCCAAAAAAGTTTGCTGAAGAGCAATCCCTCCTGGATGTTTTCTTCCTCTAATGTGAAACTTTTTTTTTTTCAATACGGTGCTTTATCAATCATATGCCACATTTGATCAATTTATCAACATTTTATGTCCTTATTTTCAAAACAGGAGCTGACATCCCAATTAAGTTTGATATTAACCACCTACAATATGCATTAAAATGCCATTTGACAAATAATAATACTACCTATATGCTGCAATTTTTATTAAAAGAAATTAATATTTTTTTATTCAGGAAACAGTAAAAACTTTTACATTGTTACAAAATAAACAAATAAAATCAAAGAATCTTGAAAAACTACGTAAGACTTTATTTTATCTTCGGAATTCAGATGTTTCTGATGAAATCTGAGAGCTTTCTGTCCCTCTATTGACAATCTACACAACTACCACTTTCAAGCTCCAGAAAGGTAGTAAAGACATCATAAAATGAATCCATGACTCCAGTGATTTAACTTCAATTTCATGAAGCGGCGCAAGTGCTGTTTGCACAAAAAAAAAAAAACACATAATTTACCACTTTATTTACAAAATATCAATCTCCAACACATTTTAACAAAAGCACCACGACGCAGAAGTTGTTACGTAAATGCAAGTTGGAGATAAATATTTTGTATTAACGAATGTCTTACGGGTTTGGAACGACATGAGGGAGAGTAATTAATGACAGAATCAAATTTGTGGGTGAACTAACCCTTTAAGCAGCAACTCTTTTCAACTGTGAAAATAATAAATGTTACTTGAGCATAAAATCAGCATATTAGAATGATTTCTGAATGATCTTATGACACTGAAGACTGAAGTAATGATGCTAAAATTCAGCTTTGTCATCAAAGGAATCTATTAGGCTACATCTTAAAATATATTTAAAAAAAATGATTTAAAATTATAAATATTTCACAATATTACTGATTTCAGTGTATTGATCAAATAAATGCAGCCTTGGTGAACATAACAGACTTTCAAAAACATAAAAAAATGTTCAATGGTCTTTTATGTAATTAAATATATTTGATTAATTTGATATATTTTTCAGGAAAATTAATAAGCAATATAATTGTCTATATAATTAACAAAAGTCATAACAACTGCATTTAATTAGTTATAAGTCCACACATAGGTTCATGGATTGCATTGTGCCTTTGACCTTACAGGGGCCATCTGTGGTTCTTCACCACTAAACGCACTTTGGCTTCCTTTGTGCACTTTTTAATCTCTGTTTCTTCCTCAGCTGAATAGTGGAATAAACGACTGGAGTTTTTGTCAGCATCGATACAAAAAAAGCAAAAAGCAGAGCTTTACGCCAAGCTGTCAAACTCCAGAGTCAACATAGCTTTCATTCTTAAGACAAGGTCAGAATAGTTAAAAACCACTCCGGCCGCTCAGGTTTCACTCTGAAACAGGTGGAGAATGGAGTGATTTGAGCCACTCCAAAACACATCATGTTTTGACAAATTTATGAAGCCTCGTGAAGAAATGCTGCACACAGTTTTAAGCTAATTAATTCAGTCACTTCTAGACATTTAGTAAACAGTCGCCTCCAATTCACCAGAGAGCATTTGGAATAGTACTGTGGAGAGAACACCACCCAGATTCATGTCAATATTGACAAATAGTCTATACTCAACTGCATATTTGTAAATGATTCTTGGCAATGACTACAGCTCTTGCCATGGACATTATTGCTGAAAATCCCCACAATCCTCCTGAGAGTTTACACAGTTGGGCGGTGGATAAAGAGCAATACCCCCCCCCCCCCCTCCCCTCCCTCCATCTCTTCAATCTATCATTCATTTATTTAAATGAAGGACATTTACAGTATTCACATTTAAATACAGCATTCCTTCTCGGCATTTCTAAGGAACATCTATTCTATTCTAAACAGCCATGTATTCATCAAGAATTGAATTACATCAAAACAATAGCACCTGTGACATGCCAGAACTTCGGTATGGAATAACGCAGAAGATACTCAAATGAATTGGATTGAACAAAGGTTAAATGTTTTTCAAACACTCAATGTCACAGAATCCTTGGATGACAAAGCGTTTAAATACAGTTGTAGGCGTACTTGCATATGTGTCTTTAAACTTCTTTGAATGAGTGTGAAATATTTTGCGCAGCATTAGTGCTCAAGACATTCAGTGCATTTAACAGAACAGGACAGAATTTGCATAATGGGTTTTTTCTTATTCTCTTTGAAATCCAGAGTGCGGAATAACAAATGTATATGAAATAGCAGCCAAACATCAATAAATGGAAATGCCACAATTCTCTGTGGATGGTCTTGGGTGGATTTCTGCTGGAGGAGGAAAAACAGCCCCGCTTATTGCAAAATAAGCAGAAAAGCGGATGTGATCAAACTCATGCCCACCAGGCTCGCTAATGCGTGCACACACACACACACACACACAGTAGCCCACCTCTCACTTCTTCTAATCAGATGCAGTGAGATGTGGCAGCTCCTGCTGTGGAGCTATGGGAGGAGCAGCATGTCTCACAGGTGCTTTCAAAGAACAAGATACAGCAGTGGAGAGACTGTAATTACTCTCCAATTACAGATAAAGATCTCACTTGAGGGCTGCAACACAAAGTGTCCTAACAGCCATGCAGACCCACTCACACTACAACTCAAAAAAAGTCCAATCAAGAGCGTCTCGGGAAATGTCCTTTACAGGTACAATGATAATCACCATCATGTAAAGGATGCTTTTTTTAAATTGTGGTATTCGAACTAACTCAGTAACAGATAAACTAAAGTGGCGCTGAATCAGTCAGCAAAACGTGGAGTTGAAATAAAGGTACAGTATCTTAAATGTACAGTATTGTATATTGTATATATTAAATACTGATCAAAACTGTAGAAAGCTGTGTGAAATTTGAATGTTAAAATGTTTATGTTTGTAACCTTATTCATTATATAGTGGTCAAAACACTTAATGCACATTTTGAAGGAAATCCTTGAAGTGATGATGAGAGCACATTAATGGGCAATAAATAAGTTTCATAAATTTCTTTGCCAAAGTCAATTCAGAGATTACTTTGGGAGACTGGAGTTGATGACTGCTTTTAATGCAAATGTAAAACCCTCAAATCATTTCACAAATACCTTATTTGACATCAAGATAGAAGATAAAAACTTGAAATTGTTATCTCTCTCCCCCCTTTTTCATTGATAACAAACAGAATAAAAGACAAATAGCTTGTTAATATCTTTAATATTTACAATTTCTTTAAAAAAGAAAAGAAAAAAAAAAGTATGTGGCATATCCCTCCCTAACCCGTTTCACACAAATCCTGTCTGAAAATATTATTTTGTTATTTTTTCCCCTAACTTTGTCAACAAAAATAAAATGCATTTGCAAGCTAACTGGAAACTGGCAGTGCTGGATACATAAAAATAATATTTCAAGTGATTTGGTGTAAGAATATCATCTGAATTGACAAAATACAATCAACATTTGACATTTTTGAACCCTTCATGTTTATAATGCGTCACAATTATAATACTTTTTTTGTCATTACATTACCATTGCATTTCAAACTGAAATCCATCCAGACTTCTTTCTTGCCTTGAGAAGTGAAACATGAGCTTTTAAATGTTCTCGACAATACGGTGCATATTAAAAGTGCAATTATGTATATAAAATGGCTCTCTATATCTGAGTTATCATGGTTAGATCTTGTACAGCATATGCACAGCAGTTTCCACAGCAAACTGTCCATATCAAATAAAAGCTCTACAAAAAAGCTTGTCAGAATGTGAGTCCAAAAGTGCGCTAACGTCATCTCTAAATGTGAGCGATGTGATTCGATAAGCAGAGTTTAAGCTTGTCCACCACTAGTGGGGTTTTCAGAATGTGACAGCACCTCAATATCCAGACACAGCTTTGGCTAGAAAAGAGAAAGAGTAAGAGATGTCAAATGTAACGAAACAAAGCGAAACAAATAACAATACACTAAAGGAAAAAAAAGGAACCCACAAATAAGGGTGTACTAAAGTAACAAATGTATCAATGTGCTAAAAAGAAAGAAAAAAGTTACAGTTGAAACCCATGTTTTGCAAGTTTGCAACTGCCTTTCCCCCCCCCCCCCTTTTTTTTCTTTTTTAAATAACATAAGCATTACCTTCAGGGGCGGATCTACCGGGGCGGGGGTGGCAGCTGCCACCCCAAGAAAAATCATTGCCACCCCAGATTTATCCCAGTATAAAATATAAATTTACACAGCATTTTCTGCACCGCATTTTATAGCTGCACTAATGTGAAAAAAAAAATATCAACACGCATTGTGCAGTCAACTTCCTTAACAGATATGACTCTTACGGTTCTTTTTCATCCACTTTCATCATGGATATATTTTACATCCGACAACATAAAATGAAACCAATAAGTAGATCCCGATCTCAGAAACTAATAGCAGAGTTAGGTAAGAATCTAGTTTTAACTAGATTTACATTTTTGAAAGACAGGCTTGACAAGGTTTTTTCTTAACATTTAAAACAGTTTGAAGGTGAGGATAGACAAACAGATGGGTTTTCTGGGTTGTGGTTCAAATGTTGCTCAGTAGTTGCTATGTGGTTGAGGTTCTGTGTGACCTTCTGTAATGCCAACATACAGACATTTCATATTTAATGAGCTCAGGGACATTTAGAATGTGTTGATGTATTGCCCTGGATATTGATATTTTGTTATTTGGGGTCCAAGCACCAAAGTTGAATTGGATACCTAGTGAATTTATGATGCCAACTACAAATTATAAACTATCAGCCATTTCAACTGAAAGAAGAAGTGATATAAGAATGATTAATATTGAGATATGAATGTTGTCCACTAGAGGGAGCAATATGATAAGGATTATTTTAAGCCTAATGTTTTCTATCAGTTTTCATTACTTAGAATGGGAATAAATGCATTGATTTTAGTTCATTTGTACAACTATGTTATACTGACAGTACAGTTTTATTTAATTTGGTACATAGAAGTCTGTGAAATGCATACATATTTCACTTTTACAGACCCCAATAAAACATTTTTCAAGTTACCATACATGACTAAATATTGCTTCCCATTTAAAATATAGAAACAATTGTATTTGTCTTTTTCAAGATATTCACTTTCATTTTAAATTGTCCTGTGACATCCAATGACGTGATTAATCTAAATTGAAATGTTAAATAAGTCCACACTACCACATATATTATGATCAAGAGCCTGTATTTTTTTCCTTCTTGTTTAATCTAACAGTATGAGAGTGATTTCCTTTGAAAGTCAGTTACTCTTTTGACATTCATCAAACCCTAACTTTCAGTGAAGATTCAACTTTTCTGTAAAAACAACATTATAAGATTCATTTTAACTGGACTGCTAATCATCCACATGGGCCATTGGTGCTCGGACCCTGATGATTGCTAGTGGTTATATTTTGATTTGAACTATAGTAGATGTAGTATAGATGATATAGTATAATTCAAGTATAGATGATTGAATGCTGGTTTGCTTTGGTGTTGCCACCCGTCACAGTCCTCTTGCCACCCTATAAATAATTTCCTAGATCCGCCCCTGATTACCTTACTAAATAGAAGACAGGTAAACACTCTTCACCTTCCTTCTTTCAGTGCAGCATAAAGACAATGTTGAGCTAAACACACTTCAAACATGCATGTGCATGACATGCATCATGCAGCTCAATTTCATTCAAATGCTGCTGAAACAGCAGAATAATACAGGCAGCTCAGGCATTCAGTGATTAAATGGACTGGCTAATAAACGTATAAAATGTACAGCTATGAGGTGACTCGAATCTCTCATACAGTATAATCATGGTGGGGTACACAAATAAAATATAAAACTGGGTTGAAGACTTAAGATTATTCTAAAAAATGGTCTGAAAAAGGAGATTTTAACTTTCAGAAAAGTTGATCGTTAACCTAATACTCAGCAGATATTAAGCAGACAGTCTACTACTAATACTCGAACACTTTATTTTGATGGTCCCTCAACTGACATATAACTATAACTTTGCAAGTACATGTCAACTTATTCTACAAACCCTAATCCTATACCTAACTATAAGCTACTAATAGTTGGGATTGTGGGACAAAGATAAATATTACAGTTATGGAAATTAATATTAATCAAAAATATAAATTAGTTTTGACTACATCAAATTGAATATCAAATAAAAATACCAAAATAATGGCATTGCATGCTTTAAGGTTTCAGGTATAAGGTAAAATGATCTACTTTTGATGCTAGGTTCATTTAATTGTTAGATAATGGTTTATGTAATAGTTCTCATTGCAAACAACAAGACATTTGAGCCTTTAACACCTTTAAAAAAAGTAATGAGACCCAAAAGTGTACAGTATTTGTGGACAGTGCCTTGTATATAAAACAGCTCACGGCAGGCATATGTCAAATGAGAAGGCAATGCCTTCTGATTTAGGGCATGCTGGGAAGGAGAACACAAGCAGGTGAAAGTGAAACAGACATAGTGAGCCATTCACACTTTTTCATGAACTGCACTGAAACACGTTGTAAAGAAAAGCACATCTAAAGTTCTTCTAAAGTTTTTACAAAACCCTGACTGCCATTCTGATCTTTATTTCAGTCACAGACATCAACATGGCAAAGCTCTTTGCAGGTGGCAAAGCAAGTGTTTGGCAACACAACGATAAGTGCTGCCTCTGTGATTCCCAGAGTCTTTGTTAATTACAAACATTTCACAGCATTTGTTTATGGCTTTTTAGGCTTATCAGTACACGAAAAAGACAATTTGCACACAATTCACACACCTCTCTCTCTCCAGATGTGGAGGCAGTTGTTAGAGGGGGGCCAATCTACACTACTCATGAAGTTACTAGTACAGCACTAGCCCTGATGAAGCACAATCATGCAGCATGCAGACAGAAAAGGTGTCAAAACACACGGAACAATTAGCAAAAGCACATTAGCGTGCTAAGCGGTTAGCGGTTAGTTCTTACTTTGTTTTTTTCTCTCTCTGATTAGACAAAGGTGTAGTGAAATCCATTGCTCAGGGAAGGGGAAGCAGACTGAGCCGTAGAGACGGCAGCAGGAGTGGGGGGAGGAAGAGGAGGAGGAGGAGGAGGTTGAGGGAGTGAGGTGGGACTGTTAACCGGTGGTGAGGCTAAAGCAGAAACAGAGGGGTGTACAGTAGTAACACACAGAGAGCTAGTGACAGTTAATACAAACAGCTTTTTGTAGGTACAGAAGACTGGTCTGAGGTCATCAACGCAGTCAAACTTAAAATGATAGTTCATCAAAAAAAATTCCTCATTAACTCACCTTCATGTCATTCCAAACCTGTATGACTTCCATTCTACCAATGTGTAACGCAAAGGGGGAACTTTTAAACAATGAGCTGTACTGGTTGCTCTTGCTTTCAAAAAGGAAGTAAAAACCACAATAAATTATCATAAAAATGGTCTGTATGATTTACAAGCTTAATACAAAGTCTTTTGGAGCCATTCAATAACTTTATTTGAAGAACAGGTTAGATATTTACTGAAAATCTTCTGCAGTAGCTCTCATAGGCACACTCATTAGAGAAAACCACATTTAGAAAAAAAATGTGTTAGATTTAGCCTACCTAAAAAAAAAAAACTTTTATCCAGCAAGGATGCATTAAAACAATTTAACGTGATGAAAAAGTGTTTTACATTGTTACAAATATTTCCGTTTCTATTTCAAATAGATCTGAAATCTATTTGATCTTATATTTCAAATATATCCTATTTCAAATCTGTTTGTCGGAACTTTATTCAAAGAATCCTAAAAACAAATATCAGGATTTCCACGAAAATATGAAGCAGCACAACTGTTTTCAACATTGATGATAATAAGAAATGTTTCTTGAGCATCAAATCAGCATATTAGAATGATTTCTGGAGAATGATGTGCCATCACAGGAATATATTACATTTTAAAATATATTAAAAACATTATTTTAAATTATAAAAAATATTTCACAATATTACCTTTTTTACTGCATTTATGATCAAATAAATGCAGCCGTGTTGAACATATGACACTTCTTTCAAAAACATAAAAAAAAACCTAACTCCTCCTTTTGGTTCCAAATTAGAAATAAAGTCATATAGGTTTGAAACGATATTAGGGTGAGTACATTTATATGTTTGGCAAATTATTCCTTTAACCAAGGTAGTCTACCAGCTTTAACCAGGTTGACCTTTGTACCACCATTGTACCAGTTGGTAGCAGTTTTAGCAAAAAAATGTGTCCTTTCCTTCAGTTTTTTTATTGATAGAACAGACATGACATAAAACAATGTTGCAAAGAGGGTTAGTGGAACCAGTCGATGTCACAAGCCAACGCGTGTTGCCCTCACCAGCTTCAGGACTGAGTACTCAACTTAAGGAAAAATTTGTTGTATCAACTTAAAGTTGGCCAAACAATATAAGTAGTTCTGTAAACTCAAAATTAATAATGATTTTACTGGATACCAAGTTTTACATTACATTAAGCTGATCATTAATATTACACAAGTAACATAAAACTTAGTTTGTTGTATCAGTTTGTTGGGCAAACTGAAAAGGTTATACTTCTATACACCGAAACAAGTCGTATATATATTCATTGAAACGGAAGAAACTTAACCAAAGAGAACACGTATCACTCTGATGGTGACATTAGTTTAAAATTGTACAGCAAATAAATAATTAAAAACACCAAATAAAGCTAAAACTACAATTATTTCTGAAAAACAAACATTTTTGTCATCACATGCTTTGACTAAAAACAATTATTCAAGTGCATCATCAGTGATCAAACTGAGCGTGCTCAGCAGCCTGTTAATTGGACTCTCACAACCAAACTTGACTTTGTAAGTTCTTGCTATTTAACCAGCGTAAAAACTGTCAACAATTATTTGTGTAACTTTTTTTACATTCGATATTTCATTCAACTTTTAAAATAAAGTTTGTCGAACAAAAAGAAAGTTTTTTTATATATATACAGGTCCTTCTAAAAAAAATTGCATATTTCATCCGACCAATTAAAGAAGTGTTTTTAATACAAAAAAAAGTCAACCTTCAAACATTTATGTTCAGTTATGCACTCAATACTTGGTCGGGAATCCTTTTGCAGAAATGACTGCTTCAAAGCGGCGTGGCATAGAGGCAATCAGCCTGTGGCACTGCTGAGGTGTTATGGAGGCCAAGGATGCTTCGAGAGCGGCCTTAAACTCATCCAGAGTGTTGGGTCTTGCGTCTCTCAACTTTCTCTTCACAATATCCCACAGATTCTCTATGGGGTTCAGGTCAGGAGAGTTGGCAGGCCAATTGAGCACAGTAATACCATGGTCAGTAAACCATTTACCAGTGGTTTTGGCACTGTGAGCAGGTGCCAGGTTGTGCTGAAAAATGAAATCTTCATCTCCATAAAGCTTTTCAGCAGGTGGAAGCATGAAGTGCTCCAAAATCTCCTGATAGCTAGCTGCATTGACCCTGCCCTTGATAAAACACGGTGGACCAACACCAGCAGCTGACATGGCACCCCAGACCATCACTGACTGCGGGTACTTGACACTGGACTTCAGGCATTTTGGCATTTCCTTCTCCCCAGTCTTCCTCCAGAATCTGGCATGTTGACAGTCCAGTGCTGCTTCTCTGTAGCCCAGGTCAGGCGCTTCTGCCGCTGTTTCTGGTTCAAAAGTGGCTTGACCTGGGGAATGCGGCACTTGTAGGCCATTTCCTGCACACGCCTGTGCACGGTGGCTCTGGATGTTTCTACTCCAGACTCAGTCCACTGCTTCCGCAGGTCCCCCAAGGTCTGGAATCGGTCTTTCTCCACAATCTTCCTCAGGGTCTGGTCACCTCTTCTCGTTGTGCAGCGTTTTTTGCCACACTTTTTTCCTTCCCACAGACTTCCCACTGAGGTGCCTTGATACAGCACTCTGGGAACAGCCTATTTGTTCAGAAATTTCTTTCTGTGTCTTACCCTCTTGCTTGAGGGTGTCAATGATGGCCTTCTGGACAGCAGTCAGGTCGGCAGTCTTACCCATGATTGCGGTTTTGAGTAATGAAACAGGCTGGGAGTTTTTAAAAGCCTCAGGAATCTTTTGCAGGTGTTTAGAGTTAATTAGTTGATTCAGATGATTAGGTTAATAGCTCGTTTAGAGAACCTTTTCATGATATGCTAATTTTTTGAGATAGGAATTTTGGGTTTTCATGAGCTGTATGCCAAAATCATCAGTATTACAACAATAAAAGACCTGAAATATTTCAGTTGGTGTGCAATGAATCTAAAATATATGAAAGTTTAATTTTGTCATTACATTATGGAAAATAATGAACTTTATCACAATATGCTAATTTTTTTTAGAAGGACCTGTATATACTGTTTGCTTAAAGGCCACAGCTCTGACTACTTTAGTCTGTACTTAAAATAAATGCACAATGATGTGCAGAAGTTGATCAAAACCCAGACCTGCCTTCACAGATGAGGTATTCTGACATGTTCTCCAATGATAATTGTTGACTACGCCATACTGCCTTACACATTATGATCCCTCACGTCAGGACGAATTGACTGCAAATCTGTGTGACTAAGAGAGACACGCTGCTCCCTGTCTGAAGGTTAGACCTGGCATAGTGAGTCAGGCCTCTGTAAGAACTAAAGATGAAACGGTGTGCTTTTATGCCATTTCAGAAAGATGTTCAAAGTGCTGCCACGGGATGCAGAGTGAACAAGCCCCAGTGCATATTCAACTGGGTCACTGATCGGCTCTGAAAAAATGGCCTCATCAAGAGATTCCTCCCAGCCTGAAAGATCCGACATGTCTCCCAATTAGCAAGCATCTTTACTCGTCAGATCTGCGCTAATAAGGAATAATGTTCAGTTATTAACGTTGCGGTTGATAGGCTTGGCTTTGCTCTTTCTTCTTCCTCATCACGCCTCCATTACCGATGTTTTGAAACGGGGTGGACTGTTTCTCAGAGCGTTCACAGTTATTCTGTAGTTGTCAGAGTGACGGTTTAGGAAGTTTTATTGGCACTGTCAGATTAGAATTACAAATAACTGTTTCTGAAGGGTTTTCTTCACATTTACCTTGATCTTTTCAGAGTATTTGAACTGTCAAGGTGTACCGCAGACCATATCTGAAATTAATCTATTCAAATGGAGCTCTAGCAGTCATGCACATGTGAACAGATTGTATGGTTAAGGGCTTCTCATTCATCTTCCTTAGCCTATCTTAACACACATTATGTACTCCCTGTCCTTACACTTGCCATTTAACAAGATTTGTGATTTTCACAGTAAGTTATTACTCCTAAAAACATAAATGTAAATAAACAGTCTGTGATTTGACTAATAAATGCCATGTAAAATACAGGTTGTGTTTCCATAGAATATGGAGTGTATTAACAAGATACAAGTAATTTGAGGAGATCAATTCACTGTGTAGAACAGTAATCCTCCTGGGTAGTTTACCTGCCACTTGTTTGCTCTTGAGTGAGGCCTCTGATGCTAAGGCATAGGACATGGTGATGATTCTCTCCTGCTCTTGTAGAGCAGAGTCAATGTCTGGAAGCAGTGGCTTGTCTACTGCTGCTGGAGGAGGTATATTCTGGACACTTACGTACACACAGATACAAAAAAACAAAAAACACATACACCAGAATGAACTCACAGAGAAAAGTGTAACAAAATTTTTCTCAGCATCAGCAAGGATTGAAATTATCAGAAGGCACAGTAAAGATAAGCATAAGATTTCTATTTAAAATAAATGCTGTTCTTTTAAACTTTCTGTTCATCAATGAATCGTGAAAAAAAAAATCACACAAAAATATTAAGCAGTGCAAGTGTTATACACATTGATAATAAGAAATGCCCTTTGCACTAATTGTATAGGGCCACTGCAAGATAATGATGTGCAATATTTTTACATGCAAATTTGCCAAAGTTATGGTATTGAATTTTACTATACTTATTCTGTCATAGTTGTACAGTACCTATTGCTGTTTTGCTGTTATGTGTGGATGCACCGTGACTAATTTAGTTGTATTTTAAGCAATGGCAATAAAAGGGAAATTAATTGAAATATTTATTGAGCATTAAATCAGCATTTTAGAATGATTTCTGAAGGATTATGTGATGCTGAAGTCTGTTGAATATTCAGCTTTGCAATCACGAGATTAAATCACTTTTTAAACAATTTAAACAGAAAGCTGCTATTTTAAAATGTAATAGTATTTCACAATATTACAGATTTTACTGTTTTTTGGTCAAATTCATGCATCCGTGGTGAACATAAGAGAGTTCTTTTAAAAACATTCAAAAATCTTACCAACCCCAAACTTTTGAATGGTGGTCAATATCCATGGGTCACTGGATCTTTGGTAAGTTGTAAGGAACACTATATCGAGTCTAACATTTGGTTTAAACTGAAAATCATTTGTTTTACTTGCGGTTTCCCTATTATTTCCCTATGCAGCAGCTCTTTTGCCACTCAGTCCAGCTGAGGGGACGTGTTCCAGCAGGAAAGTGACGTCAATGCATACCCTCTATATAATGTCAAGAAAACATCTATAAAGATGACTGTGTTAAATGAGACTGATCTGTAAGTACCTAGACTTAGCCAGGATGCTCTTGATTCGTTCCACTTTACGATGCCGGGCCTCCATCTCCTGAGGGCTGAGGGGCTCTTCTGGATCCATGTCCACATAGCGCTCAGGGATGGCCACCTTTTGAGGCTTTGACAGCTATACAGGCATTGAGACCAAACATACACCATCAATCACTTTAATCTGAAATGTATTGTCCATATTTATTGTCCCTTTTATTTGTAATATTTTCTTTACTTCATTAATTTTTCATTCTTGTAAAAAAAAAAAAAAAAAAAAAAGTACGTTATGTATAATATGAAAATATAAAAGGTTAAACAATTGCTGTAAAATTATGAAACTTTTTTTTAACATTCAAGTGTACTTTGCAACGGATACTGAGATTGACCTTTAATAAAACTCAGGATAGTTCAACCAAAAATGAAAATTCTGTCATACTTTCATGTGTCATATGTTTTCATCTGTGGAACAGAAAAGGAAAATTTAGGCACATTTTAAGAGGCTGCCCACTACAGAGCCGATGGGTGGAGCTTGCCGGTCAAACCACACTCTAATCCTTCCCATAACCCTATCATTAAACATAAGTCCATGGAGGTGGAGCTGGACGTCAAGTGGCTCTGCAGTGAGCACCACTTGCATTTTAATGGACTCAACATTTGTGGTCTCACTCAACATTCACTTTTTGTACATACAACACCAAGTGCATGGTTTCTGAGCATTTTCTGATCCACACAAGGAGGAAATAATGTCAGAATTTTCATTTTTAGGGGAATTCTCCCTATAAGTAGTATGGTTACTTCTTTGCTGAGGTCCAGCTGGTAGTCCAGAGGCTCCAGATCCAACTCTCTCATGGGTGTGCTACTCAGGGTAAGCCATTCGTCTGAGTGAGAGCGCTGTCTCTCTTTGTGTTCGACTGGTCTCTCCTCACCCTGCACGGCCCGCTCCAGTAGCTGCAAATCAAAGTCTTGCTCTCTTCTCCACTGAAGGCACACAAACACACACAGAGCCCTGAGACAATCTATGGGCTTAAACATTTTAGTTATTCTCATGATTTACAGGACAAGAAAAAAAAAAAAAATTCCAGTTACACTGTGTAATGCTCAAGAGAACATAACTAAGGAGAAAGGATTTTTCCCTGAACCTTAGACACTATTAAAGCTAAAATGACCTTTATGCTCCACATATCAGTTTACATCCAACATTCATTATTTACATGAAAAGTTTAAAGAGGGGAGCCCTGCACAAAAACAACACACAAAATGTGGTTAAACTGCAACCATGAGCGTAATTATATATTGTCCCAGTGCGCTCCCGTACCTCTGTACCATGTAAAAATGATTGCGTCTGAAGTGTCACATGTTCAAGCTCTCAAACCGTAGCGTACAACACTCCTGCAGACCAAGAAAGATGCAATAAAAAGCTCCATCTGCGACTTCATTTACATGCTTCATTCCCAGCTTTATTGTGCTTACTGGAAAGAAAATAAATCAGTGTGTCGTGAAATAAACTGCGGTTTCACATTCACAGTTGACAGAAAAAGAACAATTACCTCCTTTTGCTTTTTACTAGCAAAGTGTTTATTTTCTTGTGCAAAAATCTGCAAAAAAAAGATTTTGCAGAGCAATTGATTTTCTCTTTGCAAATTATGCTACAATTCGCTGTTATATTATTATGACCATACAAGTGATTAAAAAACATGTTCAGTAAGTAGTACAATTATAAACTCTTTCATACATCACCCAGGCCAATACATTTTGGTAAAACAAGGAGTAAAATGATAAAAGTATTAAAAAAATAAAATAGCCAGGGTAAGTTCAATCAGGTCTGGTTTTGTAAAATTAAATTACAATTTTTTTTTAAATAAAAAAACATAATATGATCATGTCATTTATTCTGTACAAAGAAGGCCACAACTTGCCTCAAGTCAGACCCAAATTGCAGAAAAAAAATTATTGTGCAGGGTTTTGGAAGAATTGTTATTAGAAAGCCGGATGTGAAAAGTGAAATTTGGTGAAATTAGTATAAAACAAAAAAAATGTATGAGGTAAGCACAACATAGTCTGGTTTCACACTTTTGTTATGCTATAATTAATATGGTGGAGTGATGAACAGCTGAAAGGTTTGAGAGCTTGTTGTGCTTGAAATTTAGTTTAGTATATGAGTCCACAAACACAGCCGACATTGTTTCCCAAAACTTTGAGCATTGGGTTATTGTTATAGAGGTTAAAAGAGCATTTTGATGTTAGTGCTGCCTTTGGCCTTTTCATACACCCCCAAGTAAAAGCACACTACTTTGAGTAACTAACCCAGATTAAATGCTCCTTTGAGATCCATATCCCAGGTTTAAAATTAAACACTCATATAAGCCATTACAACATTTTGAACCTGTAATGAGAGTCAATAGCACATCAGCTTTCATTATTAATCCTCTAAACACAATCCATGTCTTTCATTGGCAAATTGTATATACATGCAGCCCGACAACATATGATAAAATCTCTCCCGTCTTCTTCTGCAACACCTCCCACAAACCCACTTAACTGCGGCAGACACTACTACGCTAAAATGCTGATCGCATTAACGCAAAATCTTACAGTTCTCCATCAAAACAGTGTAAATAGCTGAATGTACATTTATGTCAGGGTGATAATCCTCTCTGGAGGAAAACATGTCATTGTGCTCTAACGTACTGATCCCAGGTCTGCAGACACGGGTCTGGAGGCAGAGGAGGAGGAGCGAGATGTGGAGGCCTGGCGCTCGCCCTGGCTGAGCGTTCTCTTGCGCTCCCGTACGAGAGCCTTTTGGTGCCGCTTCATCCTCTCCAGCTGCTCTTCAGCGCTCATGCGTCCGCGCTGCTGCACGATCTCCCCAGAGTACAGCCGCTCCAAGGCACTCTTTGGTCTCTCCTAGGACACACCAGAGGATGTGTTAATAAAGCTGAAAGAAACCGGACCAAAGCAACAACATGCATCACCGTTTCCTCAAAAATATTAAACAGCACAACTGGTTTCAAATATTGATAATATGAAATGTTTATTGAGCAGCAAATCAGCATATTAAAAATGATTTCTGAAGGATCATGTGACACTGACGACTGCTGAAAATTCAGCTTTGCAATCGCAGTAGTAAAAATTGATAATAAATTGTAACGTTTCAGAATATTCATGTTTTTGATCAGCCTTGATGAACATAACAGACTCAAAAACATTCCTTTAAACCTTTTCCTTTCAAACTATAGTGTATATTTAATCACAATATATTATATATTTTGGAGACAATTGAATTTAATTGATTTTGGATGATGTGTTGTTAATAATGTGTGGACAGTTAGTAAGAAAGGGAGAATGAGAAAAGGGGAAAAAAATCAAGTAGAAGAGTCCATTTCAAAGCTCTGCTGTTCTCATTTCTGTTAACATTTTCTCCATGAATCCATCAGGGTTGGAGACACACACTGTGTTCACAGTCTGCATGGCAACACTACGGCAGTAACTCATTCGCAAAGTGCAGTCTGGCTCAAGCCCACACTGGCTGCTTTTATTTCATGTGCTCAGCGGTTTGTACTGCTGCTGCATCTAATCAACCTGCCAAAGCAAACTATGAGAGACCCTTTATGTCCCTCTGCCTCTCAATACACACTTTCAGGACTTGTTTGGCTTCCTACCTTCAAGCTTGTGGTGGTGAGTCCTCTTCTAAGGGTGACGAACGATGAAATGTTTGATGACTGGTTCAGTCTTGAAGATGAGCTAGTCAAACCTAACAGAAGTTGGACTCGATTAGACAAATCTTTTAGACCATCTCAAATTCTGAGCTGAGAGATCATACTTTTAAACATCAAACATCACTGCCTGCTGAGTAGCCTGAGTCTTCACATTCACACTTGGTACACAATTAGGCAAGCGTGTTTCTTCAGCTACGGGCACTTTTGGCCCTGTAGACGCTATTGAAGCACAATTGCTTTTAGTAGTTTTAATTTGCCTGCTAACAATGTCCAACAGTATGTACATTCAAAAGTTTGGGGTTGGTAAGATTTTTTATGTTTTGAAAAAAAGACTCATGAAAGAAAGACTTATGTTCACCCAGGCTGCATTTATCTGATCAAAAATCAAATAAAAATGGTAACATTGGGACATATTAGAGCAAAGTAAAGTAACTATTTTCTATTTTTAAATGTAATGTTATTCCTGTGATGGCAAAGTGTCTCATGATCCTTAAGAAATCATTATATTATGCTGATTTAATGCTCAAGAAACATTTCTCATTGATAATAATGTTGGAAAAAGTTGTGCTGCTTAATATTTTTGTGAAAACCATTATTCTTTTGGATTATCTCTTTAAGGATTCTTTGATAAATAGAGAGTTCAAAAGAGCATTTTTTTTAAATAGAATTTATTTGAAATCGATATAATGCATCCTTACTGATTAAAAGTACTAATATCTTTAAAAAAGATATCTTACTATCCCCAAACTTCTGAACGGTAGTATCGCTATATCAAATGAAAATTCTGTAATTTTCACCTCAGTATAATTTATCATCACATCTCAAATTATGTATTGTGTTTAACAGCATTCTTTGAAGAAAATGATGGTGGTGGAAATTATATTGTTCACCTATTTGGCTCTTTCGTAGTTCGTAATGTTAAGACTAAGTTCACATCATCTTATGTAGCCTAAACGCATTTATTAATATTTCCACACTTGCAGAATTTGTTGAAATTCTCCAGATGGGAATTATGGAAGATGGGAAGCACCTGCACAGACTACAAAGCAAATATACGTAATAATTAATTAGTAGTTAATAATTAATAACATTACTTACAGATCATTTCACATTACCAATGAACTGTACTGTGGTTTACATGAACCAAACCTCACATTCCCTTTTCAGTGAGTGTGGTAACCTTGTGCAAACCCGAGTCTGACTGCGTACCTCTGTTTGGTAGAGTTTGGTAGCCACTGTCACGGCTCAAGCCCCCCATTTGTCCACCAACTGCCAGCAGTTCAGGCTCACTGAGGAATGCCCGAATCTCAATCTGCAGTCCCAGAAGAATAGAGCTCAGAACTATAATAACATTTAACCACTAGCACACATGACAGCTGGCCTTATCTGGGTACCATTGAGTGTCACAAACCTTATGATCTCCGTTAGTGTACTGCCCAATCTCACGGTCACGTTTCCGCTCATCAGACTGTCGTTTCAGGCCCCGGACTGATGTGTGGCGGATGACGGAGGTCTCTTTGGGGAGAGGGGGCACAGCTGGGGGGTGTTCATCTGGGCTGTAGAGGTGAGGGAGGGGGGGTCTGGGTGGAGCATCTTCCTCAGGCTGCATATGTAAACATAAACATCCATAAATACAGATAAATAGACTAAAGTAGTATCTTGATTACCTAGTTTCACTCACCCATTTTTGCTTGTGGGCTGGGTTTGAGAGCTGCAGGGGCTGCTGGGTAGACTGCACCGGGCTGAGATGGGGACTGGACTGAGCGGCTTTCAGTTCACCCATGGATGGAGTGAAGAGTGAAGGCACTGCGGACAATGACGCTGAAGGCACGAGTTTCCTCTCTGGGACACGCAAATATCCCAAACGTCGACATCACAAAGCAAAAAAAAACAAAAAAACATATGTATGATTATAAGTAGCATCTGTACTCAGTAAGATGCGTGTGGTGATGTTTGACCTCAGTACCTCGGTCTGTGCTCCAGTGCATGGGAGTGATGGCAGGCAAGGGCCCGCTCTCACCTGGATTACGCACAGAGTCAATGGTCACTCTGTAGTTGGCTTTGCTGGAGCTCAGGCCTGCAAGCACGTCCTCGATCCGCCACAGCTCCTTCCTCAGCTGAGATTTCTCCTGCTGCACAGTAACACAGAATTGAATCATTTTGTATTAAATAAAACAGTCCAACTATTAAACAGAATAAAACAGTAAATATAAGCCTGAACCAGGAGGGAATAGAATACAAGTGCGCATACTTCAGTACATAATTCTATGCATTACATTTACTTAAATAATAAAAGTGAATATATTATTTGATATGCAAATACAGATACAAATTAAGCTTATCTGAACAGAAAAATGCATATATATATATATATATATATATATATATATGCACACAAGCTAAAAACAGAGTCATCAGTATAAAATATAAATAGATACTTAAACAGGATACTTAAACAAAATATAAATAGATATATAAATGCTATTCAAGAGTATAGAATATTGAAAATGAGTGTCTGTCTTTCAGTATTCAGATCATTAATATAATTTAATTCATATTAGAACAATATTTTCAACAGAAACGGATGGAAAATCTAAATTAACCAACAGCTTATAATATAATTTAATATTATAAAATAGAATAGAATAAAATTACTTTCTTACTGCTGTGATCACTGTTAACAAAAATATGATGACCCTGAGGCTTGTCTTTGATTTTCTCTTATTTGTATTTTCAGAACAAGCTATAGTTTATTGACTCTGTCTGTGTGCACTCTCACACAAACACTTGAGAAATCTATAATTTTAGACATGGTATGCCTTGTTCTTAAGACTCTATCACGCTGATCAAAAACTAACATTAGATCTTCACTCCGCCTCCGAGAGCTCCATATCTCTTTCATTACTTTGTTCTTTCTCTATCAATTACCGGACTGAGAGGAGCATGCTGAATAGAAAGGAGACACGGTTTAACATCTTTTGATACATTTTGCCGCTCAAACAATATTGATACTTTAGTTTGGAAACATGCATTAAAGGGATAAATCAACTTGGTGTCATTTTCCTCTGGATCTGACCTGAGAGAGAGCACTGTGGGTCATCTGGTCTTGAAGGACTGAACGCAGTCTGTCCACATCTCTCTCTAAGTGGTTGTACTCTGCCCATGCATTCTCCATCTCCTGTTTAACACAGAACAGAAGCAAGCCTCAATACTAGTGCAATAAGCTGATATTAGTATTGCATTGATATTCTTGAGTCTTCTGTCAGTGTATGGACACTGGTATGTGTCCTCACCGTGGACACCTGTGAGATGTCCGCCCTAATGTGGACCACATCCTCCCGTAACAGCTTCTGCTGATAGGCGATCTTCTCTGCATGGGCGGGCTGGTCCTGGTACTGTTCCATCTGCTGATGGGAAACATCCAGAACTGACTCAAGCTTGTCCTAGATAAGGTGAGAAACAGAAGACGATGCAGATAAAGAAGTTAGAAAGAAAAAGAACTAGCACCAGGGACCCGAAACATCAGGTTGGACACTAGGTTCCTCTGTGATTCATGAATTCTGAAAAAAACATTTCATTTAGGTCAAAATTTGCTTCATGTAGTGACATCTAAAATTAGATCTAAAACCGGTTATTTAATATGGCTGAATCAATGTGACTATATTAGGTTATAACAGCAAAAGTAATTTTAAAGGCTGAGATCAAGTAGAAATAGATCTTCAAGCTAACAATTGCTTTTTGGGGGTCTGTTAATTTTTTAAAAACGTTTTTCAAATAAGTCACTTTCACTCAATATTCCTTAATATATTCATGGAAGCATGACACTTTTTTTCAAAGATTCTTTGATGAATAGAAAGTTCAAAAGAACAGCATAGAAATATCTAACTTTTGTGACATTATTTTGTAATATTATAAATGTATTTACTTGTGCTTAGGATCAATTTAAAGCATCCTTGCAGAATAAAAGTATACATTTCTTAAAAACAAAATCTTACTGGCCCGAAACTTTTGAACGGTAGTGTATAAAGTTGACATAAAATGGCAATTATGATTTCTGTCCTAATCATGCAACTCTATTCATTATCGCATCAAGACTTGGGTTACAAGACGGAATTTAGATGAGGAAAAAACACAAAGCACCTTATCTTCTTTGAGTGTGCGTATACTGGCCTCCAGCTCCTGTAGGATCTTGTCTTGCTCGCATAACCTACTAAGCTTAACCTGGGGAGACAATCACAAACAGCAATAAATCATGGTCACCAAACCACCAAATCACCAAACAGAAGGCATGACTGAACTGAATCCATTAAAGTATACAAACATATCAAACAGAGGGCCGACGGAAAACATTATTCCGCTATTCCATATTCAACATTTTCCACTATTGAAGATATTCATTAGCATAAACTCCATGCACCCAAGACAATTTTGATGTCATTATTTCCAGAAACAAACAGCATTTTCTCAGTGAAAAATGGGTTACAGGGTACGTGCGCGCGTGCGAGAGAGACGGAAGCTGCAGAAGTGTCTTGTTTACGGTCTTCTTCACACTGCCTGTTTATTCTCCACTCTGTTTATCATTCCCTCCAATTAATTATTAAGCTGTTATTATTTTACAGCCTTATATTGTTGTTTTAACAACATTAAATATTCATCACACAGATAAATCCACCAACAAAATTCGTATAAATTGTTAAACCGAAACAATGTTAATGATGAAAAGCCAGGACTTCCAGATTATTTACCTCCAATCAACTGAAAAACAGCGAGAGCTCTGGAATACAAAAATCAAACTGAAAAATGTACAAGCCCAATGTATAAAACTCCCATTGCATGTATTTTTCTCTTTAAATTGAGCATTGAATATAAAAAGCCCTTGTCAATAATTTCAATTTCTTCTTGACACCGAGAGAGCTTGCTTCTCCCCACAGCGCGTACAAATTCAGGCTTCAGTAACAGCTTTTTGTGAGAAGCAAACAGAGAGAATGAAAGAGGAAGCCATGATCAGAAAGTGGGCATTAATAAAGAGAGAAGAGAACTTACATCTATGTCACTTTCAGCTATTTTAACAGGCCGAGGTGGTCGATCTTTAAGAGAGTCACGTCCAGTTACCTGTTGACAAAATGAAAAAGCTTATACACTTTCACCAACATTAGCATTGACATCAAGACTATGTTGGCTGTAAGGTTGCATCGATCAAGCAACCAACAAGACTGCACATTCTATTGACAAAATGTTGCTGAAATCATGTAAACAAACTAAAAGAACAAGGCCGTAAAATCTCAAGATGAACGAACAAACAAAAAAAAGCATAACAAACCAAACCAACACTGTTTTTGGAAGCTCTGAGATGTGTTTACGAACAAATAGCAACTGGGGTATTTTGGGAGAGCCGCAACGATCCACCCAAAGCGCTGTTCTGTCTTTGGCAATGTATCAATACTTTCATCGGCAGTGAACTTGACATGAACTCATGTGGGAGTGAATCATTTAGTGATAAACAAGGGTTAGATAAAGGATACTGCATAAGTACGAGCAGCTGTCAGTAAATGTTCACTCATTAACAGAAAACCTCAGACTCTAGAATAATTAGTTGATGCTTAACGTTTGTACTGAACTAATTCACATAATGGTCACGATCTCTATGACAATCCCTCACCAGTGCAGTATTGATATTTTACCAAAAGAACAACAACAACAAACAAAAAAAGCACATGCATATGAGTATGACTCTACAGATCATGTGCAATGCACACAACGATGGTCACATTTTGTGCACACGCCATCCTTACATTCAAACAGAACGCACTGTGTACCGAATAGATGAGAGGTTCAATACTTTTCATCTGTTTGAAATGAAGATAAAAAGGGTTTATGTGAACTGTAGGTATAAATTTAGGCATACATTGGAAATATACATTTGAAATATGAATGATTAAAGCAAGTAATGCACTCCACTTCAAAGAGGGTCGGAAAAGTCAGTGACCATACAGTTTGTGACAAAAGCGGAGAAACTCTATATAAGATATATAAAGGCTACTAGGGCTGCACGATATATAGATCAAAATATTGCATATGTTCAAATCGTGATTTGCATATTGCAATGGCTTTATAAAAAATCTAGTACATTTAGCAATATAGCGGGTGAATTATGTATATGATGTACATTAACTATATGCCTTTCTCCACTGATGTTCTGATGATCAAACCCTTTCTAAGGAGATGTGTGTAATTTAAAGTTCCCCTGTAGTCAATAATTGTATCCCTTAAAACACAATTTCACTTGTCGCATTATTTAACAAGTTACTGTAGATCACATTTTTCTTCAATATCGTGCAGCCCTAGATGCAACTGATGCCACTGCACATACTGTACAGAAGGAAAGACAATTCAGAGTCAGATTCTAGTGTCCATCTGACCTTCAATTGACAAACTCTCCTCCTGGACTCCTAATATTTGCAGCCATCACTTGTCACTACATCCATGCATCCGCCAATACTTTTATTGCTAATTTGCAGCATAAAATCTGATTTTTAGCAATAAAAGCTTAAAATAACACATTGCTCTCTGTGAATATTGACTGATGTAAATTTAATAATCGGTTTCAAAATTCATTCTACACATCCTTCAGGGTTAAAGAGCAGAGCAGCCGTTACAGAGAATAAGGAAAGGGAATAAATCAGGAAGAGTTTATGCCTTGAGGAGAGAGGGAGAAGATGGGCGGAGGAAGAAGGTGAAGGCAGGTCCACTAAAGCCCACCTTCAGGTCTAGATACTCCAGGTCCTTCTTCAGCTGGATGTAAGTGTCATCTGCCTTTAAGTGGGAAATGAAGAAAGAGGTCACGTGACTCATGGCTAAGAGTACAGCATTCAAGAGTGAGACTGATTTTCGTGGACACTGTAAAAGGCTGATACATTATAACAAGTGCATGTTATGGGTGATTGACCCTTTTTTATTCCTATTGACAACAAGCATCTTCAATTTAAACTATTGAAGGTGTGCCATGTGTTTATTGAATAAATAAATGATGTGTTTCTTCACTCTAAAAGGTCTATAGTTATTTAGAGCATGAATGGACATGAAATGGACCCCTTTTACACAGAGTGCAAAAATCTGTGTGCAGTAAAGCATTGTATAACAATGCTGTAAATGTTGTAGAATACTAGTTAAGTTTTAATGTGCAACCCTGCAACCGACAGAGATCTAGAGTGTGGAATGGGAGTGGGACACAGCTTATGTGTTACTATTTACCAAATGTTTATACTAATTTCAGAGTACCTTTCTGACACATTTCATATCTAAAATTACATATACACAAGTAAACCAGTGATGTTTTTTAATAATTTCTGTTAATGGCAACATTCAATCATGTGAATGCAGGCAAGTCAACAAGCAACATGCTGTTAACATCTGAGAAGCAATCTGAGGATCCAAAATACAAGAGAGGAAGAAACTACAAAAAATCCAAAAAAAGCAAAATGCAGGTTCTTCAAAAACACTAAACACACTGTTAAATTGTGCAGCCCAAGCTGTAACGTTCTACCGCAGACTCCATGCTAACGGAGAGCTAACACCAAACCAACGCAATCACAGCTAGAACCAACAGCGCACAACTTTAAAGATGAGCACAGAATGGGGGTTAAGGAAAGGGGGGTATGATATGCTCAGGGTGGGTTGAGGGGGAAATGACCCTCTAACCTGCAAAATGGGGCCTGAGAGGCCGTTGTGCTGGTTCTGCAGGTGTGTGAATGTGTCGCTGTGCACGCTGGCCATCTTGGCCTGGTGTCTCCTGAGCTTGATGAGCAGCAGGGTCAACTCCTCCGGCTGCAGGACAGCGGGGAGACGGGAGAGAAAGCACTTCAGGAGGTGACCACCAGGGCAGCAGTGAGATTTGGCCAATAGGAGTGGCGAAAAGTAACTGACAACGTCATATCTCAGATCACTTTCTCAAAACTAGAAAGCAAAACGCTCCTTGTGGCCGAAATGTAATCTACCAAGCAGATCTTCTGTTTCCCAACGTTTCCAAGATAGGTCTGAAAAAATCTGTTCTTTATGGAAGTCTTACCGTTTTTCCGTGAAGACTCGGTGCACTGACTGTGTGTGTGATGTAGCCCATCATTGGCATGGATCTCCTTTCTATTTGCGAGGTCTGCAGAGACACAAAATTATACAGAATGGTGGCGTTGATAATGACAATGAAGAAATTCAGTCCTCTCACTACTATTCTCAAATTCTCATTTTTAGTTACAAATACTGTACATTTTTGAAGTCAAGTAAAAGTCAGTTTCCAAAAACTAGGGCACAGCAGAGCACATTTTACACATTCATCTGTTTCTTTTAGTTAAGAAAGTGTGTCCTTGATTTCAAATGTGCCACAGGGCTTTAAGGGTTTGACAGTTTTGCTTAACATACAAAATTCTTCATCTAGAACCATCATAGCACCTCAAAAGGACACAAACAACAAGAGATTTAATTAACTACACATAAATTATCTCCAACCTGCTTTCTTAAAATAACATTTGTTTGCTACCAGCAGAGTAGCACTGTAGACTCTGTTTCCAATGCGAATCCCACGGCACTGCATTTTTGCTGTATAATAGGTTTTTTATTTAAAAACAAGATCAGAAGAAAGAGACCACTGCTGAGGCGGTTTATTGGGTGCTTTGCTTAGCCTTTGGCGAATCTTATCAGCTAAACAGTCTAGTGATCCACCGTGGAGGTCCATAAAACCACTCTATGAAACACACTTTAGTCTTTAAGATGCATCTATAGATAGGCTTCTGCAGCTGGGTAACTGACATCACAAGTTGAGCTGTGTCTTTCTGTGTGATATATTTAGTTTATCTGGAACTACTTTTGGAAAACACCATTTCTAATTCTTCTCTAATTGTATACATGCAGTACTTACTCCATATTAATTGAGAGATTACAATTCTGTACTTTCAAAAACAGTATGTTCAATATATTTTTTTAACAAATATTAAAATACTTTGGGGGGGAAAGACACACTGCAGAACTATTTCCACTTGCACGTTACAAGGGCAATTTTTTTTATGGTTAAAACTTGAAATGGTCAAGCTACACCACCAAAATAAACACTTTCCGTATTAAATTTGATGTATATATTTTATGTACAATGCTTTTCAAAAGTTTGGGGTTGGAAAGATTTTAATGTTTTTAAAATGTTTTTCTCATGCTTACCAAGGCTGCTTTAATTTGATCAAAAATACAGTAAGAACAGAAACATTTTGAAATATTTATATAATTTAAGATAACTATATTATAACTATACTATAAAATAGAAAATGTATTCTCGTGATGGCAAAGCTGAATTGTCAGCATCATTACTCCGGTCTTTATTGTCACATGATCCTTCAGAAATAATTTTAATATACTGATTAGAAAAAAAATCTTTACTATCCCTTAAGATAAATTTAACGCATCCTTGCTGAATAACGCTTTTTTTTTTTAAATGACTAACACCAAACTTTTGAACAGTAGTGAAAGGTACTCATCTCCACTCATGTACTAGATATACAGTGGGATTCAAATTATGTCAAATTATTTAATTAAGTAAAAAAGCAAATTTGTGATGCTCTTTGAATCATTCTCAAATCATACTGAAGAACACGGTCATTGTGTTTTAAACAAACCTGTGGAGTTTGTGCAGCTTAAATGCTGCTGTAAGTAAAGCAAAAGGGGACAAAAAAATGCAAAGACATTCTAAAATGAAATGTTAATTTTTCACACTTCATTTATGCTGATAATTGTTACGTCAATTGTTATGCTGACAATATAATATTTAATGAAACCATAGTGAAAGCATTATCACTAGTAGTCTGAGATTTTCAGATCCCACTGAGATGTTCTTTGTGGTATCACTACATTGACTGAAGCTGTGTTTTTCTTTCTATCTGTCTTTTGACAGCTTCTGTGAATCTTTCTGTTGGAGGCATGTAATTAGTGAGTTCACACGAGTCCCAGCGTATGCAGAGCAGAAGTGGGTGACAGTATGTTAACTTGTAAGAGGCAGAGAGGCTTCTGTGACTGCCGCTGCGTATGAATGTGTCGCTGGGAGCGCGGCTCTCATGTGGGGGGTGTAGCCGGCAGATGCTACTATTTGTCACACAAACAACTTCAGTGACACACATAAACAAAAAAAAACGCTCTCTTTAGACACACCCTCTGCACCTGTGAGTCAAACCCTGAGAGAAGACTGTGTGAATCCTGTCACAAAGTCCAAATCAAAGCCTGAGTAGAGGGAAACTCAGTTTTCCCATAACCCTACACGCCTTTGGTGGTCAAGGCTCCTGTGGTCTGAACAAAGAGAAGACCTTTCCACTAATTTAAAATTGTGAGATTATGTGAACTGCTCCATGTTCCCTACCTTTGAGATCTGGGAACATATTCCTCTGGGAGAACCCAAACTGGGTGTGTCCACGGTGGCAAAATCATCCAGCGGGCGCACCGTCACCCTGTCGGAGGGCGTGTGGGGCCTGCGTGGGGACAAGGACCTGGAAGGGTGCCCGGTTGGGAGCATGTCACATGGTGATGGTGGCACAGATATGGATCGTGGCATTTCCATAGTGACCCTGAAGCCAGAGGTGTCCATGTAGTCAGGCCCGGTGTAGATTGGCGCGGTGGGGCTTCCGTGACGGAACTGTTGGCGCTGCTGCCACTCGTATAGTTGCCACACCATGCCTTCTTTAGTGGCCATCCGCTCGTCAGTGGACATACGAAAGTGACTAAGACGGTCGTGGGCGTACTTGTAGTCACTAGGCAGGTTGCGGGGCACTGGGGGGGAAATGCCTCCGGAGTGGTGGCGAGTGGTCTTTGGCAACGACTGGTACGTATCCATCATGACGGACTTAGGCTGGAGAGGAGGTGTCCGTCTGGGTAGGGTGTACTCAGCGGTGGGATGGCTGTAATTTTAAGTTTTTTACTGTTAATATTGATGCCCTTCTCACAGTCAATTAGCATACATATACAATATTTATATAAAAAACAATTATTATTATTATTTTTCTTTTCACTAAAATTTTTTATACTGAGCTGAGAAACACCTTGAGCTGCAAAGTATTATTATTATTATTATTATATAATACATTAATATTTTATATATAATATTTTATATATTTATTATTCTTCCTATTCTTATTGTAATTTATTTTACTAATAAAATTATACAAATAAGAACATATTTTAATATGTTATAGATATTTATTTGATAAACTTTAAAATATTTAATATATGCTACAGATATAAAAGGGAAAGTTCTGTTCAATACAAAAATGTTGTTTAAAGTATTCTAGAAGATGGCTCTTATTGTGAGTGCAAAACTGTAAATGTAATTTCATTTTGAGCTACAAATTAAATTAATAATAATGATAATAATAGCATTTAATAATATAATACTTAAAAACATAATATTTTATTATTATCATCATTATTATTATTATACATAAAATATAATAAAATAATACAAAACACAATTGTAAAAATAAGAATATAATTTAATATATATTATAACCAATATACAGTATATTATAAATATAGTTAATATATATTCCATTTATCATTTTTTAAAGTTTATTCTAGAGACTGACTCTTATTAACCAAAATGCTGTTGCTCGAACTACTGAACACAAAACATTCCCTTTAATATTCAGTGCGTTTTTATTACAACCACTAGAGGGAGCTCCTTCATTAGAAGAAACCATATGGATACAGAATCCCACAATGGCTCAAGTCCTCAATTTTACATAATTTAATGAGCTTATTACACATAACCCTGTATGATTCCTATAATTTTTCCAAATCACAGCACATATAAGGGTGTCTACACAAACAAAACTGACCTTTTGGGGTCTCCTTTCTGCACCTTCACCCAGTGCTCGACCTGAGCCAGCGCAGTTTTCCTTTGTACCTTTTTCTCTGTGTCTGTACGGGGGACGAGACCCCTCTTATACACCACATTCCCGTTCTGATCCGGGGGCATGCCTGAGGAGGGCAGCCCGTTCCTGTGAGAGGGGACCGTGGACGACGGGCGAGAATGGGCACCCGATTGGGAAAGCCCCTCCATCTCTCCAGGGGAAATGGTTTTATCAGGATCCTCCAACACTTCCTGGCTGTAAACATAGCGCTCGTCCCCATCCCGCTCCGGCCTAAGCTCTGCCACCTCTACATGCAGCGTCTGCTGGAGACCCTCGGCCTGGGAGGAGCTTTTGATGCTGCTGCTGAAATGGTTGGTCTGAGGGACTGCGTGCTGCTCAGGTTTAGAGCTTCTTTCGGCCTCTCTGTGGAGTGAAAGAGTTATTTGTCAAAGGGAGTAGATTGTTAAATACTCTGAATGGCAAACATTAGTATTTTAGATTTATATGTTCTGTTGTATGTTCTTATTTCATTTATTTGTTTTGTTTTATATTGTGGAGTGTATTTTATGTATATGTCTACTACGCTGCATCCAAATTGCCCGCCAGATTTCTTAATAAAGTTGAACTTGAATTAATAGTAAAAAATAAATATAGTTAATATTTAACCTTTAAATTGACCCGTGACTTATTGCTGAAGTATACTAGGAAGTAAAAAAAAGAAAAGAAATGAGTTTAGACTTTTGAATTAATTCTTATAGAATCTACAATTCAATGTGTTCATTTAATGTGCTGATAACTGACCTTGAACTGACTGTCTCTTTCCTTAGTGGAACATCAAAAGAAGATTTTAGCATTATATCTGAGTTGCTTTCTTCTACAAAATGAAAGAGGAGGGTACAGGGACGGTCACGCTCCAAAAAGGACAAAAATGCACCATTAAAGCATCATAAAAGTAGCCCATATAACTTATGCACTATATATTTTTGACATATTTCAGTATTCAATACGGTGTTCCTAAATTTGGAGTGTATAATTCTTAATGTTTTTGAAATAAGAGTCTCCAAATAATGTTCAACAAGATTGTATTTATTTAATCAAAATTCAGTAAAAACAGTAATATTGCAGAAATATCATTACGGCTTAAAAATACGTTTTTTTGTTTTAAAATATTTAATAATTTATTCCTTTGATGGCCAAGCTAAATTTTCAGCATCATTACTCCAGTCTTTAGTGTCACATGATCCTTCAGAAATTTCTCTTATATGTTAATTTGATCATTAAGAAACATGTTTTATTATTATTATTATTATTATTATCAATGTTGAAACCAGTTGTGCTACTTCCTATTTTTTTGTAGAAACAGTCTTGTATACTATTACTCTGTGAAGAAGACGAAATGCAAGAAACGAAAATATGCCTTGACATATTTTCTTTGAATATGTTTTACAACAGTGGTCACCATTGACTTTCATTCCACGGAAAAGAGCAGCTTAAGCATTCAGCAACCCTAAATCTTTTTGTGCTCAATGGAAGACAGACAATTGATTTCAAAAGACACATGTAAATAGCAATATTCATTATCAATATTCAATATTCAATTTTTGGATGAGTTATTCCTTTACGTCACATAACCTGAAAATTAAGTCTAATTTGACCAGATATGGAATAATAAAAAAATAAATGTAACAAATGCATAATTTAGCACAATGAATTAATTTCAGCTACTTATTTGTTTAATCAGTATAAAATTGAGAAATTATTTTTAAATATTTAAAACACTTCAGCACTATAAATCAGATTCATACAACAAGTCTTCACATGCGATATTGTGAATATATCCCTAGATGGTGCTGTTAGTTTATTTTCAAAATCTCCCTTAAAGGAACCAAGGGCCAACTAACTGACATTTTACTCCTCGTCATGATCCGAAATGTGGTCTGGCATCAAAACGGCACGAATAGCAACACTACCAACAATCCACGTGCTTCTGTGAAAGCCTTTGACAACAAATTGCAACAAATACAGCCACTACACTAGTTCAAACCAACCATAAGAAACATTATAAACCACATTCATGGTTATTAACCACCTACTCCTCTCTTTTTTTTTTTTTATGTACACTATAAAAGCCCGTCGATAAGGAAAGCCCAGGGACAAAGCATCATGTAAGTGAAGAGCATGGGGGCAGCACACTAACATCAGCCCCAGTCTGAGTGCTGTGTTTGGGCCGGCGGCCCACAGTCAGCAGCCTGCAGCGTGCCGCAGTGATACTCCTTCCCCAGAGCTGCAGTGTCAAAGTGTACACTACTATGGCACTGTGCCTCATGCACCAGCACACAATCAGCAGGTAAGTGGGAACACCACACTGCTTTTGCTGTCAGACATGAGTTTAAATCACTACTACACAGTGTACATAATACATCTACAGTTTATGAATGTCATTAGTGCTTCAATGGACGTACAAAGTTTATTCTTTTAAAATAAAATAATAAAGTGTCTTTGTTTGGATTCGAAATTCACATCTTAAAAAGGAACCAATAATTTTTGAGGACAAAAAAAAAAACCTTCCCCAAAATGACTTTTTAAAAAGTTGCTATGTCACATACACACACAAGTCAGCACAAAGAGTAAAGCTGCAGTCACACTGAGTGGGCAAAATTACTTAATGCAAACCATGCAACCTTTGAATTCGTGTGTGCTTTGAATTCAGCCAAAAGTTTAATATGTGATGTTTAACTTTAGATGCGGTTTAGGTCCGCTATAAGACTAATAACTTTGTGCTATGTACATTTTTAGGTCAGATTTCACCAAAGTTTGGTACACATTGACTTGTGTTGCCAGCCTCCTGAGTAAGAAATGAATAGAGCACAAAGTCGTAGGCTGATATGATGTCAGTGGACTGCCTCAATGAGATCGATTAGATGTTTAAGTAGTACAGAAACCAGTTAAGACAACTTCAATTCTGTTGTGCATGAAATAATAAAAAATATCAATCCTCACATTACAGAAAGACGCGTAAAAACATAATATTAAACACTAAGTGGCAGTATAATGAGGGTTTAATAGAGAGGGTTTTTCTAGAACAAGTGGAGAGAAGAATTAATATTATACTGGGTTAGAGCTAGTTCTTAAGGAAAACATGAAATGGCTTTCATAATGTATTTATCCTTTTAATGTGTCATATTTCCGAGACAGAATAATGTAAGGTCTTTGTAAGGAAAAAATCCATTGGGGTTTGACTGGACCATACAGGACTGAAAAATATTACACTGATATATTATTGGGTTATATTATTTTTCTCCAACCATGCAGCCCTGGCCATGTAAGATATAAAAAAAGTAAGTTGTTCTAGAGCCCCTTTTTATTAAAACAATGTTCACTACAATGAATCCATTAAAGCCAGGAAAATGTATTCAGTGTTTTCAATCTATACTTTTGTATGTTGATGTATTTTAGATGATATTAAAATGCAACCAAATGACATAAAATACATTTGCATCTGTTTTATGTCGGGCAAATAAAATTGTTTAAAAAAAAAGGGTTATCCTACAGTTTTGAATAGAATATATTTCCCAGGTTTCTTCGACACGGGTTTTGTTGAGACGGCAGCCCTGAGAGAAGAGTTGCAGCAGCAGGAAGGGACTGACCTCTTCACGCCATGACTTTGCATCAGTGCCGACTGGTTCATGGCCCGGATCCAGCCATTCATGTCCTCTTGTGTGTCTGCGCTGAAGTAGTATGTCCTCATGCCACAGTGCTCGGTCTGCGAGCCAATCAGAGAATTCTTATTGTAAATGTAGGAGCGCATTCCCGTGTGGCAGGCCTGAGGGAGAGACAGATACAGAGGGGACCGTCAGCTGTGACCATGTATAGAGGTTGCACGTGCATGTGAGGCCCCGGACCAGCAGGGGCCCCAGGATTGCTATGACAGCACCACTGTCATTGTAGCAAGCTCAGACTTCATGCTGAACTACCCTGTTTATTTAGTTGATTACAGCACAGGAAGATGATTACCAACCAATGATAACTGCATTATCATTGTTACAAATATTTCCATTCACTTGTGTCAAATTATCTGCACTAGTGCAACAGGTACTGTGCGAGCATTTGAGACTTTTGTTGAAAAGTAATTGTTGTACTACAGTCACTTTATACTTATTGAGATAAAAAGTCGCAATTGTGAGATGAATGCGACCATTTTGGGTCAGTGAGATATTTAAATGTTTTTGAAAGACGCCTCTTATTTTCGACAAGGATGCATTTATTTAATCAAAACTACAGTAAAAGTTATATTGTGTCGTATTCTTACAATTAAAAAAAAGGTTTTAATTATCACTAGCCATTACTCTAGTCTTCAGTGTCACATGATCCTTCAGAAATCATTGGTCCTCAAGAAACGTTTATTATTAGTGTTGAAAACAATTGTAAGATATAAAACAGCACTTATGACCATCAGTTAAGAGAAATTAAGTTAAAATTGTGAAACAAAGAGTGGCAAAAACGTACACAATCGCAAAGTCACAAATTTCATTACAAAATATAAAGCCACAAATGTGAGAAATAAAAACACAGATGGAAGAAAAAAGTTGCAATATTATCAACTTTAAGAAATAGACTTTATTTCTTTCCTCTGAGGTAGAAAGAGGCTTCCATAAAATAAAAACCATCAATGTCAGAAAAACAACATTGAAGATCTGAACTACCGCAAACAAACTGTCCATGCAAAGAGAGAGGAATGCAATTGTCTATTTATTCCACATATTCTTAGAATATCATATAATTTAACACAAGTTTACAAACAAGTCTCTTTTTCCACTACCTCTTTATTTCGTTATTTATACAAATACAATTCTTGAGAAGACTTTTTATAAAAAAAATACACAAGTACACATAGGTGTTCAAATACGTTTCAGGGCTAAAGTACTATCCAAAACACACCACACAAACCGCATAATATTAGAGATGCACACAAATACTAACACATAAACAAAGCTGTTAAATCTCTTACTGGTGTTCTGTTTAATGCCAGGGTTAACAGCCACCCCCCCCCAGCTTTGCTCCGTGCACCTTCTGTCATGCTAAATCCGCTACTGCCAAAATGCAACTGTTGGTCTAATCTCTCTGATGGGGGTACGGCCACCGCTCACTCATCTAAACGCTTAAACAGAGTCCAGCTCAGCGCTTTTGCAGGCCCACCCAGACCCAGGCAGCAGACCGTCCTTCCAAACACACACACAGAGCTTACATCTGGTAACATTGACTCATTCTGCAGAAAGTCAATGCAGCAGCCTCTGGGCTGCATCGATGGCGTCTCTTAATTCACAATTTGACAGCTGCACCTCTGCTCACGGCACATCTCTTCAGCCTCTCCAGGAGTCTATTATCCCGCCTGTCACAAACTAATGGCTAATACAGCCCATCTGATATCTGCACCTGAAGTCTTCATATTACCCTGCACTGCTTACATAGACTTTGTTTCAGTTCCTTTACAGATAGCACACATACGTTGACCAGAGAAGTCTATATGTTTGATTGTCATCTGGAAAACATCTCAGCAAACCTGAACACTTGAAATGATTGACAGACTAGATAAAAGAAATAGTGACCTGCATTTTTTCATGGTTTACAGACCTGTCACAGACAAAAGTGTGTGACACTTGCTTCAGTTATCAGTCAGGTAGTCGAGATATTTTCTGTATGCTATTCCAGAACAATAATAGCTTTTAATCTAACTTAACAGAATGTCTGACTGTCTCATACACATACAAATAAATGGCAGAATGCACCAAAAATGAAAACAAGGGAAAAAGAAGGCACATACTGTGTCTTACAAACATTAATCACTTTTCTTTTTCATGATGACAAACAACAAAAAATGGGAGACAAAACTTGGGCAAGAGAAAATTGATTTCAGTGCATGTTTTAATTTATCAAGTATCAGCCACTGAAGGAATCATGTCTGCTTATATACATTCTTCTCACATTCCTGTCTTTAAGAAGTTAATGACCTCAGATTACCCATCAAGTCCTGGGCTTTTATTCAGGGTTATCCCACTAAGAGGGATATGTGGTAATTAATCAGAGGAATTTGATCAATCGCTCAACCTCTTCAGAGACTAAAGGAATATTCTGGATTATTTACAACTTAATATCTACTGACAACATCTGTGACAGTAAAATTGTCTCTCAGTTTGTGAAAAACACAATTGTAGCTTAACGGTTATGGAGGCGAGAATGCCAAAACATTTAAATATACAACTGTTACAAAAGAACAGCCATAAAAAAAAGTTATTGTGTTTGTATTTGTCCAAAAAAAAGGGGACAAATTGAAGTTACTATTTAACAACATGCCACAAATGCTGTCCATTGATATCAAGTTGGAACCTGGAATATTCCTCAGAAAGTTTAAACATTCAAGAATACATACATTTCAACTTGAAAACCTATCCTTTTGAGAAATGAAAAGGAGAAATGCTATACACAAAAATAATAGTACAGAGTAACAATTCGAATGCGTTATACGCTACCGTTCAAAAGTTTCGAGTCAGTGAAAAAGAAATCAATACTTTTATTCAGCAAGGATGCATTAAATTGATCAAAAGTGACAGTAAATACTTTTATAATGTTACAAAAGACTTGCTTCAAATAAAAACGGTTTATTGGAACTTTATGCAAAGAATCTTGGAAAAAAAGTATCACAGTTTCCATAATATTAAGCAGTATTATCAACATTGATAATAAGAAATGTTTCTTGAGCACCAAATCAGAATAATGATGCTGAAAATATCAAATGTAAAATGTATAAAAATATTAAATTTAAATTGTAATATTTAAAATGATAAATTATATACTGCATGTATATAGTAATTGTTTTACTATATTTTTTATTCAAAAAAAATGCGGCCTTGGAGAGACTTTAAATGTTTTTTAAAAACATTTTAAAAATCCTACCAATCCGAAACATTTGAACGGTAGCGTACTGCATATAAATATTTGTATCTGTTAAAAATCTAAATCTAAATACAAGCACAATTTAACACCAGACAACGGTTCATATTAGAGTTCACAGTACTGATGACAATTGAGCAGCGACTGAACAGCCAATGAGAGTGGAGAAATGTGTGGATAATAACCAACACCCTGAACTACTGATGCAAGTGATGAGAGATAAGAGGAAAAGAGCAATGCCAGTCTGCAACAGTCCTCGTCTTTACTATAAGATTCACACATTCATGTCTGCATTTCCAATATTCACATCAGGGAGATTGGATTGTCGATCTGGCATTGCCTGTTCCCGAGGAAGCGGGATGAGCCGCATGCATGCGGAAACGCAGCAATGCACATGGGCTATGTGCATTTTTCATCTGCCTGGGAGAATGCCATACACGGGATGGTGATGGAGTGGAGATCCGCTGATAGTAATGAATGGAAATTAAAATACCTATTCATGCAAGAGGCTGACTCAGGAGACGGCCCTTCCACCAGATGCACCCGGTTCAGCTCCCATAATGCACCAGGTCACAACAGGAAGCAATAGGCAATTGGAATGAGAGAATCAGAGTGAGTTGTGCAAAAAACAGAGGAAGGTGGATCACGGCCTATGTGAAAAATGTTAACAAAAACTAGAAGATGTGTTGAAATGTCCCTGGTTGTGAAATAGTGTCAGATACGGTAAGCAGGGTGAGTTGAAATGAAATTAACATTAGAGGCAGCAAAGCTAAGCAGAATTACGCCACTGGGAGAACAAAAGTTCAACACTCCAGAGAAAAGGAAAAGATCATTAATAAACATCAAAACATTTAACAGCTGCAGCTGAATAAATGAATCAACTGAATCAATTGAAGCTGAGCATCAGGAGTTTTACCATGCGTACTTGAATTCAAATTTATGCCATATCATTTGCTGATTGAAATTTAGAACCTTTCATGACTTCATGCCATCTTTTATATTCTCAAATGGCCACAGATCAGGAATGGAAATCTTAAAGAATTTAACAATTCCAGTTCTTATTACTCTATCAATGAAAAATGAAATTCCATTACCAAATGATTAGATCATTTAAAAAATAAATAAATGTTCACAATTCTTGCAATTATTACACATAATTTTCTGTCTTTTTAGAGATGGCATACATGCAATCCAATTGGCCTTATCTATCCATTAATCAATAACAAATAAAAAAGTGGTAATATATTTTCAGAGCCAGTGAAACAGGAATGAAACAGGGAAAAAGAAACAGGGAAAAATGAAACAGGGAAAAAGATATGTATATCGTGGCTCCAAATTAACAATTCGTTCCTATGACTTACTAATATGTCAGAACATTTAATTAATTTGTAGTCGTGCACAAAATATAACAGTTTGTTCCCTCATTTTACTTAATCATGGCCACGTTGTAATTCGTTCCATTGTTTCAGTTAAATCAAAATGATGGAACGAATTAGTTCAACGTTTTAATAAGTTGTGAGGACGAATTCACAATTTTTGGCCACGATTTACTAAAACGAAAGAACAAATTATTAATTCGTGGCCATTTTTTCTGCATGTCATGTTCTGTGTAAATATTTTATTGTTTATTATCTATTAAAAATACACAATTGTATTTTTGATTCTCTAAAAAACTGCTCAAGCTCATAAGAGTCATTTGTTCTGTAATCTCGGTTCCGTCTGCGGTTAATGGTGTGTATTTAAATAAATAAATAAACTACCCTTACTACTAAAGAAATCTTACAGAAAATAAACATGCAAGACTCTTCACTGCTGACTAAGAAGCCAGTAAGAGTAAAAACATTATACAAACAGCATACCTTGGGGTCTAATTCACATGAAAATAAAGCAGCCAGATGTTCAAATAGCTACTGGCTAGTTTCACTGATGGAGATCTCCTAACTAACAACTTGCTAATTAACACCCAGAGCGCCAATACGAGAACAAGTCCTCTCACCTTGCTCGGGTACATTACACACTTTAGGGCAAGTAAGATATTCCAAATAGAGTAGATGTATAATTAATCTCCCTGCTGGTAGAATAGTCAAATAAATTCCAGCACTGGGGAATACGAGCAGGGAAATGGAGTTTGAACGATGCATCGCGTACCCATAGGGAAGGATGACTGAGCGATGAATGAGCTGCAGTGATGGGATCAAACAGTCCTGGAGTATTGTTCTTCAGAAGAGCTTTGCTTCAGGAGGAGACTGGGGTAAATTGCGCACAAAATGCAAACGGCTTGATACAAATTCCAAAGTCTTAGTAAGTTATCAGTGAATTATAGAATAAAACTGCAGATTTTTTTTTCCACCTCCTCCTTTTTTTACATGGTACAAAGGTTTAAGCCAGAATTGATTTTTGCAGTACAGTAAGTGTAATAGAAATGGTAAGCACTAAGCCTCCTGGGATATTATTTCACTGTCCGCCGAACCGCAGTAAACAGAGGGAGGAGGTTTGTGAGGCTCAATGGAAGCTTGCCATCAATAGGCCTCACTCAGAGAAGGGTTTAGATAATAATGAGAAGAGAAGAGGGCTGTTGAAAACTTTTTGAGCGAGTTGGATGGAAGCTCAGTGTGAATTCCTGTGAACAAACAGCAGCTTCTGTAATGACAGCATTGTGCTGACAGACATTGAGGGGAACAATACTGTCAAAAAGAGAAGGGCTAAAACAAGTTTAATGAGAGGCTGCAAGATACAGTTTTACAGTTAAAGCATGCTGTAAGACAACAAAGCTTATTACAAATATAAAAAAAAAATGTTTTGGCACCAGCAATTTGATTAAAAACATTATTTAATAACACTAATTATTAAATTCAATAATTAAATTATAAATATTTTTTTATTATTAACATACATTTAATGATCAAATATTACAGTATTTATTATGATAATTAAAAATACAATTTTTTTTTATTCTTGTGGCAAGTAATATAGTTAATTAATTTAACAGTAGGCTGTTGATTGCTGATAAGCATTTTAATGGCGATTTAATGATAAGCTTTTCAACAGACACTTTGAATGTGACTCGTTCAAACAATTTTTAGAAGCAAAAATATCATTTTTAAACAATTACTCCCTTTGAAACCAACAAAAATTCTCAGGTATTTTTGTCTCCTTGAAAAGAATATTTTAGGAACTCAGTAGTGGAACATGATGCTATTAGTGAAAACAAGCAGAGATTTAGTTGAGCCTGTTGTGAGGTTGTGAGGGCAGTAGTAACTGATCTGTGTGGTCAGAAGAGGGCAGAGAGAGGAGTCAAACAACAGCCACATTAATCAGTCATCATTGACTGCTGCCCACACAGCACCACTGATAATAAGCCATATGACACAGACTTCCTGAGGGCTTAGCCAATGAAGGTGAGCCTACACACAGCAACCGAGTAGCATTACAGTGCAGATCATTACAACACTCTTACCTTAAAGGTGTACTTGCGGCTGATGTGGTCCTCGGGTCCCACGGGAGAAATGACATAGCTGGGAAGAGGAATGCTGCCCAAAACAGTCTCCTCTCGACTATCTGTTTACAAAGTAGAGATGTTAGTTGAAAAGTCTTGGATTACAATTGAACAACGGTGTAATTGGTTTGTTAGCAACACTCTTAAACACATATGACAGCAAGTAAGTGATAATCCACCTTGTCCACCAAAATGATCAAAACCGTATTACTTCATGTGAACTGTTAAAATAATATAATTCAATATGGTCCGTGTAAGCAATAGGGATACAAACAGGAAATGAGAAACTTGCTTATTTCTTATTAAATTATATGACTCTCATAATGCGTTACAGAAAATGTGATTGTGGAGCAATAAAATTAGAGACCGTTCTAGATAATTGCAGCTAACTAAAGCAAGGTATTATAACTCACCTTTATAATAAAACAAGCAGTAATCAGACAACACAAACCATTTCCTCTTCCACAGTCTCATGCCTGAGCTGTCCTAAGGATGGAAGAACAATAACATTTCAGCCTACAATAACCTTTTCAAATGTATGTGTGTGCAATGGAAAGGTACACATAAACAATGAATACCCTACAAAAAAATCAAATAAAAGCAAATTTTAGCACTCTTTTTTTTATTATTAATGATCAACATGAATTTATTGTTTCATGTTATATTTTATATATATCTTCATATTATATTTTAAAATTAAAAAAGATAATCATCTATCAGTACCAACCAATGTAAATGTTGTTATTAGCGTTTAATTGGAGGCCCCTCTGTTCATATTGAATATTTATTAAATATTCTATGTTGAATAACATGCTCAGTTAATCAGTTTATTGCCTGTGGGGTCTTAGTTCATCACAAGGCCTAATTAAGATCTAATCTAACATCTGAACACCATTCAGTTCAGATGAAAATCAGACTCTGTAAATCACTCACACCAGGGTTTTACTTTTGAGGGCCGTACCTGTTTGTAGAGCCATCCTCTCACCACCACTGGGACATTGGGGTTCCTTTTGATGGAATGGTCACGCTTGCCAAAGCAATGCACCTTCCCACTGGGTTTTAAATTCTGAGGTGTTTAAAAGAAAAAAGAAAAGCACTTGTATCATTTGATTTCATTAAAATGGCATTCGGTGTACAGGCATTAATAAGGTATTTAGTATTTAGATGCCTACAATAAATATAAATATAAAATTGTCTTTTTATTTTTTAAGTGTGGCTAAAATGTCAACTTTTTTTAGGGCCACTTTATGTCCAAGGTAATTAGCAAGACTATTAGAACTGCAAAATGTTCACAATAATACGGTTTGTGGCATTTATTAATCTTGATCCATATAAAGTTCACAGAGAATAATACAGAACATTTACAATTAGCTTTGCATTTAAGACCCCCTGTGGTGAAAATCTGTTTTTAATGTTGTTTATATGTCTATGTGGTGTTTTTAATATGATTTAAGACAAACCATGTGCAAAGTCTACATCATTGCTATTGCATCATTGAGTAGTTTCTCCTTAAAACTGCAGTGAATCAAAGACAGTCTCAAAAACGTGGTTTGAAATCGCCGTTGTTCTCTACGTCACAAACTACCCTGTAACCAATCACGTCAACATGCAGGCAGGCTTTAGCATATTTCTGTTGAAATGAAAAATCATGTAGGCTACATTTAGCAATAAAGAGGGTGAATATATATATATAATTTCCCAAATGACGTTCTGAGTTGTTTTGAATGTGAGTAATTTTTATGAATTATGGTCCCTATGGACAACCCTGGTTCCACCCCTGTGTTACTTAAAGGCACACTATGTAACATTTTTTTTGTTACAAAATTAACCAAATTTGAGTCAAAATTAACCAAACGAGTCAATACACCATCAATCCTTCTATCCAAAAAATATTTTAGACCTGTCGGGATTGTTTTCACAGGACATTGTATATACAAGTCACTTGCCCATGTGTGTCTCGTCATATCCATAAATAGAGTTCCTCCAGCTACTACTTTTACACATGTATGGTGTGGGAGTGGCATAGGTTAGTAGCCAGAAAGGTTGACATGGATGCTCCAGAACAGTGGAAAAAAAAAAGCAGAACAGTAGAGAGTCTGACTCTGCTGGCAAAAAGAGATCTAAACTGGTTACATCTCTTAAGCCTAGTGAATGTTTTATGAGCAGTAGGATAATCTCTCTCTTTTTTAGTTATGAGAAAGAACTATATTCATCCGCACAGTCACGCAGAGCCTAAGCACAATCCTAACAATGTTCTTATGCAAAACCCATGTAGTTTTTTTTTTTATAACTAGAGGGCAAACATTTACATTGTGAAAGACATTTCATTAACTGTTTAGAATACACAACAATGTGATAAGATGCTTTGTTAAAAAGAACCAATGCTGGATGATGACTGATACCCACTGGGAGCCTGCTTCTTGTCCCAGTAAAGTGTGTGTGCAGAGATAAGGGCCTCTGGGATTGATCGATTGGTTTGTGAAAGCTCATATGATGCTACAAATAAACTTTGCAGCTGTATCATACAAATAAATAGTTAAAAAATCATACATTGTGATTTCTGGATTTTTTTTTTAGATTATGTCTCTCAGAGTGGACATGCACCTACGATGACAATTTCAGACCCCTCCATGATTTCTAAGTGGGAGAACTTGCAAAATAGCAGGGTGTTCAAATACTTATTTTCCTCACTATATATATAATAAAATTGCGAGAGACATTCTGTAAATTTCTCAATACCCTTCAGATGTTCTAATGCAGTATTACCTCGTGACCTCTGCAAAATGCAGCAACCCACACAGCAGATTAAGTCAAGCTTCTCTGGGGCTAGAAAAATCAGTTACCCATTCCACCTACTGCTTGGGTCATTTGTCAAAATTGGAGAAATATAGCAAAAATAGATGAAGCCAATTTACTCTTCCCAAATACCTCTAAAACATTATCAATTTTCAATATGATTTAATATGAGATACACACACATGCACAGTGCACACACACACACACACATGAAAAGGTAAGTCTCTCTAGACTATTAGTCAGCCTTGCACTTTCATGCACCTGAAGAGCTCTGCACGAACATTTCCCTTTATTGAGAATCAGAACCATGACAGAAAACATTAAACCAGTCTCAGATCAAAACTGAACAAGGCTGGGCTTCTCACCCTAGATCCTGAGGTGGTGTCCGCTGGGGAAGAGGAGATGGGGACAGAGGACTCGCTGACCATGCTGGGAGGCCTCGGCTCTGGTGGTGGCTTGGACATGCGTAATTTTGCCCTACAATAGTAGAAGACAGACATGATCTCTGACACCAAGTATAAGATGTGCTTACTAATTCACTATGAAATTAAGAGTGAAATAGATACATTTGTGTGTTTAATAACCAACAAAGTAAAGCAGAGCCCAGGGACACAAATATACAAGAAAGGAAGAGAATCAGAAGCACACTCCCTTTTGAACACTCAAGTGACATGTTGTAAAACAAATTCCCTAAAGGCAAATTACTCACAGAGCAGGACATGAAGAGAACTAAACAAACAATATCACCACTCAGCATGCACAGCTCTGGTGAGAGTAAGTGTCAGGTGACCTGGACCAGTGGCAGTTCTACATTGAATTACACCCTGGGCGAGACCCCAGTCGATGAGCTTAATTGTATAAAATTGCATACAAAACCATTTTTTATAATAATAGCTTTTTAGTTATATACTGTAAGAGTAAAAATGTAATGAATATGTAATATAGTGTATATTTTTTTGCAAGACGCTACTCTCTAGTGTACATTTTTCTTACTCCAGATTTTAGTTTATGGACTGACTCAATGAATGGCTTTTCTGAGGTAAATGTGACGTTACATGACATGGTTCTTCCGCTGTTTTTTTTTTTGTTTTTTTTAACGTCTTTCCACAGTTGAAACATTGAGTGATTACGTGAGACTTGATTCATTTCAGCTAAAATAAATAAGATGAAATTGAAAATTAAAGTGCCAGTAGTAATTACATTTTGGGCTGGCCGATCATATGTCAGGGTCATAGGTCATATCTAATTATTGATTTATCTATCCATCCATCTATCAATCCGTATACCCCCCCATACATTTATCTACATATATTTATCTTTGTAGCTACATATTTATATCTACCTTTCAATATTGATCTATCTACCTACCTATCTATCTCCCTATCATACATATCAATTTATCTTTGGTAGATAGATATGTAGATACAATCTACTTATTTACCTATCAATCTATAATTCATCCATCCATCCATCCATATTTATCCATCTACCTACCTATTAACATATCTACCTACCTACTAGATGAGCGCCAGACAAATGAGTTTTATGTTTGCGCATTAGCTCCGCCCACTACCGGAGAAACCGGCATATCTTCTGCTTGTTCTTAAAAGCTGAATAATTCCAAATGAACTATTTGAACAAATGAACAAAATTATTTGGACAGGAAAATACAACAAAGAATATCATTTACATGTAGAGCGTCGATTCTGGGTGGTATGTAAGACTCTCGCTCACTCTCGAAATGTTCAGTCAGTCAGTGTTCAGAGAATGAAAATATATCTACAATAAACTTATACTTAGCCTCTAACAAACACACACACACACACACACGTTAGTAAAATCTAAGAATTTATTAGCCAATGGCTAATGATAGACATTATTTAGTCGCATATGCAAGTGATTTACGCGCATTTTAGAGGGTTGCTACATTACTACCCATCTTACAAATAATTTATTCCATCCGTCCATTCATTTGTAAAGCAGCAGAGGAAATTCAATGCAGCGTCATTACGATACTTCAGACCTCCTAAAAGCTTCCTTAAGTATGGGTATTTTCACTGGGACACATTCATATACTACTTAAACACTCTGCACTGATACATGTCAAGCTGCTTCCCTTCTCCATCCATCAACATTACCTCTGCCACAGTCACAACAGGATTAATAATAAGTATAACAGTGCCTGATTTGGATGAGACAACCCATATTTAGCTAATCTGTTAGTGGGTGCTCTGTGGATGAAAAGATTGGAGGAATGCACAGCAGCTGAAGAATGCAGGGTATTTGCAGAAGTCACATCACAGTCCACGGTCACTAAACAGTCTGAGTCAGTTTCACTGGAATTACAGTAAATCGAGTGTAAACACTCAGGTATGTCATCTCAAAAGCAAGGCTTGTTAATTATGTCGTTAATAATAAATGAGTAACTAAATGTTTGTGAAATCTCAGAGCCACGACTGCTGTGATACAAATGTCTTAATGCCAACCTGCTCCCTTAAAGTATCTGGCTCCATTTCACTTTCATAATAAGGACAACTACTGTACATAAAAGCTGCAGCGAGATTCAGGTAATGCTAATGTAGTATTCTGGGCACGTCAGTGGAGAGAAGGGATGGGGGAGAGACTAGGGAGAAGGGGGAATAGAGGACAGAAGAAAGGTGAAACAAATTGTCAAAGCTGCAGGCAACAAATAAAAAACTTCTCCCAAACACTGTCAGAGAAAAGTGTCAGATTCAGAGACTCCAGGGAAAGGTATAATCTAGAGCGAAAGCCACCAATGAGCTCCACACTTCAACCTAACATGTCACATTTCTAAATATCCTTCAAGGAAATGACAAATCAGTTTGGTACCAAGGGAGTTATTATTCATTGGGTACACAGTTGCCTCTTCTCATCAACATGCAAAATGTATTTGTTATTGTGTAAACAGTGTTTTTATTCCACAGTGTATAAACTATGAACAAATTTTTGAGTCTCAAAGCCAGAAGGCACAGCCACATATAGAGTGCCTATAGTCTGTTTGATGTATATTGCACACAAAAATGCCAAGCGCTGGCTGAAATAACCAAGTGTTAATCTGATTGGCTGACTCAACACAACTTCCAGGAGTAAGGGTTCATAGGGTTTTTTGAGACTGCTTGGAATCAAAGTTGTTTAAAAAGTACCGGACTGCTCACATCTCCTTTGTTTTCCCTTGTTCTACCTGGGATACCCATTCTGTGTAAGCTCCAGCACTGGTTTCAGCTTCATATTCAACTTACAACAAAACAAGTTTCACTTGGCATCTTTCATTCTGGTCTGACTGTCTCTTCCTGTCTAATTGGACGACTCTTAGCTAAAATAAATAGCAAAAGCGCACCAGAAAGACTGGCTATACATTACTACGGCCTGAAGTAGATGAAATAAAAACACATCTACTGGTACTCAAGCATAGGATATAATAGGAGTCTATAAAATGTAGTAGACTCTCTGAGGCCTTTAGAGTGGTAACAAAAAGCTCTCTTAGTGACAGTCCTGCCTCTCAGGCACACTCCTTTAGAGAACCATCTACAACTCACACCATCTCTGACATCTAACAGAAAGTGTGGACAAATAGTGAACTCTGATGGATGAGTAGGTTGAATCTAGAACACGCTGAGAGGAGCAGATAAGTGGGAAAACGTACTGCTCTTAAATCATCAGCTCCAAGCATCAAAAAACACACTTGGGACATAATTGACCCAATGTGAGGGGAGAAACTTAGGGAAACTTAGGTGTAATAGCCCAATACAGCTGTGGCAGGCAGAATATAATCAACTTTGATTATACTTTATTAGTATTTATTAAATGATTAGTATTATATAATATATGCAGTGTGTATGTGTTGTTAAAACCCGATAGACATAAAACAAAACTAAAAATATACATTACATATTTATATCACATCAAACTTGAATCTGAGGTTTTAACAGTTTTTGTGGGTACGAAGCTACAAATACGAGTGCTGATAATGGAAAATAAACCAGCGAGAAAATGCATGATGAAATGCATGATGCAACTTAACATGGTGATCAAACGCCCCACAACATTTTTGATTATTCTGCTAAAACTCACCAAAGCAAGCAGATTTCCAAGCCGCATGTCAGGCTGACTCCACGCTTTTCATGGGTGCTGGAGCTTTCGGTAAAGCACAATATCCCTGTCCAAAATCTGAAACATGCGCACACAGACTTCCTGAGGAATGTTAGGAGTTCCTGTAGAGTGAAAGATTCAGGAGGTGTTTGTGGCCCGTGTACAACATCAAAACAGCAGGAAGCTACAGCAGCATTGTCATGGAAAGTGCTGCGGACTGGAACAGCACTGCTGTCTTTCTCACCCTCATTTTTCACCTCACAAACGGGCTCCCGTCCAACATTTCTCAAGATTCTTTGCACCCTGGGACTTACTAGTGTTTTATCTAGGCTTTCATATTATTTACCTGCACTGTCTTTTGAATGGATGGGCGCAGAGGGCCTGTATTTCATGCTGGAGAGAGGAGAAAGATCCCGGCTGAAGGCCAGCAAGAACTCAGGCTAAAAAAACAACAACCACATCTGCTCACAAATGCTTAGAGCTCCACAGTGGGGGAGCTTCAGACCCACTAATACGTAGCATACAGCAGTATAATAAGCTCCACTTAATTTACACAATGATACAGCAGTTTTTGTTAGACTGCTACCAAAACAACCATGAGTGATGGAATCACATACAGCAGTACTTTGATGGGTACTAAGGTACTGAATGATGAACAAATTCAGAAATAATTTTAGTTAACATGACTTTTTGGTAGTGATGACATTATTCTAAAACAAAAATAAAAAATAAAAAGACTTTAGAAGGCTGTTAATTTTTTATACAATGACTGGCTGGCTGTCCAATATCCTGCTTAATGCACAACTACCTACCAAATATATAAATGAAAGGACATGAGTTATTAATTTGTTTAAATTATTGTATGATAAAAGAGACATGAAACTGAGAATGGTCAATTACTAGTTTAAAAGCCATTAAACAAAATTATCAGCCAACAAAACTGATAATTAATAAATCATAATTAATAATATTTATATTTACTATAAATTCATATTAAATATGATGACAATGATAATATAGAAGCACCCTTTTTTGTGCAATAAGTAATTAACAAACACTACAAAAGGCTTAACTGACACATTTAAAGATTAATATTTAAGATAAGTATCAAAGTTTCAAAAATGAAATTAAGCGGTAAATTATGTGTTTTGCACAAACAAAGCACTCGGGTCAATTCATAAAATTGAGGCTAAACATGGATTACTTTTATGATGTGTTTACTACTTTTCTGGGGCTTTAAAGTGTTGGTTAGGTTGTCTATAGAGGGACAGAAAGCTCTAAAATTTATTTAAAAAGATCTTCATTTGTGTTAAGATACACTAAAGTCTTATGGGTTTGAGTAAATGATGACAGAATTATAATTTTTGGCTGAACTTACCTTTTAACTGAGGATCTGTTAAGCATTATGTATTAATCATGTTTGTTAATTATGACAATAAAAGTGTAGTGCAGTTTGGTCGTTAAAGGAATGAATAATGCATACAAAAAAAGTCAGCCTTTATAGCAGACAATGAACCATGCTTTAGTGTTGTCGAGATATGCACTGTGCTCAGATTAGCCATTCAGATCAATAGTACTGCACTACCAGGGGATCAGAACACTTCTATTACTGCACACACATTTCCACTGAAATCCCCACCAATGGGATCGCAGTACACATTTTAGCCCTTCACTGAGGAGGGGTGGGAGTATCCAACACTATTAAGGGCACACAGATGAACTGAAATATCAGCACACTACATATTTAGATAAAAGATTTTGATATGTCTCCTGGCATATTTCACAAGGCTTTTCCCACAGATCAGCACTTATCACAGCTGTAATGGTGAGGTTAGTTTCCTCTGTTAGATTCCTAAAGGAAAAGGCTGGGTTGATGGGGAGAGCAGACCAAATGAGGCCGGACTTGTGCTTAAAATAGCTCTTATGAGCAGCCAGGAGTGGTAAGTATTCCAGTTATGTCCAGTAACTTCACTATCATCTACAAACCATAGGCATGCTAGAGCTGACACTACATTAAAAGTCTTACCGCCTTATCGACACAGCTGCAAACTTCCTCTTTTACTCTTTAACACATTTGGCCATGATCTTTATCTCTTGGGCACTCAAACAAGAGGTTTGTAATCTAGTAAACTAATAACTAGTCAAGTGACTCTTCCCGATGGTGGTTATTCGGAGGCTGAACCTGGCACAGGTCCTGCACACACTGTGCCCTTAATGAGAAGCATCAATCAACCTTGGCAGCAGCATTTACTTACCTGTCATCTGCCTGAGAAATTGTCTTGACGGCTGTGTGCGATATTCCTACGAGAGCCCAACATTCTGAATCCATGAGCCCACCTCTATATGGAGCACATGGAGTGATAACAGGGAAATCGAGGCAGGCGGCTGAACTTCGTAACAGTTTCCACCTGGGTTTGTTTCAGCAGGCAGCAGAACACTCAAAATAAACAGCAAACCCTTAGCCTGTTCTTTCCTCGTGCGTTTAACGAGTAACAGAATGAGATTGGTCTCAGCGGGGCATGTAAATCTGAGCTCTCTTAACCCTCACAGCACTGATGAGGTGGAAATCCCAGCTCAGCTTACTGACGTATGGGAAGACATAGACATGAATGGAGAGGAGGAGGAAAAACAGGTGCAGTGGTGCACATTTTAATGGAATAGTAAAGAAAATGAGCAATTCTTAATACTATTGTACTATGACTAAGTATAATTGTTGATAATGACTAAATCAACAACACTTAACACAAGCCTATTTCTTATTGATTTCATTAACATTCCCCTGGTTCTCAGTTCATTGTGAGTTGGACATTAAAGTATTTACGGTTCAGTGAGTATGTCAAGAAGAACCACTCTGAATGAGTCACTTGATTGATTTAAACCGCAAACTAAGGCTGCATCCGAAATTGCATGTTCTCTGGATACGTTCTCAGTATCAAATCAGTACATGAATCAGTACTTCCTTCATGGCTATAGAGTATTAATGTAATCTGGAAGTACTACATTCGTAATGTTGTCAGTGTCACGTGACCTACCAGCATTAGTTGTGTGTCGCTTTAACGCCATTCACAAATCCTCTCCTGTGGCCTCATAGGATCGTTACGGTAGTTGTCCATAGGATGCACACTTCACAATCTAGCCAACCGGGTACTTATTGCTAGTAGACATGTACTCGTAGATGCCTCTTTAGTGACCACATTCTATGGGCAGCTATATGTAAGCCATCTGCCATATTGGAACTGTCAAAATTGGTCCGTAAGCACTTGAAAGCAAGTTGACTGACTGAGTGTCTGCAAACTAATTTATTCACATGTATCTATATCTCCAATAGACTGCAGCAGATTATTTTCATAGGATTTAGTTTATCATTAATGTTAGCTAATTCTCCATGTGCTAAAACACTTTGGTTAAAGCTCTTATAAATATTACTCTGGAGCAGTCAAATGAGGTCTGCATATAGATATCAATGTTTTTTGCCTACCATTTTATGAAAACTGTGAATTCGGACATACTATTTTCACATACTGTTTCTGACCTACTATATAGTATGGAAATATGCATTTTTGGATGCAGCCTATGTTTGAAACCAATTTGTAAGTCTATCGATCGATTGATTAAAATAATCTGTTCATAAGAGTCATTTGTTTACAATTCAGACAACACTAGCGCTGTATTTTACCTTCGAGAAGAACACAACAAAAAACGTCTACTTACTGTAGAGTACGTCTTTATTGTCTTTGTATGACTCCCAATCTTTCTCCGTCATAACAAGCAATTCAATCTGAAAAACTTTTTTTCCCCCAAGGAATTTAGTTGGAAATGGCAAAATGCAGTTCACTAACTTCTTTTAATATTATATTGTGTAGGTAGAGTTTCAAATTATCTTCCTCAACACTGTATGTAGGCTACCTGCTTTGCACAGATAACCAGATTATCTTCAATTTAAATCAAATTCAGTAATGCAGCTCCAAGATAGAAAATGCAACACCAGCTATGGCCATCATTACCATAATCTCTGGACATTTCCATCTGATTTGCAGATAGATTCCAGCACAGGCATATGATATCAGTGGCTCATGGATCATTACTATACATCCCAATACTCACGCATCTGTTAAAGAACAATTCAAAACTCTTGCAGCTATTCATTTAACCAAAGCCCCTTTAGATCCTCTTAAACATGGTTAAACAAACAAACAACCTGCATTGAACAAATGCCCTCAGAGAAAACAGAGAGTGTGCTTCCTAAAGTACATTTCATGCAAATAAAATGAAGAGAAGCACTCACTGGTCCTGTAAAAGGAAGTCAGTGTTTTCTGAGGAGATATGTCCCGTCACAGGATGCCTGAACGTGGTCGTCCTCTGGTTGTGGCTGCATTAGAGAAAAAGAAAAAGTCAGGAGATGACGGAAATGGGGGAAAATGACAAGAGAGGAAAAACAAAATGAGCGATTCATTATTAATCATGTTTAGTTTGTCACTTTCCTCCCTGCTGTGGGTACTGTAGCCGTAAGAGCAACATTCTACAGGAATACACCAAGTTTGAGGAATTCTGATGACTTTCCCGCAAGAGTGCAGAATGTGTGGCACTGGCAGCGCTGAAGTCTGGCCAAGCCCACTCATATTATTTAACACAAAGTGTGGTGCTAAGCACAAACTGCTGCAGAAACTATTGATTTCAATTACACAGGGTCATTCACTGTTTTAACTAGGGCATTAAAACATCTCACTGTCATCAGGTGTAATAAGACAGAGACGGGAGCTTCTAAGGGTGAAAGCACTGTGAAATAACACACATAATATGCCTGCTGTCGATTCAGTTATAAATTTTTTCTTCATGCCGTTTCTTTGGCTGAAAGAGAGGGAGTGGTAATTTGATGACTAAGGAGACAGCCCCCATTGAGTTAATGTGCTCCTATATGAGGATAATTCAAGTCGCTTATCTGCGATTCATCATACCCATAATGTTTAAAAAAAAAAAAAAAAGAAAAGCTATATTAAGTCACATTGCCTCAGTGACTCTCTGTGCACTCAAGGCTTATATATGCACTTAAAAGAACAGGCATAGTCATGCTTCAGGTGTGCTAGTAATCATCAAGCCATGCGCCATGTCCTTCACGGAACACAGAGGTTTGAACAGATGTTACCACAGTTCTCTGTAAACGCTGTTCCCTTTTGCCTCTCTATAGAAAAGTAAATTGAATAGTAAGTCTAGGCAGTAAATAGTCATACAGTAAAAACACATATAAACAAGAACTTTAACATATCAACGTGAACGTTTGACATGAATAACATTTCAGATCTATGGTGGTGAGCAAGATTTTCCAGTGAATTATGACAAGTCTGTTCCTGACACAAATATCATACAGCTTCAGAAGACAATATAAGGTTTGAGTTTCAGGGAAACGTGTTGTTATTATAACTAAAACTATTTTTTTTTTTGTTAATTGAAACAAAACTTTAACAAAATATAAATATTAGATGAAAAATTTACAACAAATAGAAACAAATAGAAAAAAACGGTTACACTATTTGGTAATAACTACAAATCATGCATAATTACATGCAACTAACCCTACAACAAACCTAATCAAAAGTAAAGTAGTTCATTCATATTACTCAGTGCTTAAATGTATAATTACATGGTAACAAGGACGCCTTAAAATAGTGGGTTACACATTATTTAAAGGTGTCCTTGTTACTGTGTAATAATTATACTGAGTAGTATACTAGTATTATATTATTATACTAATAAAAACACTGAGTAATATTAATTAACTACATGTACTTACTATAGAGCCCCTTTCACACAGAGATTCCGGAAAATACACGGATAAAGTGACCCGGGATTTGACCCGGGTTCGTTTGATTTTGGTTCATTCACACTGCCAGTGATTTTCCAGAATCAGAGAGTACGTTCACACACAACCCGTAAAAATCCCGTAAAGACACGTGACATCGATGTGACTTGTAATCTCAGCAGCGTCTTAAGTTTGCTTATGAGCTGCGATCTCTCTCTCGTGAAACCACGCTTCTGCATGTTTTCTCTGATTTGACCATAAACTTGCGCTTTACGTACCATTTCACAGCTGGTGAAGGATCCCGGCTTCAGCGTCATCACTACGACACGGCATTATTACGGCTTTTGTTCACACAGCGCGAGTTCCCGGACTGAATACGGTAATGTTACTAGGTCCCCAACCCGGAATTGATCCCGGATAAATCCCAGGTCGAGTTTGAGTTCACACAGAAAGCGTTCTGGCAATTTGCCGGGTTCAAAGCGCTGTGTGAAAGGGGCTTAGGGTTATAGTTAGGATTAGGTTTGTTGTATGGTTTGTTGCATGTAATAATGCATAATTTACAGTTATTAGTAGTAACTACATGTAACAAGTTACAAGGACACTGTAAAATACACTAATAAAACCACCAAATAAAAAAACATGACAAGAACAAGGTGATTTTCAGTACAGGGCAGCAACAGCACTTATTACTCTGGTTAGAAGATGTTTAAATACAAGGCAAGCAACATAGCCAGGATGCCAGCCGGACTTAGCCCCGCCCACAACATTTTAGGATGGGAAGTTCGGTCTGGACTTGATCCGTTTTGAAGCAAGTAGGCCCGAGCCAAAGTTGTTCGGATCTATCAAATTGTAAGGGCGGGCTTTATACGATGATGGTTCGGTTGAAACACGCCCCATAATCAAAGCCCAATGGAGCAGAATCAGACTTATTCTGACTAGAATCTGAGTATGATGACGTCAGGCTACAAGCAACACTGAATAGAACGGAACTTTCTCTTAGCACCTAGTTGACTGGAAGAGTAGAGAGAGGAAAGGAAATTATATGAGCTGGACTCGAACCTATACTGCCTGCATGAGCAGCATGGCTCAGAATGCTCTAACCGCTGCACAACAAAGGAACAGCAAGAGATCTATATTGCCAGAGATCTATATTGCCAGAGATCTATGTCCGCAATCAAAAAACAGCCCCTCATTAGCCTTCCTAAACTCATGGTGGTGGCACGTTCACCATGACCAATAAACTCAGGCATGCTTCTTTCACAGTACACTGTCAAATTTAACAGGCTGTGAAAAACACTTCTCCGCCTCGGCGGAACATGTCATCATACACCCCCAGTGACACAACACTGTCAAGTTCATTCTTTAGTGAACAATCATAACACAGGAATACGACGTACAAATGTCCTCAAAAGATAGTTCTGCGGAATGCAAACATGTCTCCAAACACTACAAGCTTTTATCTCTAATTGAACATTTAGTGCATCAGAAAACTCTGCTGCATAAAAGCTTTTCAGTGGTTGCATCAAAGAACGCTTGACAAAAGCATGTACTACAAAGCCTTCACTACAACAAAGATCTTATCTATCTTGTTGCAGCCCGATTCAGTTCCTGAATAAACATGATCCTGAAGTCAATCCTGCTACCTCATCTGTGAAATTAATTTATGTAATGATCAATATCATCACAAGAAAACCAAATGAAAAGTAAGAAAAATATGCAATGGAAAGCCATATTAACACAATGAAATTCAAAAACGCATCAATAAAACCTATATAAAAACATACATATAACAAATAATGTTTGCTAAAGCACAGGAACCAACGGAAGTGCTCCTAAAACGCTGTGTCCCTGGTTTCCCAGTAACTTGGTCCATCCATCATTGCAATGTAAGCTAAAAGACCCTCCTCTGAAAGGTTCTTCATCATTACATGACTTTCAGCCCTTTCTTGGGCAGCCTGACTGTAACCAGGCCTTTATTTTTTATGTATGCCATCCACATCAACCGCAGGCCTGCCATTAGACTCCATCAAATTACATTTGGCATTTCTAAGAGAATTTCAGACTTTATGCACCTATGGAGTCAATGTGAGTCTTGTATAAGAAGCTGAATAAAGCATTTTGATGGATTATAATGGCTAGATTTGATTTCACAAAGTGATTTTAAACCAACTCCTGTGACCCCATAATTTATTTATTTTATTATTGTTTTAAGCCTAAACAGTCTGTTGACATCATTGTATAAAAACTCTTCACATTGTAACACAATTAAGTGCGATAATTAGGACATCTTTCTAATCTATTTTTAGACCACCAAACAGAACAGTTGATTATCTGAGAAGCAGCTCTTTGGGTCAAATACAGTAAAACAGGGCAGAAGTGAAAAACAAACGATGATGGACGCAAGATTACTGTACCTCGCTCAGTCGTCATCAGCCTGTCAGGCACAGATTGGTGCACCTTCCTGTAATGGGCTACAAAAACACAAGCACATTTCCTGATTCCCTGATTTTTTTTCCAAAGGCATCATGCACTTTGCTAAACTGCATTGGCACTATACACTAGTTTTGCCATTTTCTACTTTTAATTAGGAATCTGCATTCTTTAGCTCTTTGTTCTCATCATATTACTTCCGAACTACTTGCCATGGAATTCCCTGCATTAGCATTGAGGATAAACAGAATAGCAAACAGTAGTGCTGTTTGTTTAGCCGTAATGCAAGTTTGAGTGAAAGCAGCCCATGACATTATGAATGCTGATCATGAATAATCTGTCATTGTGTTAGACTGCTACTTCGCCATTTTTCTTGTCACTAGAATTACCCGTTATAAATTAAACTGTGAACAATTTGTCACATGACAATATATATTTTTTGTTTTGTTTTGTTTTTCGATAAAAAAAAAGAATATTAATGTTTCTAAAAAATTTAATAAAAACCACAATGTGAAAATGTGACAATATTTAAAATTTATTGTATTATTATCATTTTCTTTTTTTATATATAAACAACATTTACCTTTTGGGAATGCCAATTGTTCATGTTTTGCCCACTGGTTCAATTTACCGCTTGACATGACAGAGCTGATCACTAATGTAAAGAGATGAAGTATATAAAGTATACCCAATCATTTTTGACATTTTGTTAAACATCATTAGATTATTGGGTAAAAACCGTAAAATCATTCATAACAGCTTTGCTAAAAAGACAGACAACGTGTAACGTATATTACATCCAGTTATACATACACCACAAGCATGCTGACAGTCAAAGGCAAGAAGTTGTGTAGTGGTACAGTCGGGCCTGTTTATATTCAGTAGATTAGTCCACAAGTATTACCACCACAACTCTCAACTCCCCTTGCACTATGACAGCTTTTACCCATGGGATGAACATCTCATTTGGCATCTCACAAGAGCAGAACAGGCAATTGTGAAACCAAAAGCCATGTTTATATAGAGAAAGAAGATCATTATTTAACAAAGCTGCTGATACTAGTAGTATATCTACACAAAAGATATTGATTTCTCTACACTCTCAGCAATTCAAGTCATAATGCAGAACTAAAACTCAATATCTCTTATCAAGAACAACTTGTATGGTAATCTTAAGGTCTGTATTTTAAAAGAGGTCTAAGGGAAGACGATCTAAAATCATTATCTGTTGTCTAAAATGTTGGAATGGTTTATACATTCTTCTGGTTTTATGGTCTTAAAACTTTTAAAAAATAAATGTTCTTTATTGGCATTTGTGTCCATGGAGAAGCCTTAACATCCATGATGGAACCTTTCTATTGCACAAAAGATTCTTAATAGTTGAAAAATGTTCTTGAGATTATTAAAATGGTTATTTTAGAAGCAGTTTATTGAAGGGTCTTTGGGGAATGGTTCTTCTAAAAATCCCCTTTTGGTGTTTATGTAACCTTATGGTCACCTCAATGCCACATGAAAACACTATAAAACACATTTTCAATGCCAAATCAAGATAGCATTATCACAAAGCACTATCAGGGGAGCTTGTAATGAATCAAATGTGGTTTCTCAGCCTGATTAACCAAATTCCACTCCCCACCCAACTTAAAAATAGCAATAACAAAAATAACAGAGCTTAGAAGTATTTAAATATTTAACTAGAAGTTTTAACTATGCTTTCATGGCACAGTCTATTTTCTTAGCGGCTAAATTCTTTCACTACGCAGGCTGCACAGTTATTAAATTGTTTCAATAAGATTTACATTTTGTCCTTCCAGATATTCAGTCCAACGGTCAGCTAGCGGGCTGTACCAAGTTCACAACATGCTCAGAGGTAAATCTTTATTCTTTATTACTTTAAAATTAAGACCTCTTAGCATCAGAGTTCAAGCAGCAGCACCATGGCATTCCCACCGATACTTCATGACTTCAGCTGTACTATACTAGGGGAACAAACACTTTCTAAAACTCTTTTTTTTTAACTCTTTCTTTATGTGCTGCCTAAAGTTGTCTCACCTGCCAGAGTGTGGTAGATTATCTACTTTCTCCTGGGCTCATTCCGCCAGTCGAGTTTGTCCTCCGAAACGGTGGCAGGATGAGAGAAGAGCAGATGGGAAAGTTGAAGCCCTGCTGAGGTGAAGCACCCAAAGCTCTCCAATCTACACAAGTTTCACTTACCGCAAAGTTTTTGACGGCTGTTCAGATATCAAACTCTTTCATGACCAGAATCGAGCTCAGCCACACAGCTCATCAGATATACCCTCTTTTCTCCAACCTTCCCTCCCTCTTTTTCTCTCTGTCGCTCTCTCTCTTTCCCTCTCAAACTCCCACCCTCTCAGTCTCTTGCCAAACTACAGCCCATTAACTGGGAGGTGTTTCTGTGACAAAATAAATATCTCCCTATCTGAGCTTCATAACACAGAACCAACCCAGCTTTATCACACTAGCCTGTTGCTCTCCCAGAAAGCATCTCTTGTTTCTATTGTACTGCCAGGTTTTCTTGGTAAAGGCATACAGCTAAATTTGTATTGTTTTGAGCTTCCTGTGAAAAAAAACAACAACTGACAATTGGAGGGGAAAACTCTGATAATTTGACAACATCACTGCAAGAATTGTATTTTACTTTCAATTTTACCATATATGATGACAGCCTGCAGAGGAATGTGTTTCCCCTCTGTTAACCAAAACCTTGTTCTGAGTCAAGGCACACACCACTGCACCTGCATCAGATTCTCTCCAACAGCATGTTTGCAACATTTCAACCTACTGGCCAGACTGTGGGTAGTAAATACTAGTAGGTTAGCTCACCAGAGATAAAACATGAGGTATGCAGACCAGGGAAGCAGGTGTTATTTGCACAGCTCTAAAGCAAATATTGAATCAGATACAAAAAAAAAAGTTTAGCTCAATAGAAAAATGGCCATAAGGCCAAAAGGATTAAAATGCACTTGGATGTGAAACTATAATGAGTTTGCTTTGATAAATATGCATACTTGTACAGTACAAGGATTTGATTTAAAAAAAAAAATTGGATGCAACAAGAGCACTGAATAAAACAAAACCTGAGTCAGCAGCAATAATAAACACTTACGCAACTTTGTACAATAAATGCATCACATCAAGCATGTATTTCCCAAAGAAGTATACTCAACACTATAATAATCTATAGCTTTATGAACATTATATCATTAGTACATTATATCTTAGTTGGGAAGAGACTGAGGAAGAAAGGAACTGTAACTGAGGAAAGCACTGTGGGATTTGGTTACTCAACCTTGCAGTGAATTATTATAACAGCCATTTTTCAAAAGACAAATGGTCCAATTGTAATTATTTTTTTACTGGTTTCACTGGATGATTTTATAGGTTTTATATAATGTATTCAAAAAGCTATTTTACAGAGTTCCGGATAGGTCCTATTACTCCAAAAAAATAATATTATTCACCACATTAAGGGATATGGAGGAGTTACACATATATAAAAGTTATATACAGTTAACTTTGTTAATTAAATAAAAATGTTGAATGCAAATAATTACATGGTTCAAATGAAGATAATTTCAAATTTTGAAAATTTGAAAAGATTTTAATAATCACACCAAATTAAAATATAATTAATATTTTAAATACATATATTATAATACTTAATTTACAAAAAAATCTTTTTTTTTTTTTTTACAATTGTAAAAACTATTCAAATTCATGAGTTAAATTCCCATGGAATGCATGAACTAATAAAATGTGGCTTGAGTGTATAAGTAAGTTTCTTTGGATAAAGGCATGTGCCAAATTCATGAAATGTAAACATTAAACCAGCCGTAATATATCCGCATGATAAAACAAACTTCTCTCTTCAAATTTTTTGACCCTATTTTGAGTCTAACCAGCAACAGTGACTGCTCTTTTGCTGCTGGTGGCATCGAGCACCTCTCTCTGAACACACTGACGGCCCCTAATCTGCTCCTGAGTGACATCATGATCCCGACCCTTCATGAGTGAGACATCCCTCCTAAAAAAAAAAAAAAAAAAAAAGGTTTTGCAAGGTGCTGTCACTGTGGTACAAAAAAAGCAATCCTTCCATTCTGGCTACCTCAAGCTTCCTTGATACAAAGGACAGTTTTCCAATAAGGACATAAAGCACATAAAAGACCTCACATGCCCAAACAAGCCTCAGACTTTAAAGAACATTGAGAGCTCACCGTGTTCATTAACAACACTTTTCAAAGGATAGCGCCCAAAACTGAAGAGCACCCCAGTAGAAAGCTAATTAGAGGGAAGTGAAAGGACAAGGGTCCCGGAACAACAAATGTGATGTTTAGTTAAACACAAACGTTGTTTGCTCCGCCTGGTTGCTCTCAGGCTCAGCTGCAGTACCCAGTCCTACGAGCAGCATGACGGACTGATGACGGACTGAAAGAGAGACTTAAAAGAGAACCAATGCTAAGTGAGACATACAGTAATTACCAAAATGATTAGGTCAATTTCCTACACAAACAAACAGTTGAAGGGATAGTTCACCCAAAAATGAAAATTCTGTCAGTATTTACTCACCCTCATGTTGTTCCAACCCCGTAAGACCTTCATTCATCTTCGGAACACGAATTAAGATATTTTTGATGAAATCTGAGAGCTGGATCACTCCTCCATACTAGTCCATAGGCTTCTTAAAGGATTGAAACTTGCCGGCCTCGAAAAGTTATTAAAAACATTGTTAAAATAGTCCAAGTGACTACAGTGGCTCAATCTTAAGTTTATCAAGCGACGAGAATACTTTTTGTGCGCAAAAACAAACAAAAATAACGACTTTATTTCAACTATTAATTTCCTTCTCGTGGGCCTCTAGTCAGTTAAACTAGTATGTTTGCATAGAGCTACGTCATGTGTGTGATGCGTGTGACGTACAACAACAGAAGCTTACGCTGTTACACTAGTTTAACTCACTCAGAAGGAAATGAATAGTTGAAATAAAGTCGTTATTTTTGCTTGTCTTTGCGCACAAAAAGTATTCTCGTCGCTTGATAAACTTGATAAACAACTTTCAATTCCTGAAGAAGCCTATGGACTAGTATGGAGGAGTGATCCAGCTCTCAGATTTCATCAAACATATCTTAATTCGTTTTCCGAAGATGAACGAAGGTCTTACGGGGTTGGAACAACATGAGGGTGAGTAAATACTGACAGAATTATCATTTTTGGGTGAACTATCCCTTTAAAGCAATGACAACTACCCCATCACGACTCATAAAATATCAAATCTAATTACGCAGGAAAATAAACCCACGTTTTTGATGTAACCCATTTAATTTGAGACAAAACAGATTAAAATTAAAATCTGATCCGGTGCTTTGCTCGCTGACAGAGCATTACCATGAAAACATTTGCTCAGATGAAGTCCTTTGGATTTCAAAGCCCCAAGAAAAGCGAGTTCCAGAGCGCCTGGAGGCGAAACTCTGGAAAAATCTTCAAAGTTTGAGAACAGCTAACAAAACAAAAGTTGAAGCTGAACCCTTGGCCTTGAAACAGTTTACCTCCTCGTTTATGAGATAGAGCTTCCCATGGTCAGCACTTCTGTTGGGTCTTTTAATAGCCTAATATTAACAAGCCCATCAAACGGCTTGTCATTAGTCGGCAAAAAAAGTATTAGTTAAATAACTACTGATCAACAAAGCATTACACACACCCCCTTTGTCCATATAACGAGATCTTCACAATGGCCTGAGGGAAAAGATGCGCCCATAAGAATATGGCAGCATCAGCACTTCCATCACTTCACTGGCACAAATTTAGCCTGCTGATAAATATTTATAAAGAACAATTTCACAGCAATTTATCACAGAAATCGCTGTTTTACAGCCACCCGGATAGTCACAATGAAATGACTTTCAAAGGCACTTAGAAGATCGATAGCAACAGCAATTTGTGTTGGGGGCTTGGGGCGAGAAAAAAAAAGTTGTTACCTGAAATAATCAGAAGGAAATAATTAGCAAAACACACCCAAACCTGCTTTATCTAAACCGGGAACAGTGACCTGCGCTGGGTTCATTAAGAAAATCCATCAGTAGCAACCCCAACAACAGCCTACAACATGCCTCGAGAGTTCATCTCAGCTCTGCATCGCCTCTCAACATTGATGCAGTTTAGCTAACTGCTCACGTCTTGCAGAGGCATAACTTTAACAAAAACGTCACGCAACTTTCATGGGCTTTGCTAACACATATGGCAAGATGGGACCTAATGACAGGAGAGACAGAATGACATGGACATGAGTGGTTTTGCCAAGTAATTCTGAGCCAAACAAATGTAAGACAGGGGGAAAAACAAATTAAATCACAAACCATAAAGTTTGCACGTCAACCAACACATATAAACCGACAGATGCCATGTCTAGGTTTAGTACCTCAACATCTGCAGTAATAGCTGCAGGCTAGATATGATGCCCTGAGACTGCAGCAGAGCAGCAGCACATACAGATATCTTCATCCTAATTAAGTTAACTCAACGTATTTGTAAATGCATAGAAAATAATCCAACAATTAATCAAATAACAGAATACCAAATGTCATTACAGTGGTGACTATTCAAAATCATAAACTGTTCCAAGCATTGTAATAACAATCTTGTTTTTGGAATCAGGGCAGAACATGAGATAAATAAGTTTGTGATACTGTGTTAATGTTGCTTCCTTTGTGACCACAATTAATCATGGTTGATAATGCACACAACATTTTTTGGCTTCTTTCACTTTTCATGACTTGTTACCTTGCATGATGTGCATACTAAACTATTAAAGTCAGGTCTTTTACTTCAAAATTTAATGTTTTAAGTGTAACTTCACAGATTTTCTACTCGCTTTGAATTGTTACAATATCGGTAGAATATGATAATGCACAATGTTACCTGACTTCAGCATTTTTGTTAACCACCACAGACAGTCAGATCGACAGAGGGTTATTAGCAAAACAGTTATTGTAAGGTATAGGTTTATCACAGAAAATTGTATCGTACTTTGTTTACTCTTTAAACAGCGTTATGGAAAAATGGCAACAGCTTTCTTACCTGTATGCGACAGAAGTTTTGATGGAACAGACGGAATGGCAGGTTCTTTGACTACAAACACAATGTTCACAATGTTCTCTCTCTCTCCATATTTATGATTATTTGCAGCCTTTATCCACTGCCTACAACACTCCGGATCCTTCACTGGATACCAAAAATAACTCACTCCTGCTAAACGTTCATTCTTTGAATTCTTCCTACCAGGAACAAGCCGACTCAATTATGACTAAAAGTATGCCAAGAAGTATTTCCTACTAAAGAAAGGGGCTATTTGATTATGGTCAACTGTATCCATAGTGGCCTGGGCATGGCCTTGGTAGGCAACTTGCCCAATGCATTATAGGTGTTGAAGTTTTCTGTTTTCTCTAGCCAGACAGCACCAATAAAAAAAATAAAAAAAAATAAAAAACCTTTCTACTGCAAAGGGAGTCAAATTTTATTGAAAGCACACTTAGCCAGCAGTGAAGTACTCTTTTAATTCAATGTGTTACTTGCAGATTTTTTTAATATTTATTTGTGAAATTCTTGATTGTGTGCTGTTTTTAGGTTTGGAATTGAGAGATTGTGGTATTCAGTAATCTGACGCAGCTAACAGTAATGACAAACTGACTGGGCCGCACATTTGTCGCAGTAATAAGAAAGCGTGTGGTCTGTAGTCTTAGACAGCCCCAGGCGCCACATCACCAAAGCCATCCAAATGAGGCTGTCATAGAGCGAAATTAGAAACACTGATACTGATTATGATGCAGCAGATTAAATTCACGGGTGCTGTGAAAAAAATTTGGAAAAAGTATCACATTCTATTAAAACGCAAACACCCAGGTTAATTTTTCTTTGTAAATAGGACTGTTCCTACTAAGATTTAAAGCCCCCTGTGTTTTGCACTAGCCCGAGAGCACAAACTATTATTATATTTTCTTTCGAAAGCCAGGTAATCAACAGTAATGAGATCCACTTAATAAACATGGATCAGGAATACACACAAGAATATGGCACAAACAAAAGACAAAAGGAGGCACTAGTTTCTCTTAAAATGTCTGGAAATCCTATTCCTAACCTACTGGTGTGGGACAAAATACCTAGAAAAGATACACTGGATGAATTCATCATTGAGACAATCAGCCAAATTATACACAGCACTACACTACCTCCTTTTTTAATTGGACTAAAGTGACTGGAAATTAAGAAGTAATAAACCCAGACCAAATATGCACTAATCAAGAATGCCATTCCTTGTCTTTTCCATCATTATAGTTCCTTATCAGATGTGGGTTTCATGTTATGAAATAGATATGTAAAACACTGAGTATTGACTGCCTCAGTATTCTTAGCATCTGTAATCTTGGGAGTGACCTGACCTGCACTGACCAAAGAAAATGTTAACCTGAGATTCAACTTGAGATGCAATACCTTCTTTCTGACTGTCAGAGGGAAAATGAGACAATGATATGAGATAATACATTGTCAGCAGGGTGCTATAGAAGGAAATATTGCTGTGACAGTTGTTCTTTGGGCATAAACATGTTCCTGTGGACTCCACACAGTTCCTCTCAATTCCTCTCAGGCCACACTCTTCCTAATAAGAGCTAATTCCCATCCAGAGAGCACACAGAGAATGCTAATGGTGTACCTTAAATTCAACAACTCAAAATTCATAACAGATTTCCATTTTCAAGGTAATTTTGTAGGTCATAAAACAAATAGATATCGTTCTAAAGTCTGGGGTCATTCATATTATTTTTATTAAGAAACTAATACTTATATTTACTTTAGGCATACTTATAATAACTTATATTTAGCAAGGATGCATTAAATTGATTAAAAGTGACAGTAAAGATTTCGATTTCAAATAGATGCTGTTTTGAACTTTCTATTAAAACAATCCAGAAAATGTATCATGATTTCCCCAAAAATATTAAGCAGCACAACATTAATAAGACATGTTTCTTGAGCACACATTAAAGGTCGCACATAAAAAAAAAAGAAATCCCGTATCGGAAATAAAAGGCATCAAGATGCATTGATAATAATTTTATCACCACATTGCAGCCCTCTTTCGATTCATGAGGTGCCTAGAGATTCCCACCCATATATATATATATTATATATATAACAAACAAACATACATACATTCTTAACTCACTGAAAGCGACAGTGATATACATAGAGAAATAAAACAAAGAAAATTTTAAAAGGAGATTTTCAACTATTTCAAAGGCTTACTCTAGGGTGAATTGAAGTCAAAGCCAAACTAAAGAAAAGTAACTCAAGGACAATATCAAAGATGCCTAAAGCAGCACAGGAAGAATATATTCCTCTTGTCATTCCTTAGGTCAGATGAAGGCACTAAATTATCTGCGTTTCTGTAACTTCAGACATCTAATCTTACAAGAGCTTTGCTTCCGACAAGTCCTCTGAGCAGTTTTCAGCTCATCTCTTTAGATTAGAAATGTTCAGGCTTGTGCTATTCTCAGGACACTCTGCAGTTGAGGCTTCGACAGACGATGGCTTCAGTTCAGCCAAACACTTAGCTGCATTTATCACTGATGGTTCTCCTCCAAATGTAAGCAACCTTGTCACTACGTTACGCTCCATGTGCATAAAACAGATTTACAACAGGCAGAATACATCAATGGCATTAGAGCCAGTGTTCTGCCATCTAAAAAAAAACGGTACCTATAGTAACAAGAAGTTGAGTATTTTATTCAAAAAGGTTTTAATTCAGATGAGCCAAAAAATTACCATTTAGACTGTGACCTCTTATTTGTGGCTTTTAAAACAAGTTACTACTTCCTATTAGCCAAGGCAACGGGTCATTAGACTTTCTAGTAGTAGCGACAATGCCTTAAACAACCAAGTGGAAAAGTGGGGGAAACCCTTTGTTTCTTTTCCTGCATCTATGGACAATTGTGCTAAACAAACCCTTGAAAAAATGCGTATATGTTGCATGTTGACATTGTTCTTGTATTATTGCACGTCACAATCCATTAGACACTGATGCCATTTGACAGAATTCCCAATGTGGAAGAAGAGGACTTCTTTTTTTAAATGCAAACATTCCAGTCTCAAAGAACAAGCAATAACTCGCACTTATAGCTGCACATTGTTTTATCAGGATGCCATACTTAGTGCTGTACAGCAATTTTCTTGCAATCGTTTTCTTCTGGTTTTGTTTTTAAAACGAAAAAAAAAATTAGTCCCGGGTGTGATGATGACTGACCAAAGGAATTGATATATGTGTATTGGTGCACGCACTATAAAGTTTGCTTTACATCATGGTGGGGAGGACTTTCCATTGATCTCAATGTTGTATAATAGCAATAACTGAGCCAGTGACATTTCTAATTCTCGATCCTATCCCTAAACTTAGTTCGCAGAAACCTTTCTGCATTTTCATTAAGACATATTCAGAATGCTTATTCAACCTGGGGACTGTTGACTGGTCCAGGCAAAATCTGACCCACACAAATCTTCAAACACTAACCAGTGACCGCATATGTTCACATCTGGATTATCCATTTCATCTCTGGTCTAAATCTAAATCTTGGGGGGAAATTACCATAATCCCAACAGAAATCATAACCCATTCCAGCTTTCAGAATCTTAATAAAGTCTAGAAAAAGCATTGTTATATTGTTGTTGATACTAAAAATGTTGCTCAAGCAATATCCTCTACACATACAGGCCAACACAATCCATTATGCATAAGGAGATGTAGCTCACTCCAAAGCCCCGGACTCTCTGCACTGTAATATAAATAATCACTGAGTTCAAATAGAACTGGCACTAACAAGTCAATTAAAAAAAAACAATACACTGCCAACTCAGGCTTAAGTCAAAGAAGCCATATGACTCTTAAGGTATATTACAGTCTAATGTTTGTAGTCACCGAAACTTTTGAAATAGTCTGGGTTCTAGTTACAGAATTTGGATTCTTCTTCTTTCAGCATACGGCATCAGGAGTTCACCTACATTCACCGCAGAGCAGAAGTCTGGCATCTCCTGCTGTGTAGGGCTAGGGGTGAGTTGTAGAACAGACATAGCCTCTTTTAAACAGGCCTTAAAGGACAGAGCCACAGATAGTAGGAATAGTTGTCAGACACATTATTCACTAGTGAGAGTGCCAGAGGTTTCTCTGTGCACCCTACATCTCAACTACAAAAAATACAGAAAAGAAAGGAGAAAGAGCCCACCCATGAAGGTGGGCCCTTTATCTTAAATTCTAAAAGGTGAAATGTGAATTGCTGTGCCACTAGATACCAAATGCAGAATAGCATAAATACTGAGGAGTGAATTTCCATAATTACGTGTACCATTGGTCACACAAACACAGTCCAGCCCTAAACTAATGCCATTGGTTCAGCCAAAAGTACAGAATGCTTAAACAAATGGAGAAATGCTGATAGCAGAGTCACAGTGTTTAAATGTTAGGAAAACATATTTTAATACTGAAATAAAATGCTATAAATATACAGTTGTTTTTCAAATTAGGGCTACATAATTATTCACAATAAAATCGGAATCGTGACATGGCTTAGTGTGATTATCAAATATTGGTGTTATTATTCTTAAATACTAAAATACATTTGGTCTTTTACCATTAAATGGTATTACTACAATAGTAACATTTCATTTTTTGTTCAATATGTTTATTATTAATAATAATTGCTACTATTCTCAATGTATAATTGTTTGGGCAAATTGTGCATTCTGGAGAAAATTGCAATCACGATTTTGATAATAAACCAAATATTTATATTTTATAAATAGATTTAAAATATCTAAATGCATCACATTTTCCCCAAATCGCAGCCCTACTACCAATGTGAATAAAACTCTAGGCTCTAGAAGCAACGAAACTTGCACAATCCTATTTGTTTCCAGCAGTCAGCCTTCGTCCTTCTGTCACCTCACAGTCAATATGCTCACACAGACACAACACACTAAGTGCCATTCGCACCAATCCAGTTATAGGACTGCTAGTCTGGTTTTAAAGCATATATATGTATTAGCCTTGTGAACACCCCATACATACAATCAGCTGCCTAAAAACAGCACCGATCAGATAAGGACAGGGACACTGTAGAAAGGTCAGTGAGTCGAATGTTTGGGCTGAACAACGTCTGATGGCTAGTTACAACGACAAGCATTGAGGAGTACATAACAGTCTCTGATAACAGAATCATGCAAATGTCTACCGTGGTATATTTTTAAAATATAAGTTGTATAAAAACCAAATGCACAAATCTCACCACTGAATCTGATACACCAAAATATGGTCAGGATGATAAATATTTGGTCATTCTGAGATCATCAGCGATGGCTGATAACTGTGCCCACTAAACAGATTAGAAATTCTTCCAAAAGCTATTAACAGCTGATCCATACTTTGTCATAAAACGTTCAGTGAATATAAAGAGCATTTACATTAAGCAATCTTTTACACAAAATATCAACTACAAAAATTGAATTAGTATATGACGTATTATCCTATAAATGTTTTCGCCTACAGGCAACCCCACTTTCTATTCAAAAAGACACAGTTTACATATTACACACATGCATGCAAATGTTTTTAGTTTACATATATATTATTATACTTATTACTCTTATACATTACAGATATTACTAGTTTACAACAAATACAATATTTTCTGCCCGATTCTAACATCAGGATATACATCAGTTTAATTTTTCCTGCCCCCTCCCTCTCTCTCTCTCTCTCTGAGTTAAATGTGTTATAATAGCTAATAAAAGGGAGAGCATCCACACAGATCAGTGACACGTCTTCACATCTCTCTCTATTCACAGTTTAGACTGCAGTGGGGAAGACATGTTCTCCTTCCCAGAGGAACATAGCACGCACTGTTAACTCAACCTGTGCTCCATTAGTCAAGAGAGCAAATAGAATTCAGGTGCATGGAGAAGAAAATAACTACAGGGGTAAGCCAGTGTGACATTAAGAGATTATTACTTTAACAAGTGAAGCTGTAAACATACGGAGGGGCAGAGCTGGTGAACTGACATGAATGTGTGACACTCCTGAAACAGAGAAAATTCATTTGTATACACAGTATGGACTGCCTTCCAAAATAAATTAAAAAAAAAAAAATCAACCCAATATTTACTGAAAGATTCACCAATAAAAACTCACCAATTTCTGTGTTTTTTTATGCATACAATAAAAAAATACTATTACATTTACATTTTTATTGCATATTTAAATGCAACTAAAATGTAAATAAATCTTGAATCCAAATCTTAATATTACATTTAATTCTACATGTTAAATATAAATCTCAAATACAAATCTAAATATTTGCCAGTGACGTAAACAGTGCTACAGGCAGCAGAAGTGTTGTTTTATGTAATGTGCTCCATTTTACATTCAGCACCCTATAACAGTGTTGTCACAGTGAGGCTCTGTGAAAAGGACTCTTATTTTGTCACTAGACTGTGAACATACTTGCATACATACACTTCTCATTGTAACATCATAACACACAGGCTGAATCCAAAATCACCCAAACCCTCAATCACTATTCCCTACGTTAGTCCACTAATACAGTTTACTTGAAGTGAATGAAAATGAGTGAGGAATTCAGACAGCCGTTAAGTGTACATCGGCTGTAGACTTGTTGGTGAACGTGATTTCACCAAGTACCACATGTTCCTGGATCAACATCTTTGTTGATCCTGGATCAACTTTCCAATCAACCAATCCGATTTGAGGGACAAGTTTACAGTTTATGCCCAGTTTAGGCTTAGAACCAGGATGAGGTACTTAAACATCAGTGTTATTCACCTATCATTACCCTCTAATTGGAGGGAAAAGTTATGGGTGGGGTTAGGTTTAGGGCTAGGGATTGGGTAAGGAATACATTTTGGGACAGGAATGTTGATCCAGGATCAACAAAATATGTTGATCCAGGAACATGTCTTACTTGGCAAAATCACGGTGACCAGACTTGTTATTGTGGTGCAATGTGGAATTGAATGAGTTTAGTCCAAGTAGGAGGGGATCTGCCTTTTTAAGATGGCCTCTCAGAGTTGTTTGGAGGCTCGTAGATTGAGTTGTAGATTGAGATTGCTGTGTTTTGGGTCAATTTATTGGCATTGTTCAAAAGTTATACACAAATGAACTTTTGACTGTTTATTTATTTATTGCATTTACTTTTGGACTTCCACTGTAAATACCATTTGCACTTCTTGGAATAAACACTCTTGAGTCTTGAGTTCATCATCATGCCATTTTACGCCTCAATCTGCCGGTGCATTCAGAGCAGTGGTGCTGCTACTGTTCAAAATATCTTTGAGTTTGCTTTTTTGTTGAAGTTGGCACACCCGTCTCTGTTACAACTGTGCTTGCTGTGGTTGGCTTTTATGTCCAAAGCTTATAAAAAGTCTAATGAGGATAATAGCACTTAATCACACAATTTCCAAGTAGTTTACTGTGAGTAATGCACTATGAAGTAAAGTAAAATACTACATGGTACTGACTGCATAAAGCCAAAACAACTGATGCATGTGTGTAATGATACTAAGACAGTCAACTATTGAGAATTTCAAAACGGAATGGCATTTCATCTCCAGCTACATACTACTCAGGGCCTTTGTTCACAAACAATTCCCTCCCAGGACCTAAGCAAAGACATAGTGGTATTTTGGACAATTTCCTGGAATCCAGATTCCAGTGTTAAATGACTTGTAACAAACAAATGAGGTTTCATGATTCTATTGTAGGAATGTTAGATCCAGGTTTCTGTCTCAACCGAAGAACCCATAACTGATTGACTGAATTCCCCCAATAAAAATAGTCTCTGCAGCTCCTTCCAAGGTCCACATTAAGACCCAGTGGCTGTACCACAGATGATGGCTGGAAGATGACATGCAGTCTAGGCCAGAGCTGTCACAGGGTTTCACAGTGGAGGTAACAGGAAGGGCAGCCAGAGGAGTAATGATAAATAGATGGATGAAGACTGTTTTTTCATTTCCAAAACCATTTCCACATCAAAACATTGAGCAGGTCACATAATGACAGAGTAGACAGGTTAAAACTGTAAAAGTAAATCGCTGTACTTTACTAAGATATTGTGCAGATTTTAAACAATGTCATTATGAGACATAATAATACACTACAACTTTAGGAATTATAACCCATTGTTAATTTAAGTATAATTAACATTTACTATTAATTTTAAGAATATGGTTCATGGTTAAACATTGAACATATTATATTCTTAATATTAATAGTACATGTTAATTGTATTGATTTATTGATCTATGTTCGTTAAATAGATTTACAACAAACATGATTAAGACGATAATTCAGAAATCTGTTTCTGTTATGCCAATATGTGTGTGAGAGAGATCATATGAGAAATGTGTGTGAAAAGCTCCCAAACAAGTAACCAGCTCAGCTTGAATCTAGATCTGCCTGCATATCCTAAACTAGAAGCCTGAACAGATCCAACACAGATCGTTCTGCAAAAGACCCTTGAATATTTCACTTGAGGAAAACATATTACAAAGCAGATAAAAGCAGAGAGCACAGAGCTACAGCAAGTATTAATAAACACAGGCTGCAAATCCATGAGTCACATCACCAGTGAATCAAAAGCTATCAAACAAGATCCATCCTAACACCTTCCTCTATGACGGGACAGTCATCAACTTATACATATAAATGCATCATGCATAAGTCAGTATAACTGATACAGGTCTAGATCTGCAGATCTGTGTTTCTGAAGCAGGAGAAACAGAGCAGATACACACCTGTGCGTCACACTGCAGTAGGGCTGCCCGGTTTGAGGGATGTGCTCAGAATAACTCGCCCGGTTCCACATGCTTGCCGCAGATTTGCTAGCTTACGGGAAACACTCCTCTGAGCGGAGCACAGCTGCCGTCACTGCTGCAGACAAGCACTGCCCAGCTCACGAGTTTCATTTAAACGGCCTTCCCGCTCCCGGGATCTCCCACTCACCGAGAGACACGGGGGGGGGGGGGATGGAGATGGTGCACAAACAGCTAGCATGCACATCCAAATACACAAACACAAGACCGTTTCTCCTCTGCTGCACCTTGTACCCTTTCACGTTTGTCACGGTCAAATGACGCAAGGGTCTCTACTTATTCCATTTTGTGAAATGGAAACGACTTCAGCAGATTGGGATGGTACAGATGCAAGAGGAGGAAAAAGAGAAGAGGGAAAGGAGAGAGAGGTGGGAGGCAGGAAGGGAAAGAAATTAAATGAGTGATAAAAGGGATGAGAAGCAAGATTAAAGTAGGCAGGGAGAAAGGTTGAGAAAAAGAGAAAAGAACTGATTAAAATGGACAGAAGGAGAGAACAGGAAAAAGTCGATTTAAAAGAACAAAAATGCACGTTTTAAAGCCTCAAAGAAGGGAATTGGCATGGCTCCAACTGGCGAGGCTGATTATAGGCTGTGCAAATGGGCGCTATCAGCTAATGAAAGAGCGGCTGCAGGTGAAGGATGAGTCTCGGGCCTTGAGGTAATCCAGAGGGGTGACTGGGAACAGCCCTCCGTTACTCATGCCCGTCACAATCCCCCAATGAAACCCCTTCAACCCCAGTTCCCCTTCTGTCCCACAGCCCAGACGTAAAATGAGATTCACTAAGAATACCCAAGTATGGGGTATGGCCTTAAATTACAGTGGGGTCCAAATCTCATGGAAAACCAAACTGAAAATCTGAGATTCAGTATTAGAATTTAAACCTGGAAATAAAGTTTCTGGGTTTTAAAACATTGTAAACACTGAAGCATTATTGCACTAGACCAAATATGCAAATAGAGATCAACCAATATTTCTATATTGGGGGAAGGGTAATTTGGTCTTGTCCCCCCCCAAAAAAACGTAGTCCTTGTCCTCTTAAATGTTCACATTTACCTCGTTTCCACCAAAAAATAACTGGTTGGGAACTGGTGCTGGATCAAAGTTGGTTCAACTTGCGAACCTTCTCAGAACCTGTTTGTTTTTCCACTGACTAGAGAGCCCAGCGAACAACGTCGTTATGTCACTGTGTACATCGCCATATGTCTTAGCTTACGCCAACCACTGTTTCGCTTTAGAATCCATCTTTCTTCAATCGTTGTACTATCGCTGTTTTTTTTTTAGCAATGGCAGTCACAACCTTTCCCGTCATGTTGTTGGTCGCAATAACCCCACCCCCAGCCCCCGACATAAGCACGACGTGGTAAAAGAACGGTTCTAGTCCAGCAAAGAGTTGGTGCCGCTTTGGAACCAATTTTCCTGGCCGAGAACCGGTTCTTTGGCTGTTGAAACACAAAGAACTGGTTCGCGAGTAGGCACCGGCTCCGAACCAGCTGTCAAAATACTTTGGTGGAAAAGGGGTAATTGGCATTTTTAACACCAAACCTAAAGGCGTGAGGATACGTTCACAACCCGATTGGTCGGCTTCTATGACATATTTCGAGACTGAACATCCAAAACAATGCTTTGTGCTGGACTAAATGCGCTCATTGTATGTGTGTAGCCTACATATGATGGTATTTTGACCAGCTGAGAACTCGTGAAGAGCTTATAAAATGTGTAAAGGAGTCAAAACAGCGGCAGGAATCCCTCTGTCACACACACAAACGAAATGATGGTCAGTGTTGCGCACCAGAGCTCGTTTGGAAGCGGACCGAGATCTTTTCAGCATTCTCGGTCCTCTTGTTTGGTGCACACCAGGGTTCGAATAGCAGCGTTCACACAAATTAAAATGAACCGTAACAGAGCAATTGCACCAGGTTTCCTTTTAATTGAACCAAACACATATATATTATAAATATATATATATATATATATATATTTATATATTTATTATATTATATATTAAATTTGAAAAACAGAAGCATTTTCACTAGTGGTCTCAGACTTTTGGAGCCCACAGTATGTCATTTTGAATGCAATGCACTAAGACTGAGAAAAAATGAGAGGAGCAGCTCATCTGGTTGAATTATGAAGGATGCTCAATCATGCAAATGCATTTGGCACTCACCTGAGTGAGTAATTAAAATCAAACATCACATATACAGCTCACTTAACAATTACGGTCTCACAGCCCAAGGGGACCTTGAGCCATTAGCAAGGTGGCAGCCTCCTCCATATCCGTGCTGCAAGCCACTAATCTATAGGTAATTAAACAGCAAATGAGAGGTTGTGAAACAATTACTCCCACATATATGCAACATAAAAACACATTCTTCAAATTACATACAGTTCATTGTAATAACATCACTGTTAAAAAAAATGTTTTAAGCTTTCCTGAAATTAAAAGGGATTCATTTTCTCCTTCCCAATATTATAAAATACACTTAAGTTGAATAGTAACTCTGTACATATGGTGGAGTCCAAAAGTTGGAGCACAAGTAGCAATTATTTTGCTTTGCAGTTTTTTTCTTCAATTCAATATAATTTTTTAAATTACAAATTATATCCTCAACAGAAAAATAAATGTTTTTTAATGAATTTCAAATGGTTTAAAAGTTGCATTACATTATCATTAAATAATGAGATAGAACCAAATCTCTTACCACAGCTATGCAGACGACAAACAGCTCTACTTAGCCCTGTCGCCTAACGATTACAGCCCCATTGACTCCCTTTGCCAATGCATTGATGAAGTAAACAATATTGGATGTGCCAAAACTTTCTTCAGTTAAACAAAGACAAAACTGAAGTCATTGCGTTTGGAAACAAAGATTAAGTTCTCAAGGTGAACGCATACCTTCAGTCTAGGGGTCAAACAACTAAAAATCAAGTCAGGAATCTGGGTGTGTCTCTAGAGTCAGACCTTAGTTTCAGTAGTCATGTCAAAGCAATAACTAAATCAGCATACTATCATCTGAAAAATATTGCAAGAATTAGATGCTTTGTTTCCAGTCAAGACTTAGAGAAACTTGTGCATGCTTTCATCACCAGCAGGGTGGATTATTGTAATGGACTCCTCACTGGCCTTCCTAAAAAGACCATAAGACAGTTGCAGCTCATACAGAACGCTGCTGCCAGGATTCTGAGCAGAACCAGAAAATATGAACACATCACACCAGTCCTCAGGTCTTTACACTGGCTGCCAGTTACATATAGAATTGATTTTAAAGTATTAGTACTGGTATATAAACCATTCAATGGCCTAGGACCTCAATACATTGCAGATATGCTCACTGAATATAAACCCAACAGATCACTCAGATCACTAGGATCACATCAGCTAGAAATACCAAGGGTTCACTCTAAGCAAGGAGAGTCTGCTTTTAGAAGAGCCAGCTTCCAGAAGAGATCAGATGTGCTCCTACAGTAGTCACATTCAAATCCAGACTCAAAACGCATCTGTTTACCTATGCATTTACTGAATGAGCACTGTGCCACTGCTCGTCCGACTGTTTGTACTGTATTTCATTTAATGTTTTAATTATTCTGATTTCATTTGATTATTTCAGTATTTTATCTTTTATTCTAAACTGTTTTAATTTTTCTGATTTCTTTTGTTTTAATTTCTTCTATGTAAAGCACTTTGAATTACCATTGTGTATGAAATGTGCTATACAAATAAACTTGCCTTGCCTTGCATTATGTGTAATTTTATTATAAAATAATGTCAAATGTATGTTTTTTGTTGATAGTCATTGTCACATATTTACTTATGATTAGTGACCTAGAAATAGTTCATATTATATCAAAATACTAAAACTTTCTGCTTTTAGGTTTAAATTAGACTTTTACATTTTCAATGTGGTCTCAGACTCGCAATGTATTTTTCATGCTTATCATTGAATTAGCCTTTAGTTGCTCTCCACTGACATTTGATGCCTGGAAAAGCAAGACAGTTGCAGATCTATACTCTTGGATGCCATGATGAAATCCCAGAAACCTCCATTGATAATGCAGCAAAAGCTGCCTGTTCTTCCCATTATCATCTGAAAGCAAACCTTTAACCGTTCAAAAGAACCACAATACAAGATGTCACTTAGGGTGCTTTCACACTAGCACTTTTGGTGTGCACTCGAGTTCAGTTCATTTGGAGGACTCAGGTGTTCCGAACTCAGGTGTCTGCAAAGAACATTTGCAGTACATTCGCGGCAGATATGCCGTTATGTGCTGACGCTTTAAAAACCAAACTAAAGGTTCAAAAACCCAAACATAATAGTGAGGTGAGCAACGCTATGCATTTTGCCACCTTCTTTGGCGTTGATACGGATAAACGGCTGCTGCTTTGATGACGCAAGTGTAAAGTGGAACAGACACATTTTAAATAATTGTTTGGGTGTGGGGGGGGGTGCAATCGAACTTCAAATTCATTTTACTGAATCGTCCTCATTCTCACATCATACGGTGTTAAAATATAATCATGATGTTAAATTTCGTATGAAGTCCCACAAACTTGGTTTTAAAAATGGTTGAATTTGAATTTAGTTTCTTTACATTGTAACTGTGCAATTTCTTATTTTACTTTATTAGAAATATATGAAGCTGGATCATTTGTAAAATTAAATATACTACAGTGTGTTCATCAATCTCACGTGATAAGAGAAACTTTAAAAGGTGCCAAAATAAGTTCAGGCATCATATTCACATCCTGAATCACCCAACCAGATCTAATTTTCACAATAAGAACACTATATTTGCCAACAGTACACAGTTCTTCTTTAACTGAGCCTTTTACATTCTTGCAATCCATATTAAGTGTGAAATAAATAGATAATGGCTCAGTTTAGAAACTGATATATTAACCATTGCCATAGACTTAATGGATTTTACAGCATCCCTTCGAAATTAGTCATAACCATAACTTAAACATGTTTATTGGCTATAGTTTAGCTGTGGCAATATTGAGCTATAATAATAAAATATGACTTCCATCATGACTACTTTAGATCATGTTAAAAAATAATAATAATAATAATAATAATAATTTGGTAATTAATGATCATTTGTTAAATACAATCTGCTGAGTAGATAAATCTTCCTGTAGATAAATCTGCTCAAGGGGACAACAGAAAAACTCAGTTGTATGGTACTCACCACTTATTTGGCCTTGAAGACCTAAGGACACTCCGGAAAAGACACAACTTTTCAGTTTCTCTTATGCATGTGCCTCAAGAAGAATTCAGGACATCTGAAGATAGATTTTATCCACAAATCATTATTCTCTCTTCCTTGAGGTATATCTTCTGACACATGCTCTCAACACCCAACAAGACTAATATTTCTGAGCCTCACAGTTATCTAAACTCACTGTAATCTTACTGAAGGTATATGCCAGAGTGTCTCCTGTGCCAAAAATATTCCAGTGCTGATTGCTCATATGACCTCTATTTGCTCTGGTTCCTTCCTTCTGTAGAGGGTGTGGAGTGCGGAGCTGGATGGGTGAAATTAGTGCTGGATCAGCCTGAACTGAGCCGCCCCCATTCAGCCAGAGTCAGGCTGTCAGCACCTTCTCCATCTCCCCTGTGAGCTTCTACAGGATGAGGGGGGACAGAAAAGAGGTCTCATCCCTTAATTGAGCATAGAAAGAAGGGTCTGACCAATCGCCCCCATCCTCGGTGGTCTCAGGTTACACCTGCTGCAGCGGGCCGCCTCAAATCAGCAGTAACTGATGAGCTTGCTGTCCAGATGAAACCAGAACCTTCCTGTCCTGTGTATCTGCCTTCAGGTTTACAGAGCTGATCAAATGGTGCAGAATATAGATATGCAAGATTCTGAATTAAAAAGTACTCATGACTGCTGCAAGTCATGATATGGAAAGATTCTTAGCTGATCAAAAATACAGTAAACAGTAATACTGTGACATTTTTAGCACCCATTACTCTTGTCTTTTGTCTCACATAACATAACATAACATATTCATATAATAGCATATATAACATGACATAATATATTTCAGCACCCATTACTTCAGTCTTGTGTCTCACATAATATAATATAATAAAATATTAGTCTGATTAAAGCCACCAGCTTTTATTTCTTATGAAGGAAGACCTTTGACTTTCATTGTGTACTTTATAAGTGTTTTTTTATATATTAATTATTCTTCACTGTCCGTAAAATATAATCCAAGATTAGTTTTTTATCAGGGAAGGGGGAAAGACTTAAGCACAGGCTAACTTTATGAAGAATTCAATAAACTTGAAAAATTATAAATGAGCAAAAGGGAAAAAATCTCCACAAGCTGTCCATTTAAATCCTTGAATGAGATTTGGTCCATTGAAAGAAAACTAATCCCTCCACCACCTCTCTGGTGCCGTCCACGTGTGACCTATGAAAGTCAAAGATTCAACAGCATTCCCTGGTGGTTGTCTTGAGCACAGCAGAGTGTTACTAAATTCTCACGCTGCTCAGGCCCTGCAGAGGATCATTGACTCTTGACAGAAATAACTTCATCCTCTCACCGTAGATCTTTCATTCAGGCTTTAACGTGGGCAAGGTGGGAAACTAGTGCTCGGGGCTATTTGTCCTGTGATCAGTTCTGGCAGAGTGAGTTAAGAATGTATGTGTGTGTTATAGCTGGTGGACCTGAGGGACATACATTTCATGGCTATAATTAGGCAAATAAATTGCAGCAATCGATGTCACCATTACAACTTGTTCTAGTATGGAGAGCAGTAAGACTTGATAATGTATGGATAGATTTAGTATGCAAAGACAGTGTGTTACAGTTAAATGTGCTCCAAAATGAGCACAAAAAAGCGAGGAGAAAAAAAAAGTACCAATAATATTGACTTTATTATTTATATACTTTATATTTACTTTTTCTATACCTCTTTAAGGCTTGTAAAAAATATATATCCTGAATCGATAAATTCATACTATTATATTTAAAAGATATATAATCTATTTAGGCACAACTGGAGTACTGATAAAAAAAAGCAGTGACTTAAAGGTACAATATGTAAGAATTTTGTATCAAAATATCAAAAAACCACTTAAACAGTGTTATACATTTCTTTCAATTGTGTAAGTACATTACCCTAAATATAATCCAAGAATTTGTGAATTCAAACAAATTCACAATTTTAAATAGTGCCCGTCCCTTTTCGCCTGTCAGTGACGTAATATCCGCTTTATCCCTGGTTCCCGCTTGTACTGCCACAGTAACCATGGCGACAGACGTGGAAAACTTCGTTACGTCTAGCGGCACGCTCATGCCATTGTGGTTTCGTTCAAACATTGTGGACCATGGCAAGAAGACATTGGGACAAAAGTAGAAATAAAACGAGGATCAATATCGGCATAGTGTTTTCGAGATGCCGAGAGCTCCGCGTCCATGACAAACTTGGACTTGACAGAGGCGCCGCTCTTGCATGTACTTTATTAGACAGGTGAGCAAATGTACATAAAACAAATCAATCTTATAAAGCTCAACATGATGAAATGTTAGAAAATGATCAGTATGTTATTCTAGCTTAACGCTTTTTTGTTTCCTGTACGCTTTTTTTATCCATCTTTGGTGAAGAATGGAGGCTGCGTTGGAGGGTTTTGATAGTATTTTGGGTGCCGGGTCATATCGCTACACACCATTCAACTATACAATTTGCAGAAAGAGAAAGCTGAAAGTCATCAGAAGAGCGAAAACAAACTGCGGCAGCAGAAAGGATGATTTGAAAACAGACAAATATGTAAACTGGATTTTATCTCCATTGAGATATTCTGCTCAAATGAATATGTCATTCAGCAAGTCTGTGTTCATGCGACTAAATCTGCGATCAAAGCTTCTCAGTGGTGAACTGTAATAAATATAAATCTCGAACATAATTGTTTGCGATTGTGGTTGTGGAATAAATCCACCTAATGTACGCAACCCACAATACAAAGTTTTTCTTGCTGTTGTTTTAATATAAGAAAAAATCATGCGATTTGGAATTACTATTAGGAAGTTTCTTTTACCAGTTTTCATAATGCAGTTTTCAAACCATGTGTATGAGTTGTGCTTCTAGGTGAAAGTGCAATAAAAATCTCAAATTGACAACAATTGTTGTGATTATAATTTTGAGCAAAACAATTGAACCATTAAGCAGCATGACAAAATTGTGGCCAAGTTTTCATTGACTAAGGATATGTTTACATGACAACTATGTACTAAACACAGGCGACAACATGGTCAAAACGATCCCCATTCACACGGATCTGCGAAAATGACTAAAAAGGCTGTATTATACATGCCAGGCCTGTAGTTAGCGATGTCACTTTGTCAAGAAACACACCGTGAACACGTAATTTGTCATGTCAAAGGTTTCACAAATTCACTTTTTTGTTGTTTACATGGAGACGGTAAAGGCATCGTTTTCAAATGTTTGCATTTTCAGGAACAAGGTTGGCTAAATATGAAAAAAATAAAAAAAATAAAAAAAAATATTTGACACAGGAATAAATTAATACCTGACCAAATTAACACTATATTAAAGGCCCAACTTCAACTAAAACATTCAACATTCCAGTAGGCAAACATAAATAGCAGAGTATGAAATTTTAGGCTGATTGCATCAAGGCAAATATGCAGTCCTCTCAGTGTGGTTGTCCGTTTTTGAGCATGTGGACAAATTTGCGGTCAAGGGCATAAACTTTGCCAAGCAAAACAATACAAGAGTGTTTTTACTCTTTTCATCAGAAAAAGTAGGAGATGGTTTGAGAAACTGTCTAACCTTCCTCAGCATTTTGAAGAGTGCATTTTCTTGTTTAGAGAAGAAAGAAGAAGTATTTGTTGACTCAGCATAAGAGTTCTGCTAATACTGATTGGTTCATGTTTCTCCGCTCAGCTTCCTAGACTCAATTACAGATACTTTGAGGAAAAGGTTGTTGTTCCTACACCACACTGCCAGCAAGATCTCTTTAAATCATGTCTTTAAATCACTCCAACACAGGACACAGCACTACAAAACAATAAAGTCCTGCCCGAACAACGACTCCCTTGCAGGAAGATAGCTCCCTCAAATGTTACTTGGATAAATCCCAGGTAGCGTGACTTCCAGCAAAAGGAAATGAATGTTTGCTTTGAATGGATGACCCTCCTAAGAAACCAATAGCACATCCACCTATATATATATCACAATATATCCTCCAGAGAGGGTCTATGATTTAGACTAATTTTCTTTGAGGAGTCAAAGCAGTAATCATCAATAGCTTTAAAAAAGACAAATGGTCCTCCACACCATTTCAGAGAGAGCACATTGATTTTCATTTATTTTTTTTTTATTTTTTTTTTCCCCCAGAGAGCTCCTAGGTCTACATTAAATTCAGCCAGACTTTTTAAGGTATCAAAATCTTAAGAGTCACATCTAATTTGGAAACTTTGTTCACAATCAGAAGAGAAACATGTTTAAAACAAAGGCATAATCTGCACAACCCTGCTGTTCAGAATAAACTAAATATTTGAGGCTGTACTTCAAACACGCACCCATAAGACTGTGAAGATCATAGTTCGATAGCAAAATCTCAAGTATTAGCCATTGGAATTTCCTTTTCCTTCAAAAAAAGGAGGCCAGCTTCATGGTCTGAATAGCATAATTCCTTGTTCTAAACCCCACAGACTGAAACGTCTAGAACAGAGAGCAAAATACATTGTTTACAAGCTCAAGTCATCTCAGCAGCTCCTTTTATGTTAAGTGAAGGGCGAGAGAAAACGGCATCTCTGCAGTCATATACATTTGCTGGCTCACTTCTTACAAAAATTCTGCAGGAGACTCGACATCTGTGTTCAGTTAGAGAAAAAAGAACTCTCCAGCACTAGGCTTTTTAGGTCCACATAAGTGTTGTTATTGCTAAGTATGCTAACTATTAAAGTTACTTGAAACTATTAAAAATTGATTTTATCAATTTAAGTAAAAGGTAAAATAAAATATAATTATTATATGAAAAACTTAAAAAGAAATGGCACCTAAAAATAAGTTCAAGACAAAGTATTGAAATTACTAAAACTGAAATAAAAACTAAGAAAAATGACAAAAGCACATATCCAAAAGACTAAGACAAACTAAAATTAAAAAGAAAATATGAAATAAAAGGTAATGTAAATATGAATAAATACTATAATAGTATATAAACAACACTAAATTAACACTGGTCCACGTCATGCAAACGGAGCAATGAAAATAATCATTCGTACATTGAGAATTTGCCATCTGATTAATTCTGATCCTACAACTGCCCTGTTTACTTTGCCCTTTATTAACCTATATAATATTCTCATTACCTTTCCTCCGCTGATGTAGTTTCATCCTCTTCCTCGCTGATAGTCTCCAGTTTAATCTCTGTCCCCTCATGTCCAACATCCTGCTTGGTCACACGGCCCAACGGCAGGCAGCTGCAGCAGGTTCCCATGCTGGCGGAGGCTTTAGCATCTCTACGGCCCCTATGTCTGCTGTCTCTTTGGTCTACAAACTTTCTCATGTACAGCAACACACATTATTACATCTCAACCATGTTTCTGAGTTTAGCGTGGGCTGGAGGGTTAAATACGACAAGTCAGGCTGTGTCTGACTGAATAACCCTGGTGACATACTGCAAAACATAAGCAGCCACTGTCCTCTCTCTCAATTACCTCATTGTTTTTCCTCTGTCCCTTCCTCCTGTCAATGCTCTGTTATTACACCAAGTCCCATTTGTTTCGACCAGCACAAACAATGTGTTTTTAGCCTGTCATGGCATTGATTTGTCATGGAAGATGTGATGGTACCATGGCACTTTGTGTCTGGTGCCTATTCTTTCTCAAAGGAAGTATCATACAGTATACTATCTGGACAATATGGATGGCTTGAGGATACAATACAACAGTTTTAAGCAGCAAATCACCACGACTGGTCGCCTACACTCCAGATTAGATCAGAATATGGCTGCCCTCAGGCAAGTTATTTAAATTGGACTCAGTTTACTCCCAGTGGTACTCCCGGGTGTGTGTCACTCATTTTGATTTCAGACTCTGAATTGAATTTAGGTAGCACGGGATGCACAAACAATTGAGTGCAAACAAAGTGACACCCTCAAAACATTTTGTGATTACCCCAACAAAGCAACAGAGTTTTTTCTTTTGGGGGAAAATGCCTACCATGTGCCATTAAATTAAATGTTTGACAAAAAAAATTAAATGTGAATATATATATATTGAATAAAATCATTTTTATAAATACACTACTGTTCAAAGGTTTTGAGGTCTGTAAGATTTTTTTTTAAAGACATTAATACTTTTATTCAGCAAGGATGCATTCAATTGATCAAAAGTGGCAGTAAAGACATTTATAATGGCACAAAAATTAATATTTCAAATAAATGTTGTTGTTTTTTACTTTATATTCATCAAAGAATCTGTAAAAAAAATGTATCGAGGCTTCCACAAACATTAAGAACATTGATACATATATATAAAAAATTAAATAAAATCAATTGTTTTAAATTGTAATATTTCACAATACTTCTGTTTTTATTATATTTTTGATCAAATAAATGGAACACTGGTGATTATAAGAGACATAAAAAAAGTTGAAAAAAAAAAACTCTTACCGAACCCAAGCTTTTGAAATAATCCTTTAAAAAAAACAATAACATACAATTTAATTTTAGGGACAATTGTGGAAGGACATTCCATTTCTCTGATGAAGAGAAGTTCTCAAAATTCCAGTATTTTTTTTAATAAATGTATAGTTATTTGAAAACAGTGTGTAGAACATACTGTATTATATTGTGTGAAATCTTTATAACATGGAATTAATAGGCATAGTCAGACTAAATGAATGATGCATATAATTAAATAAATAAAAATGATGGTGGATTTTACAAAAAGTGTTTAACTCCTGAAATTCCTCAACTTGCAAGACAGTTTATATTTATCTTCCTGTCATTCTGATTCAAATTCCAATTCAACATCCTGTGGGACATTGCCAATTCAATTCTAATTCTTGCTGATGAATTGAAAGGGAGCCAATTCTTACATTTGGCCCAACCCTGGAATTCTCTTTTTGTGAGAAGAAAACAGAGAGACGGTCAGTCATGCCTGGATTCATAAGCAGACCCCCCTGCTGCTGCTGGTGAGATACAAATAACACGATTTCCACAAGATAAATGATTAATGCCGTAGGTAGTTCAAAAGGAGCATTTCTCTTTTTTTCCTCATGAGCAGTTCAGTCCACTGCAGCTTCACTGCGCACAGCCCCCACCGCAACAGGAAAACATTAAGCAGTCCCGTCACAGCGAAAGGCTCATGCCTCACTGAAAAACGCAGCATAATCACTTTATCCCCTATTCTCTTCAGAGAAAGAGGGTAAGGGGGGGAGAGAAAGAGAGAGAGGTAATACTGGCACAAACATGCTGTCTCATATAATGCCTCATGTGTATGCTGAGAAACATCTGAGGGATCAAACAGAACTAGTGAACAAGTCAAGACACCTCAGATTTCAAATCAATCTAACTGAAGTGAGCATCTGATCATGAGTAAGCATCCATCCTATATAAATATTATGGTATGTAACAGCTGACTGAGATAAGCCAGAAAGAGCCACTGCACCTATAATATTAGCATTTTTTACTTGCACTGCAATATTTTGTCTGACGTACTGTGACGAAGCACAAACACTGCTCGATGCTGAAGCTGACTACAAAAGCCAGCCAATCACACTTAGGGATTAAACAAAGGAAACACACATTTCAGTGGAGTGGTTGTCATGTAAAGGTCACACACACACACAAACACACACACTCATAGTATTCATGACGAGGCCAAAATAAAAAGTCTGATAATGTATAGCTATAATAACACACACACACACACACACACACACAGAATAAAATCAAGCAGCTTTAAAAAAGCATTTGAATCCGTTCTGGTAATGAACTGATGTTACAGGTTGTTATATAAATCGCACGAAGACATCTCAACAAATCAGTCTTTAATCCAAACAGAATTATGCAGAAGAAAACAGCCACATTAGCACAAACGATACCATCAACTAACTCAAACTGAGGGCTGATGCAGCGTTCCTGGCAACCTGTAACCCGTGTTTTTTCAACCTTATAACCGTGAAAATGCACTGGAACGGCAGTCAAACCCGTGACTTAAGTTCCCACCCGTGAACTCGTACTAGATCGATGTACTCCCAGTTACGAGCTCTGACGTCATATAGCCCGCGAAACCATACAAAACAACAATGGCAGCCCCTACGGATGCAGTGTTTCTGCCATAGGTTTCTTCAAGCGGTACTGTTACGAGGGGGGCGTGGTTTTGCGAAGTCTGTAGCGGGAGATGAGTCAGCGAGCTGCGCGGTGAGTGAGTGGGTCAAGTGCAGATGACGAACACCTGTGTCTGATTGCAGTGATTGGCGTGGAGACTGCATATAAGCTGCCGGCTGTGAGAGAGGAGAGAGAGAGACCTGGGACTCGCACGGGACTTGTGGACGCGTTGACTGAGCCTGTATTTGAGCTGTTTGTTTGTTCTTTGTTTGCCGTGGTGAAGCGACACGGCGGCCGCGCACGAGCGCACCCTGTTTGTTTATTTTTATTGTGTATAATAAAGTGCGAGTCCCAATTTCGCAGACCTCGTCTTCTTCCTCCAGTCACACTGAACACACTACAGGTACTTATCCGCAAATGTTATGCATTATCAGCAGCTATTCTAGCGTTAACTAGTTTTCAGTCCATTGAGTGCAAGGATAAATGAATACCAAATACATTTCCAAATATACAATTAAAGTAAAATAAAAGGTATAACAGCTTATCTTGCCTTATGCAGCGTTTTTCCTCCTCTGTTTCCCTCAAATAAACAAGGAGAAATTATTATATTATTACAAATGCGCATAAGCCCCGTAAGGTCCGCCATGCAGGTTTGTTTACATCTAGCTACCACAATTCCTTGCGCTCAGGTAGTTTGGCGTGACTGGCCTGGAACGCTACAAAGTCGTGAGTCGTGGTTTGAAGCCGTGATTTACGTGCTCAAAAACCTGCCTGGAACGCAGCATTATATACACAGAGCAAACAAAGGGTAACTAAACAAGGAACACCTGAACTGAATGAATCAAACAATGTGTAACCATGGAAACAAACAAGCAGTGAACAGAGAGAACAGAAATAATTAACATACTAGAAAACTAACTATGAAACTCAGGCATGAATGTAAAAGAAAAACATGATAAACAAACTTAGAATGTGACATTACTCCCCCCTCCCGGAAGGCGCGAGCGACCTTGAGGCAAAAAGTCTCCAACCGGGAAGGGAGGGTGGGCACCCTGGAGTAGTGGCGGGTAACAGGCAGGTGACCAGGGTGGTGCAGGTAGGCTTGGAAGCCTCTAGGACAGCACCGGCAATACAGAGAGGTACTGGCAGTGCAGGGGGCGCTGGAGATGTAAATCACAAGGGCTCGGTCTTCTTGAGACGAGGGAGCTAGGAACATTAGAGTCTATATATTTTGAGATGTAAATGACAAAGGAGCTAGGGACATTGGAGCTTAGAACACTGAAGACAGGAACAGCCTCCGTGGCCTGAAACGAAGGAGCTAGGGACACTGGAGTTAGGAATGGTAATACTGCAGGAACTCCTCCACATATTGTTCCAGAGGCTGATCGCTCTGACGGAGGGAGAAGATGAGATGATCCTCAGTCAGTCCTCTTGCCTCAGCCAGATCAATATTTCCCCTTCTTGTTTTGGGGTCTGGTATTGTCACGTACTGTGTTTTTGATCAAAGCGCACAACAATAAAGAGTTCACAATAGTCCTTTTATTTATATGCGATGCTAAAGGCTACTTATGCTAACCATTGCAATAATAAATACATATAGCAAATACCAGAGGCTGTTGAAGAACGTAGACAAATCATATCATAAATAACTATAATCGTGTATTTATTTGGTTTCATGTTCTATCTGTCTCTTCCCTGTGCCTTTGTTGATACCAGACAAATGCATCTCCATGTCATACAAAACATGTATAACTCCTAACTCCTGTTTTCTTCTCATGAGCTCCCTTTGTTGCTCTGGCTGAAAGGAGGTGTGTGGAAGCTAAAGTATTGTGTGCTTGATGCATGACATGGAAGTGTCAACGTGATCACTCAACAGTTTTCCTGATAACAGGGGAAACAACAACACTCAGGACTCAGGATTAACCATTAGGGCAACTGGTCACTTGCCCAGGGGCACAGGACATCTAAGGGGCCCTGGGCACCGTCAAATATTATGTTAGATCACGTTATAAGCGCAGTCCTCGCTTTCCCAATTATATGCAGATTTTTGCAACCGGTTCGATCAAAATATAATTTTAAATCACGACGAAAACAGTGTCTGTCTTCCTGAGCAACGAGCGAGGGCGAGCTGTCACGTCGACTCGCGTGACTTGAGGCTCTGAAATTTGAAATCGGTGGGAAAATGGAGAAGCAGTTAAGCGGGAGCGCTAAAATAAAATTAAAAAGAGAAAATAAATTGTAATTAGTCGACAATTTGAAACATATTCCAAAAATAGCCCTTTTTTTTTTTTCTTCAAATCAGTACTCTCTGAGAAAAGGCGATGATAACGGAACAAGAATAAAAATATAACTATAAACAAGCCAAAACAAAATAATTTAAAGCGAAAGTAAGCGGCCTTGGGCTCGGGTATCTCATTACAATCAAAATGTTTCAACATTCGCCATGTATTTGGATGGTAAACTATTCTTTATTATAGGCTTTTGTTTTACTTAACTCACGTTCCAATATTGACGGAAAAAATCATCCTCTTTACATGCGCAAAAATGTGCTTGGAATAGGCTACAGTGCTTATGCTGAATGGTATAAATTGTAAGTGACTATTTAAACAGAGCAGTGCAATTTTTAAATATTAGGTTGACTATTTTATGATTATATTTTATCACGGCTATAATAAACAGGCTGCGATGTCAAGATTGCAATGCTGATGTGTGTGTGAGGCGCGGGTGCGATTGAAAAGTGGAAAGAAAGACTATGAGTAATTCACATGTAATCTGGAATGCCAGTGTGTTGTTAGGCTGACCTTTCACCCAAAGATAATAATTAATTGATAATAATTAAAAAGTTTGTATGAGTTCAGTCTTGAAATGAGGCCAGTTATAAGGCCCATTTGATAAAATAAAATAAGAATATATATTTTATTTTAACTGGTGGTAGGCTAATTTCAGATTATAGCATTTTTGAAATAATTTCCAACTGTCTGCTTTATTACACTGTTGCAGTCAAAATATAATTGATTGGCTATATTGAAACATTTAATAATTACTCTGTAGCCGTTGAAAGATTCATGTAAAAAGTTATGTTTAACACTTTTGCATCTGTTCTGTCTCTTGAATGCACTTTATGCTGAGGCTACATGCATACATCTCCACTTCAATGCAGAAGCCTGATTTGTTAATATAGAAGTATATGCTATGCTCTTGCTGATAGCGACTTTGCGATTGTTGCTGGGGGGGGGGCCTTGAGTCTTGTTGCCCAGGGCACAGGAAATTGTTAATCCGGCCCTGACAACACTCTGTCGTTGTTGTTCATACAGATAATGAGAACCAGATAGCTAATCTCTGTAACTAAACTCTGTACCTAAGCTAAACTCTTCGTGTAAACACTATGTTCGGATTCATCAATGAGAATGATTTCATTCCAATTGAAACTCAAATTGTCATTGTAAACATAGCTATTGTCTTCTGATGCTAAACGAAAAATACTTACATATTGAACTTTATAAATCATTGCTTACGGTATACTGCCATACGAGTTCTCACGGAAAAGACGATGTACCATGTAACATAAGTGCGTTGTGAAGTTCGAACGAGAAGTGGCGTTCCTCCATGCTTCCGCGTTAGTGCTCGCACGAATTTCACAACACACTTATGCTGCTTTTCCATTACCAGTAACAGCTCGACTCGACTTTAACTCCGTTTTCCATTGCAGATAGTACCTCCACAATGGTACCTGGTCGTCATAGCGAGGCCTCAGGAAACTGCCGTGACGTAAACTACGCGATACCAAAGTCCTTTTAGGCAAGTCATGCCACTCGGCCGCCATCTTGGCAACGCCTCCAGGCAGCTATTTCGGACTAACAAGACCAGGCTCCTATCTAAATGAATGGGCTGAGAGTCAGAACTGCACTTTCACTGGTCACCGCGACATAAAAACTGCATGTATAGAAACAGCAGTAAAATATGATAAAAATCGCTGAAAAAGTTTGATGACTTTGCCCCAAAATAAGGTTTAAAACACCTTTTTCCCCACAGGTTATACTTTACTACGCATGCGCAAGGGTTCTCTCCCTCTCTGACGTGCGCGCGCGGCACGGTTTGAAACACAGTATGTGTGAGCTCTCGCTCGCTCGCTCTAGATTCTGGGAGATTTTAACTAATTTGCGGGCATCAGGGAGCCGGAAGACACTTGGGATGTCTGATATTTACACAACGCACACATACACTGCATATCAAATCTGCCGCCTTTTCAAACAGTAACGTATTTTCCACTGTCGCAAACCTCAACTGTGCGTATGCGTCAGTGGAACCAGATGATAGGCTTAAATGTTTTCCGGCTTGACTGTTAAAAGCAGATGATTGGCTTTCCAGTGGGAGGGGCGGGACATGTGCATACAACCGCCATCTTTGGCGTTACGGGTTTTCCCTATATAGTTGTATTGAGGATTGAGTAAGTGGCATGTCTCTATAGAAATAGTCTCTGGCGATACACACCCACTAACAAGGGAAAGTCTGCACCTCCTCGTTTGACCACGGCGTATTCAGCCGAGTTGCCATAATATTAGTAATGGGTATATTATGCAATCTCTAGCCAGAATTTTTAAAAATGGCAGGGTTATTCAGGATACTCCATCTGGCACGTGCAATGATGACGCAGTGAATAGTGATGATTCTCTCTGACCAATCAGCAGTCTGCCGTGTTTTTGATTTTAGTATCGCCTCAGCTCGCTCAGAACCTCGCCGGAGGTTATACGAAAAAAAAAATAAGGAAGCAGGTACAGGTACAACTTTTACACAGTGGAAAACCAAACAAAGGCGAGTCGAGGCGAGCTGGTACTGTGTAGTGGAAAAGCACCATTACAGGTTTAACTCGAAAAATTTGAATATCGTGCAAAAGCTATAATTTTGATGATTATGGCTTATAGCTTATGAAAACCCCGAATTAGAAAATTACATGAAATCAATGAAAAAAAGTATTTTAAATACAAAAATGTCAGCCCTCTGAAAATTATACTCATGAACATGTATATAGTTATATATTCAAAATATATTAGTTTCAACTTTTAATTTGAATTACTGAAATACATGAACTTTTGCACGATATTCTAATTTTTAGAGTTTCACCTGTACATCACGTCACAATGTCTCTCTTTTCAAACACATCGGGGATGGCATGAGTGTAAGTAAATGATAAGAACATTTTAATTCTTTGGGTAAACTATCCCTTTGAATGTGATTCCAGGAGGTTAGTGAATAAGCTATTTAGTGCTCTGCTCCTAGATACAACCCTATAAAACTATCAATCCTCAACGTATCAAGTCTCATCTGTTAAATGTGAAGAAACACAGGAAGATCTGCGCCATCCCAATAGGTCTCTAGGTTAAAATGAGCACATATGTCTACAGTAAATGTTGTAATTAATATATAAACATGACAGTTCACCTCAAAAACACTCAGTAGTACCCTGATCTGGAGTGTACTCCACTATATTTCGAACCGATGTGTCAGCAAGTAATGTAGCATGACTCTACACCATCAGAAAGTAAAAAGTCAAAAGGTCATTTGCAGGATGAGTGAGCTTTGCCTCTGAAATAAAGGTATGGGACTACTTAAAAACACATCTACACAGGAACAGTGACGCGTGGAGAGGGTTGCTGGTTTGGCACAAATGCTGCTCCACTGACATTGCTGGGAGATGGTGCCTATAGGGAAGTTCATCCTCTTTAATCAACATTTAAAGTGTTTTGCCTCCACTCTACTGAAACACATCATGGTTAATTAACTCATCGCATCCCAAGAATGGCAGGAGACTGAACCAATAGTGGGGGGTGGGATCAACACACCATGAGTGGATCAGAAGAGAAAGGGCGATAGAGGTAAAAATACCACAAACTGAAATTCTACATTTTTTCCCAAGAGTTTGAGCTGTGGGAGTGCCAGAGAGCTGGTGTTTGGGAATCTGATTCTCTGTAGGCAGTCAATTTAGGGCTACAGTCTCATGGAAATACAAAACTTCCACTGCAGCTCTAGTGGGATGTAAACCCAAATGACAAAAAGGAGATTGTCCCAATAGGACACCATTGTGTCTAAGTGCCTTTGGGGAGATATAGAATTACACAAGTTCAGTACAGAATTACTTTTCTGAGTATCTGCTGGCTTTTTGGGGAGGAAAAACTGGGAAATTCTTGTTTCACACGAATTCATACACAAAATCCCTAATAACAGAAGCTCTAACAGGCATTCACTCAAATGTAAATATATATACTGCCATCCCAAATTTTGGGATCAGTATGATTTAAACAAATAAAATAAAATAAGAAATCTCTTATGCTCACCAAGGCTGTACTTATACATTTAGTATATTTTAAAATGTAATTTATTCATTACTCCAATCCTCAGTCACATGATCCTTCAGAAAACATTATAATATGCAGATTGGTTTTATTATTATTATTTTCATCATAAAAGATGAAATAAAGTTGTGATGCTTATTATTTTTGTGGAGAAATACTCTTTAGGATTCTTTGATTAATAAAATGTTCAAAAGAACTGTATTTATTTAAAATAGTCAAGATATTTGTAATGTTGCCTCTAATCTTCCTCCATCGGGGCTCATGTAAATGAGTTTGATTTTACTACGGCCGCTCACACTCAACAGTCCCGCCATTGTGTTGACTCCTCTTATTTGCAAAAAAACCTGCTGCACAAGCAGCGGCTGTTGTCACGGCAGCGACATGCAGACTTGGCCTGGGCTCAGGCTGTTGGATGAGCAGTGAAGTGAAAGAAGGGGGTCTGAAACGAACGACAGAAGTGCAGTTTGTTCTAGGGTTGTACACAAATATGCGATTTGTAAATATTATTCGAAGAATAAAAATACTATTTGAATTTTACTATGTTGCTTTGCTGGCTGTAAATGCAGTGAACCCATGATAAATTCCAAGCACGCAAACTAAAACCCACAATTATAATGCACTGGGTGGCGCTGAGGAGCATGTAAACAAGTTGATTGTATTTGATCACAATGTCTTAGCCTGCTTCGCAAAGTTTCGAATTACTTCGATAAAAATTATCTAACTAAATGATCTTACAAAATGGAATTACTTTTGATCAAATTAATTAATGAACCTGAGTTATCATAATATCACCACCAACACAAGTTGAATGACTGCAGGTTAGACCAGCTGTAATGAGCCGAGAAGATAACTGATAGACTCTGATAGAATGATCTCTAAAAGTGCCTCCTTTCAGTTTCGTCGAGGGAGACAGGTTTAAGAACAGAAAACTCAAATTGCTGTTAGAAACTTCAGTTAGCACACCGTTATCTTTGTCTACAACATTTGTCAGCAGTGCGCGTGTGCATATTGTTTTTCTCAATTATGTATTTTTTTTAAATACCCATCCCTAGTTTGTTCAAAGGTTTGTTTTTCGAAGCATCAAAAATATTCCTTTCTAAAAAAAATTTTTTTTAAATCAGTAGACAAAGCACTCCAGAAAACATTGGTTGTGAAAATCAAATGACTTCAGTTAGAACAAATTCTACTCCAAATAATCTGCCAAATTTGTTGTAAGAGAAACATTAAACTAACCAAAGGACTAACCAACTGGCACAAAAAGCTTTCAAACTCAGGGGAACCCTGACTGTCCTATAGGAAAAATCTCTTATGTGTGAACCTGGCAATATGAGCTCTTGGCAAAAAGAAAGAACATACTGTCACTCAGATAAACAACACTGACCCTCGACCCTTCTGAAAAGCTGCTGAGGCGAGACAGATGTAGAGTGGAAAGGACGTCTCCGCACAAGCACTATTCCTCACACGTCTGATCGTCCAGGCTGGAGCGGGCGCCTGCTGAGACCACCTGCCATTCACTCTCTGAGGCTGAGAAACCAATGCAGGACACAGAGATGAATCACCTTGACTCTTTATGACTCAGCCAAACCCGTCAGATGTTCACTGAGTTCAATAGGTTTTCCTCACGCTGAGCTGACCTACGAGGACCTTTCAGAAATCATTTGTCCTGAGTCACAACCTCCTAATAAAGTCATATAGGTCATTCTAAGAATACAGGTGCTCAAATGTCATACATTTGTCTGTCATACATGTACATATTATGCATATTGTGATGAAAAAATATATTATGAAAATAAAAGCTGGCATTCTCTCTCTCTCTCTCTCTCTCTCTCTCTCTAGTATATGTACACATTTAATTTGATTCAATATATTAACAGTAATATAAACAGTAATATTATAACTATTATTACAGTTTAGAAGATTTCTTTTGACCCCGAACATTTGAATAGTGCATGTATATGGATTGTAGTTTAAATAATACATCAGATAATTATATTCCAACATGTTAAAAATATATTATTTATCTTAGAATTGCACAATAATACTAACAGAATGTTTTTAATCAGTTTACCATCTGTTTTTTCCACTCACTACTACAAGTCTACATCCCTACCAGAAGCCTAGGATCAGTCAATGAGCGACGGCTCGTGGTACCATCACAGAGAGCCTCAAAATCACTCTCCAGAACATTCTCATTCACGGTGCCATGCTGGTGGAATGATCTGCCCACCCTCATCCGGAATGCAGTATCCCTGACAGCATTCAAAAGACAATTTAACATATAAAGAAAAAAAAAAAAGAAAAAAAACATTTTCCTTTAAATCCCTGCTTATCTGGCTTATGCTACTCTGAGCAATATCTGAACTTTGTATTTTGAGCACTTCTTGCGTTGTTTTTGTCTCTTCACGATGACTCGCTTGGTTTAGTCCTCAGTTGTAAATCGCTTTGGATAAAAGCGTCCGCTAAATGACTAAATGTAAATGTAAATGTTTAAAATGTATTTAAAGAAACACCCTATGAAACTGGAAAAGGCACCGGCTACACAGAATGACCTCTTTAAAGGTCAACTGAAGATTCACCTTCAGTCTCCTGCATGCAGTGATGGAGAACATGTGCCGCTCCATCTCAAAATGAGTGGGAACATCTGAAAGCCTTTTTCCCCCATTCATATCCCTTAATTAGATGAATGCTGGATGGATACAGACATACAATAAATCCATTAGCTATATATACACGTTTTATGGGACTTATTAAATGTTTGACATAATTCAAGCCTGCAGTATATCAAAGATAATTTGGATAATAATCCAGTATGCCGGATACAGACCAGACCGGTCCTTTGTCTCAAGGACCGTGTAAGCATCACTCTCTCCCTACTGCTGAACATTTAACAACATCCAGTACTCTACTGTACACTATACTGTACTGCAGTCTACGGCAATGAATGCTGACTTATAAAACTACAAGAGGATAAAGAAAAAATATCTTCTCATAAAGTTTGAAGTGAGGGAAAGCACACAGCCACTTATGACTGCCAGTCTTTACACAAATGGTGCATGATAAATTATTTGCCATAAGTGAGTCAAATAACCACAGACAGCAAACAATGCAATTTAAACCACAAAATGGGCAGATTAAAGCAGTGGAAGGCTCTCTCCATACCTAAAAAGGCAGAAATAAGCAACAAAGTTTGCAGCCTTTTCTATTCTAGATTTCTTCGCCTAAAAAAACAATCAGCTCTTTTTCTAGCACGTTAACACAAAATGACACAAAGACAATGTCCGGCAGGATCAAAACAGGAACCATAATGTCATTTAGCCCACAAATAAGTTCATTACTTTACAGTCTTGACATTTCAGCTCTCGAAGGCCTCTGAGCTGCACTGTTCAGTATTTGACTGTGCCCAGATGCAGCACAATGAGTCCCTTCACATGCCCCACAATAAAACTGTCAGCAATAACACATTTCTAAAATCATTTTCTTTGACCTTTAAAACACCCCACCCCCCTCACTACTGCAGCATTGTCGGGATGCATTTTTCTGGTCAGACACCAGTGGAGCATTGAACTAACAAATAAACAGCTTTATGGGAAAGTGGTGCTTTTTAGATGCAAAGAAGAGTGCAAGACACTAAGGCATTCTGAATTGTGTGGGCTATATAAACAACAACAAAAAAAACTTTCTTATATGTCACATGGAACAGTAAAAGACGTTGAATGACTATGAATAACTAGATAATTTTGGCTATGTTGATGGTGCTTTGGTTGCGGTTTGCACATTAGTGGAGCTGAATGGGTAAAGTGACTTTGGAGAGCCAAGCCATCATGAATTCATCTCCCCATACATCTCTGTCATTCCACGGCATATGCACGTACAGACAATACAACATTCGCTAAACGGGGAGGGTTAAGGTCCTGCACATTGCCATACATGAGGAGAATTTTAATGAGAAAACCTCATCCAGTCCTGCTGGGCAATGCCCTTTATTTCCAGCATTAAATGGGCACAGAGGGAGCTAATGGTCTGCATGGGTGACTGTAAACAGTAGTGAGGGCCCTATAATCAGAATTAAGGATTCTCTTTGTCATCATATAGCTTAGATCAAACACAATCAGATCTCCTTCCCATTATCACTTGTAATTGAATGTCTTCCAAGAAAACTATAGAAAGGTAAAGCTATAACAGAAAAATGCTGTGCTTGATCACAATCTAAAATTCTACCAAACTATATAAAGGTTAAAAAAAAAACATGTAAATTAATGACGGAATGTTTTAATAATGTAATACTGAAATATTCTAACATTAATACACTCCATTCAGATGAAAAACTGAAAATAGCATCTACTTGTTCCAAGGGAAATTATCTTTTACAGCATGAGCTGGCTCATTAATACAAACGTATTTAATACATTTGTACAGAATTACCTTGGGAAACATTATCTAGGGAACTACTGCAATGCTTATGACATATTATTGCAGAGATTATATCTTAGATATTTGCTTTTATTTCTGTACTATTCATGCTACCAATTCACAATAGCATCTAGAACAACTTATTTTAAAATTTAAATCACAACTGAATAGGATTATGTCAAAAAACACGTTTATACAATATGAATATCGACATAAACAAAAAATCATTGTCATCACTGACAGGCTAAGCCAAGCCACACATCCAGTCATATGGCAACGTTCAACACAGCAGCACTGACCACAGCAATAGTCCAACACTCAGCACAGGGCTTCTCAAGCCTGTCCTGAGGACCCTCACCATGTCTCCCTCATCTAACATACCTGATTCAACTCATCAGCTCATTAGTACAGACTGAGGGGGGCATTCAGGCTGAATCCAAAAACGCCCCCTATATATCCTCAAAAAGTGCGTTATTTGAGGGGACAGCCATTTGTAGTGGTGTCCAAAACCATAGTGGACGTTATTGAGTGCACTTATTCTATCCCACATTGCACCGCAATAACTAGTGTACAATCGATGTACACTCAACAGCTGTCCGAATTTGCTAACTGGTTTTCATCCACTCCTTCAAGTGAACAGTAGTGGGCTAACGTAGAGAATAATGATTGAGGGTTTAGCGGGCGATTTCGGCTTCAGCCCCAGAATGTGCAAAGGTGGGGGTCCTCGGAACAGGTTTGAGAAGCACTGTCTTAGCAGCTAATGTTTCCAGGCAGCTCACTTAGCTGTACTTCTCTCCCTGCCAAAGTCCACTTCATCTCACTTCTGCTGCTGCTCAGCTGCCCATGAGTCTCCTACTGAACATGGTGGAGATGGATGTTGACTAATGGATAGACTGACTGATTACTAGATGAATGAATGAATGAATGAATGAATGAATAGATAGATAGATAGACAGACAGGCAGATAGACAGACAGGCGGATGGATGGAAATCAGACTGATCACTGTATTAAACAGTGAAAACTGGACAAACCAATGGATAAACAGACTGATAGATGGTAGTCTTATTTCATTCCCACAATCTACACTCAAGAGCAATTCTGCAGTAAACAATCAATCCCCCGCTGGATTCATATCTGTCTTTTGTTGACTCGTGGAGGCTCGAGCAGACAGCGGACACTGATCACTGCGAGAGACGGGAGTGAGTGAGCACTCGTTGGGGAGGGCTTTGCAGTTGCACTCGCATCCTCACGGTCTCACAAGGACAAAAACAGAAATGTACTATAGCTTACTTTATAAAGTAGCTGGCGCCTTCCTCGGTGAAGCCCTCTTCCCATCCCCGCGGTAAATCTAATGGGAGAGAAATATTTGTACAAAACTCCATTAAGTTTTTTTTAATGAAACAGAAAGTAGCCCTCCATCAATTATGCAAGGGACATGTTTCCACAGCTTACTTTAAACACACTCACTTGCAGTATCCGACTAAGGATTCAAAGTTTAGACTAGAAAGCATGGTTTATTAATGTACCTGATCGTATCATGTGTCCCGAGTTGACAGGTTCACCAGTGCGGGGATGGAGCCAAGTAGTGCCGCGAGTTTTGTCGCTGGAAAACAGAAAACACCTGTTACGAGACCCATTGGGAAATGTGCAGATTTACCAGAACCACAGTACAACGCAACGATTGTGATTAAACCCCTAGTATGCTGCTTACTTGATGAAAAAAACCCTGCCATCCCTGCACACTCCGTAAGACCAGTGATCAGGTAGTGTGTCCCGCCCGAGCGGAGCCGCCATGATCCCGGTTTAAAGTGAGAGCTGCGCCGCAGAGTTTCCAGGGAATCGGACAGTCCGATAACCACCACTAGGGCTGCACTGCTGTTTAAAGGGGCAGGCCAAACTTGGAGAAAGTCTTTTGTCCCAGTTATAAGCCGACAGAAAAGAATGAGTGCATCACTATTTGGGCGGGATATTGATGCTGTGAGTAGGCTATATGTCGCCCTCGAAATTCTACCTTTTATTACAGCACGCCAAGCTGTAAGCATAGCTTACTCACATAGATCCGAGCTACACATTGAAACCTGAACAGATTAACATTCCCGCAAATCACACGCGCATTTTGAAACAGTTGGATAATTGTTCAACGATTTGTATTAATGCCAGACTGCGTTAAACGGTGTTGTGCTCATGACAACAGAGATTTGAGCTTCTGTTACAAGTGGCCTAGGCGAACAGTGTCTAATGATTTAAATGACAATATGCGTAAGTGATTATTTTAGTCAGGTTAACCAAAACCTAACGTGGTCATCCTATGTGATTCCCAGCCAAAAATATCTATCTGAGAAACCATATCTTGCTGATGAAACCAGGTGTGTTAGATATTTCATTTATGTTCAGCGATAGTTAGCTATATTCAAGAGTAGCCACTAAATACTAATATCTACACTGACTGTTTCCCATCAAGTTAAGATATTACATTTTTTTCAATTGTTCAAAAAGATTTTTTTTTTTTTGCGTAGGCTGTGCCATGGGTTTTTAGTGGCATTTACATATCAACCTCTAGTCAAGTAACATATTAGGAGTATTTTCATTGCTAAATTTTCCAAGTATTGATTTTAGATTGGGAGGAAAACTCTGATATTAAATTGGACATCATGCATCACTTGTTATATTTCAACATACAATACTATTACTGTGGTTGTTGTAGCTACTTGAAAAGACTTAATCTGCAGTCATTTTTTGTCTTTAAAAAATTATTTGTGTTAATAGAATGTAATTTGCAGTTACATCAAAAAAGTAATGTGATTACGAAAAAGTATGTTACTTGTAACGCATAACTTTAATCCTTACTAGTAATGTGTTAGCCTTCTTGTTACATCAAAAGTAATCTGATTGCTTTATGCATGTTAACTGGTTATCTGACTTAATATTAACCAATCTCCAAAACATAATTATGCTGGTAAATGAACACATGAGTTTGTGCTAATATTTGGAGAAGGTTGCCCTTCCTCATGAAAGCAAATGTGCCAATACATCTCATAGTATGAGAAATCTAGTCACGAAACTCATACCTACTCTCCCATACATTCTTGATGATAACTACAGGAACACACCCACTCAAACTTCTCACTAAGGCAGGGCAGAGTCACAACAAAAGAAACAATCCAACTGCAACAACAGCTGATTATCCTTCCACTATGGGCTCTGCTATTTATAGCCAAACATAGTCTTTCTTCTGGCTGACAGTTGACAATTGACCTTATACTGTAAAGTACTTGTGTGTGTGTGGGAGCAAAGGGAAACAAAGTGTTTAAAACTAATGACATTATTTAGAGCGCAGCTCAAACAGCAGGTGAGGGTATTTCATTGGATATTGTGCTATGGGATCAACCTATAGCAAGCGTATATTCATACAGTAACTGGTTTCTGTAAATAAGCCCCAAAAAAGCAATGCAAAAGGAAATGCATTTATATATATATTTAATGTTTTTTTAGAAATGCACTATTCAGAAACCTGTTATTAATTAATTTATTATTCACCTCGCAAAACTGTCTTATAATCAGGTTTAACAGTGAAAAATAAGAAATAATCAGCTGGTCATTCAAGTTTAATATGTCACCCCCTGAGAGGGCTTTATGTAAAACAAAACAACTTTTTATATGATGTGACTGGAATCTTCATCTCATGTGAGTGTACATCATTGTAAAAAGTGCTCTTCCTTATATGTAACATGTGGCAGAGAAAGAACTGAGTGCACCTCTAAAGCTAATTCAGTGCTGGCAGCAGTTAATGTATGGAAGGTCATGATGTTTTTTCTTGTTTGTGTGTGTGTACCAGAGTGAATAAAAATGACACAGCTGAGGGTTTTGATCTATTAGCTCAGCCCTATACTACTTATGATCGCCTTTGGCTGAACTGAGAATGAGCCATCTCAACCAGCATTACAATAATGCTTACACTGCGTCAAACTGGAGTTGTCCTGTCTTCTCATGCCATCCAAATTTCCTCCTGCATGGTATAAGAGCTCAAAGTCACGCTTCATATGTCACGCTATATATGTCAATGTACCAAAAGACAAGGACTGTATTACTGGCAAACTGCTGGAATCTTTCATAGTGGGTTCTCTATTTTTAAATTCATTGTCTTTATAAGATTTACATCCTGGTAGAGTGATATATTGCATTTTAAAGTACAATAAAAATCACTATATTCAGATGTGTGGTTTTTAATTTTTCATAGAAATATCATATGGATGGATAAACATGAGGCTGTGAGGCTATATATATATATATATATATATATATATATATATATATATATATATTCTTCTAAGGTACTAATATACTATATATAAAATATATATATACAGGTCCTTCTCAAAAAATTAGCATGTTGTGAAAAGTTAATTCTTTTCCATAATGTAATGATAAAAATTAAACTTTCATATATTTTAGATTCATTGCACACCAACTGATATATTTCAGGTGTTTTATTGTTTTAATACTGATGATTTTGGCATACAGCTCATGAAAACCCAAAATTCATATCTCAATAAATTAGCATATCATGAAAAGGTTCTCTAAACGAGCTATTAACCTAATCATCTGAATCAACTAATTAACTCTAAACACCTGCAAAAGATTCCTGAGGCTTTTAAAAACTCCCAGCCTGTTTCATTACTCAAAACCGCAATCATGAGTAAGACTGCCGACCTGACTGCTGTCCAGAAGGCCATCATTGACACCCTCAAGCAAGAGGGTAAGACACTGAAAGAAATTTCTGAACAAATAGGCTGTTCCCAGAGTGCTGTATCAAGGCACCTCAGTGGGAAGTCTGTGGGAAGGAAAAAGTGTGGCAAAAAACGCTGCACAACGAGAAGAGGTGACCGGACCCTGAGGAACATTGTGGAGAAGGACCGATTCCAGACCTTGGGGGACCTGCGGAAGCAGTGGACTGAGTCTGGAGTAGAAACATCCAGAGCCACCGTGCACAGGCGTGTGCAGGAAATGGGCTACAGGTGCCGCATTCCCCAGGTCAAGCCACTTTTGAACCAGAAACAGCGGCAGAAGCGCCTGACCTGGGCTACAGAGAAGCAGCACTGGACTGTTGCTCAGTGGTTGCATGTCATTCGAAAATCAAGGTGCCAGAGTCTGGAGGAAGACTGGGGAGAAGGAAATGCCAAAATGCCTGAAGTCCAGTGTCAAGTACCCACAGTCAGTGATGGTCTGTGGTGCCATGTCAGCTGCTGGTGTTGGTCCACTGTGTTTTATCAAGGGCAGGGTCAATGCAGCTTGCTATCAGGAGATTTTGGAGCACTTCATGCTTCCACCTGCTGAAAAGCTTTATGGAGATGAAGATTTCATTTTTCAGCACAACCTGGCACCTGCTCACAGTGCCAAAACCACTGGTAAATGGTTTACTGACCATGGTATTACTGTGCTCAATTGGCCTGCCAACTCTCCTGATCTGAACCCCATAGAGAATCTGTGGGATATTGTGAAGAGAAAGTTGAGAGACACAAGACCCAACACTCTGGATGAGCTTAAGGCCGCTCTCGAAGCATCCTGGGCCTCCAGAACACCTCAGCAGTGCCACAGGCTGATTGCCTCCATGCCACGCCGCATTGAAGCAGTCATTTCTGCAAAAGGATTCCCGACCAAGTATTGAGTGCATAACTGAACATAATTATTTGAAGGTTGACTTTTTTTGTATTAAAAACACTTCTTTTATTGGTCGGATGAAATGTGCAAATTTTTTGAGACAGGAATTTGGGGTTTTCATGAGCTGTATGCCAAAATCATCAGTATTAAAACAATCAAAGACCTGAAATATTTCAGTTGGTGTGCAATGAATCTAAAATATATGAAAGTTTCATTTTTATCATTACATACGGAAAATAATGAACTTTATCACAATATGCTAATTTTTTGAGAAGGACCTGTATATATATTAAATTACCTTTTTTCACATCAGTCTACACTTCATAACCATACTGACAAAGCACAAAACAGGTTTGTGACAACTTTGCAAAATTATTAAAAAGGAAAAACTGAAATAAGTACATTGCATAAGTATTAAATCATTTTTTTAGTAAAAGCACCTTTACAGCCTCAAGTCTTTTATGATGCAACAAGCTATGCGCATCTGCATTTGGTGAGTTTCTGCCATTCTTCTCAGATCCTCTCATGCTCTGTCAGGTTGGATGGGGACAGCCATTTTCAGGATTTTCCAGAAATGTTCGACTGGTTTCAAGTTCGATCTTCGCCTGGGCCACTCAAGGACATTCAGAGAGTTGTCCATGAGCCACTCTTGCATGGTCTTAGCTGTGATTAGGGTCATTGTCCTGTTGGAAGGCTTCTGCTTAGTCCGAGTTTCTGAGAGCTCTGGCCTAGGTTCTCAATAAGGCTATCTCTATATTTTGCTGCATTGAGCTTTTCCTCTACCCTGACGAGTCACTAAATCCCTGCCTGAAGATCACTGCCCTAACAAGATGCTGCTACCACCATACATTACTGTTGGGATGGTATTGTGCAGGTGATGAGCAGTGCCTGGTTCCTTGTTTCTCGCAGTCTGAAAGAGTCATTTAGGTGCTTTTTTTGCTGATTCCAAGTGGCTTTTCATGTGTCTTCACTACGAGAGGCTTGAGTCTGACTCTGGCCACTCTGCCATAAAGTTTTTCACATCTCCATAAATGCTCATGGAGCTCAAGAGACCATCAGCATCTAGGTCAGCATTCTTACTTCTCCATCGATTGCTCAGTTTGGCCAGGAGGCTCTGAAGAGTCCCGGTTGATCCAAACTTCTTTCATTAAGGACTATGGAGGCTACATGCTTCTGTGAACCCCAATAAAAGGTCTAACAGCTGAAAATGCATATCAGAGCAAAGACCAAGCTATGAGGTCAAAAGAATTCAGAGAGCTCAGAAATAGGTAGTTCTTTTGACATTATGGCTTGGTTTTTGCTCTGATATGCACTTTCAGCTGTTAGACCTTTTATTGAGAGGTGTGTGACTTTCCAAATCATACACTGTGAAAAAAATCTGTAGAAATTACAGTATTACTGACAGCTGCTCGCCAGTAACTTACTGTAGTTTTAAACTGATGTTATTTACTGGCAACAGTTTGTTCAAAGTTAAATGAACATTAAACATTAACAAGTCTTTGTTTTTACAGAATAAAACTAAAATAACAGCCTCATGCAAAGCATTTGTGGGAACCAAAATCTGAAGGAAAAAAAAACAGAAAAAGGTTGATGAAGATTTCTGGTTCCGAGAATGCTTTGGATTAGATTGTTATTTTATAGTTTTATTCTGTAAAAACAAAGACTTGTTAATGTTTAATGTTCATTTAACTTTGAACAAACTGTTGCCAGTAAATATACATCAATTTAAATCTACAGTAAGTTACTGGCAAACAGCTGCATAACTACAGCAATTGTTTAACAGTGTACCCATTCAATTTAGCCACAGGTTAACTCCACTGAACGTGTAGTAACATCTACAAGTAAAAGTGGAATGCTCCTGAGCTCAATTTCAAGTGTCCAAGGATGCGCATACTAATGCAATGTTATTATTTCAGTTTTTTATTTTAAGTAAATTTTCAAAGTCTGAGAAACAAATTCGTTTTTTTGCTTTGTCAATATGGTGTATGGACTGTAGATTGATGTGGGGGAAAAACGTTTTTTAAATCCATTTAGCATAAGTCTGCAACATAAAATGTGACAAAAATGTAGGGGTAAGAATACTTTCGCAAGGCACTGTGTATGTTCATATTCTTTTTTCTCTCCTTTTTTGTGTTGCTCTGAAATTCATCATAACTAGTTTTACATAAAAACTGTCAAATAAATGTTGTTGCAGGACCAACAAGGATGTTGATCCTGTAACATATCCTACTTGGCAAATTCATGGTCACCATGTTATATGAATTGGCTGGGATAAAAAGCAGTGGTTGATGGAAATGTTGCTCAAAACACGTGAATTTACCTTGTATCCCTGATTTACACTCTGTTTTTACACTCTGTTCTCGCCAACAGCCATTTGACTCCGGTTGTGTATCTACATCAAACACTTCAGAGCTGTATAAATACTTTAGCACAGAATCCCTTTGGAGTTGCTTTTGTCGGCAAGCCTTTTGTTGGTTTGATCCAATGTTTCCCCCTAAGCATGACTTCAAATCCAACAGAAGAGACACTGATGATACAGAATGGAAAAGGATGCTTGTGGCTGCAGTGTTGGTATTTACAAAGGCAGCTGAGGGTTTATTCTATTTATTTTCTAACTAATCATTTCAATTCTTTTAAAGATCTTAATAATAAAACATTCAGCTACAAGCATTTCTCCCACTACTGAAATACATAAATAATAGATTATTTCAAAATGTGGCATTCTTAAGACCCCTAAAACTCTTGTTCATGTAAAAATCAAGCAAAAAAAAAACATCTGCAGAGGGCACTTTGATATTGTGTCAGCAGTTTTATGCAGCCGAGTCCCTTGGCTTTGACTGACAAGCGGTTCATGTTGATTTGGGATTAGATGTGATTGACAGAACTGTGACCCTACAGAGGCATACCAGCACCGTGAGACCTGACCGTGTTCCATGTTGTGCCATGTATGTTCCCCAGTCTGCCTGAATAAAACACCATATGCCTTAAAAAGAGCACGGCACATGTTCAGCTAATAGGCTTGTTTGAATTAGGGGCTTTCTGTAATACTACTTAAAAGGTCTTCCGTCTTATCCCTTGCAGTCGCACTCATTCAGTGATGGGGTGCAGTCCTGCGCAGCTCTGCAGTATCTCTGCTGATGGTTTCTTCAACACTGCCAGCAGCTCACAATGCTGCAAGGTGACTCAGTGTTACTTTTCTCTCACAGGAGAGGTTCATACAGAGGCAACTGCAGCTAAATCACTGCATAAAGTGATCTGCAGTGGGCAACTCTCTTCTTCCTCTGTTTAATGAGGTTTTCTTAAACCTTTGAAAAAACGTGCCTCATACATGTAGCACACGCATTTTGATCTCAAAAGGCATGCATGTCTTAAATCTGCTAAGTGATTAATAATGAATATATTTGCAAATACATGTGCATTTAAAACACTTTCGTTAGGCTACATCATATGAAATTACTAAAACTAAAACTATTCAAAATATTTATGTTTATTGAAATAAAACTGAAATAAAATATAGTATTTGAAAAACTTAAAATGAAAATTAGAAATGAAATAAATTTAAGTTTAAAAACACAAAATATATTAACTGGAAATAAATACTAATTAAAACAAATTAAAACTGAAGTAAAAAAAAAAAATAGCCATTTGTTTTTAAATAAATAAAAATGTGCCAAAAGCACATAACAAAATTACTCTAAATATTAACTGAACTTGAAAAATAAAAATTGAAAAATAAAAGCTGATTCAAAATACAAAAAAATAGCACTATGTAAACTTCTACGGTAAAAACAGCTTTTAAGTGTTATAACACTGTAAAAAAGTGATCAGGTGCCTTAAAGTTATTAAGGAAATAAACTTCATACTTAATTGACAAAATTAAGTTGTCAACTTGACAATTTTTTTTCAATTACACATGAAATGTATTTATTAAATAACTTAAAGGCATGGGTTTCCTCACTTTTTTAAGTTAAGTCACCTGATCGGTGTTACACCACACTTTCCATAAAGTGTATTTTATTTCCTTTCACAACTAAAAAAACTACCTCATCTCAGTGATGTGACCTCTGTCAGATCTTAATTTATTTTAGTCAAACTATAAACATGTTATGGTGCTGTTCATAATAGACCATCACAACTTTTCAGAGCTTTACAGAAACTGCTTTGCTACAGTGATGATTGGAATGGTAGCAAATGCTTTTTGCATAAAAAAAAAACATTCATTAAACAAAGTTAAATGTTTAAAGCATATAAAAGATGCCAGTTATGAAAGGCTGACTGAAGATGCATCTTTACTCATTTTCTTTTTCCAAAAATGACAAAACGAATGTGCCTATTTGCACTTCTTATTAAAAAAATACTGTACACCAGGTGACTATTTCATTCAATATATTATATTTAACAGCCCTTATTAATGCAGGAGATATAATAGTTTCAAAGTTTTGGAAGAATTTTAGTAGCCCACCGTTAGCACAAATGTATTACGGTGAGTGAACACTGACCTCTAGTGGACAATGAGATTAATAACGCTGTCAATTTTTCATGTTTTATCATCATATTACAACTTCTTAAGCAGGAGTGGACAACTCTTGCCCCCTTGTGATGCACTTTCCAGCTCTAACCTTAATCAAACACACCTGAACAGGCTAATCAAGGTCTTCAGGGTTACCAAAAAGTAACAGGCAGGTGATTTTGATCAGTGTTGGAGCTAAACTGGGTTGCATAGCCCTGTTCTAAAGCAGTCCTCCTCTGCACGTAGAGTAACAATATGCAAAGGACATATCTATTGAATCAGCTAGCAAACTTTTATTATTCAATTTACTGGGCCATGCAGATATTCCTGAAAATAGTATAATTTTAGCTCTATCAAGACATAGCAGTTGTGGTGAACACAGATGGAAAGTTTGGAATATCTAATTTTCAGTGGTTTCACAATCCAACAGTTGCACAAATATTTTTGTAAGAATTCCATCTAGATAAAAAAAAAAATCCTCTTTAAACTTTTTATTTTAATTATTGCCAGTTAAATGTAATTAGATCTCTGGCTATTCAGTGAATTTCATGTCCACAAGACAAAAGCTACTAAACTGACTTGCTTTCTCTTCTAGCTTTTCTGTTGTAACAATGGCCACACTTGCCATTTGTTACCATGTTGAGCAGTGATTCAACAAACCCATTTATTCTGTGCTTTATAAAGGGTTTCTACATATTTCAAAATTCCACTTTTCCAGATTCAAATTCCCAAACCACCTCCATTTTTCAGACCATATTTGACAAATGGTTCATACAGCATTATTTTTGATATATAGTAGTCATCAGTAAATTTTTATTTTCTTCCATTGGTTTTCTCAAAGTGATAACATGCTTACATAAGAAACCTAAAACGCTTTATAACCTGCATATATTTATGCCTGACAGATCAGTTTGATACTGTAAATGTGGATGTTACACGATCCCCAAACTACAAATGACAGTGCAATTCAGATGATTGTTTTCTCCTTTATCTGCTGCTGATTTGAGCAGAACACACTCTGCCTAGAAACCCTGTTAATAACACTACCAACAACACAAAAACATGCACTACACAATGTTGCCACAACACTTAATGTTTGCTAAGAGATAAAGTGTATATTTCAATAGCTCGACTTCGAATCTTCACAACTGCATCACCCATATGAACTGTTTGAGCATGCACAAATGCAAGTGAATATTAATTTACAATGGATTCTGAATATGTTGTTCACATGACCAAAATTCAAATGAATACAGGCATCTGGCAGCTGTATAATTCTACTCCGGAACATCAATTAGGATCACAACAGTTCTGTACCTAAATTGAGTAAAGAAAATCAGTCTAACACAAACACATGAATTGATCCAAATATCTTTATTTGTCCAAAAAAAAAAAAAAACAGCAAATTTATGCCACCAGTGCAGAAGCTGTGGAGGATTCGCTGTGGACGAAAACAAATGAATCAGTTAAAATATTCAGGGAAAAAATTCATTTCGAAAGACTTATCAGCTTTTTGTGTGAAGGGGACTGGCAGTGGTGGCACATTCAAGCCAAACTGCTAATTTACCTCCAAAGTTTATCTAGCACATAAGAAATATCTCAGCTCTTACAAGTGAAGAATGGGACAATGAAATGTGCACTACACATACAGGAGGGATTTCAATTTTGATTATAAAAACGACTCAAACACTCACTACTTCCAGTTGGGGGCAAGTACTCTCTTGGTCTTGTAGTAGCGGGCAAGCCTGTGGATTCTGCTCTCCACCAGAATCAGGCGGAACTTGGCATCCTTGTCCTGCAAAAACAAATGATAATGGTGAGAAAACTGTTGAAGTGCACTGAACAGATTTTTCAAGAAATCTCTGAAATTATCTTGCATGCGTTTTAATTTCATTACCTTTCTGTTCCTTTCCAAGTGCTTCCTCACAGCAACAGCCTTCTTGATAAGGTGGTAGAGATCCTCAGGCAGATCAGGGGCCAGGCCTTTGGACTTCAGGATCCTAAGGATCTTGTTGCCAGTGACAAAACGCACCTGAGCAACACCATGGGAATCCCTCAGAATCACACCTAATGAGAAGAGCAAGAGATATCAGCTTGTTGATAATGAAATATGATGTAGCAGCCCATATTGTGTCTGTCTGCACAGTTTTCAAATATGAAAACATGAAGAAAAGTTGAATTGCCCATTAAGATGCACAAACAATAAGCCTATAAAGTGACAACTGAACACGAAAGCATTCTCTTCTATTGGAAATGAATTACAAATGTAGTGTGGCTCAGCTGTAATTATTTTACTAATCCAACTGCATTAGTATAGTTGATTTTTATATGTGGTTTCCTTTAATGTACTGAATTGATTTCAAATTTGTCTTTGCATGACCATTCAGTAGGAGATGTGTTATAGAGAATCCTGTGAAATTAATGTTATACAATGGCCCCGACAATGCAGTAACATTTATTTTATATCAGCCAGAACTTACCGATCTGTGAGGGGGTCAGACCCTTCTTGGCCAGTTTGAAGATTTGTTCTTTAACATCATCGGATGTTAACTTGAGCCACTAAAAGACATAATAAATGGATATTTTGTCTGCTTAAAAAGGCATTGTATTCCATATAAGAAGAATCTGAATCAATGGACTTACTGTGGGGACACTTCGTCTATAGGGCAGTGCCGACTGGGACAAACCCTTGCTGAAAAATAAAACGTTCTTCCATGTTAAACATGTCTTCCAAAATGAAACATTTAATTACAATTACACTTCTTCTGCAGTAAGTTAAGCTTGTAAACATGTTAACTGACAGCAGGTAATATAAAATAAAGGAAAAACTATAAGCAAAACCTAAACGGGTTGTAAAATCAAAATAATCTTAAAATGAATTAGTGAAGTACATGACATACTTTAATGTGTATTAGACGAACATTTATAAGACCTAACGAACCGCCAAACACATTTTGACACCAAAACGTAGGTTACGTGAAACTAAACGACATGATACCTTAACAGACAAGCCGCACCGACAAACTGTCGATGTTAAATAAATCAGTGTGTAAAGATCGTTAATGTATCCATCCTGCAGCGCCTCATTCTACATGTGCTGCCATCACGCTAACGTTACTCAGAGGAAGATAACGTGGGACTAGATTCTGACTTCTCAAAAACTCTTTTCTAGCTCGGATGAAATGCATATTCCAGGCTCTGTCTATCTTATAAAGAGTTAACTGTATTTTGGGTTGGCAGTGTGGTCCAAAGACGGTGTTTTTAGCGTAAAATAAACATTTACCCAGGAGCGTGCATACGACCCATGATGGCGGTTTAGAGACCGAAGAAAGAGAAAGACAGAGCCTAGGCCGAGAGGAAGTGAAGTATGGTGGCGGAAGTGATGTAGAATATCACTTTCCGTCTGTTGATTCAAGGATCATTTGTTTTTGGATCTTTGGTTTTATATATTGATTATTTTCATACTATGTTGTTTAGTAAGTTAATTATGATCTTGTTGACTTAATCTTTACTTGTTAGTTATCAACCGCCTGTTTCAATCTGGTGTAAAATTCCTTTGCTACCTTAATACAATGTGGATGAAGAGAGATCTTGAATGCCTCATATTGTTTTTTTTTTATTTACTTGCTATAATGTACTTTTTGAAATATCTTCATTTTGTTTGCTGTCATCTATGTTTGAACTGAAAAAACCCCCAATCCTATTAATTGTTTATTTCCAATAAATCCAGATAAGTCCTTCTAAAAATTGTGCATAAAAATAAATTTCAGTGATCATATAAATTTTAAGAACTTTTAAGAAAATTGTATTTGTAATAATGTGAATTATGAGTCAGTCTTTCCTCTCTCTAGCCGAACATTTTGGGTTTAATCTACATTTAACTAAGGTCTTTGTCATACTTTAATTTTGTACTAACATTATGTGATGTAATATGTTCATAATTGTATTGTCTTATTTATTTTTGTATTGTCAAACATTTACTTCATTGATGTCGTCCTATGTTATATATGATGTAAAATAATATGTTAAAAAAATGCATTTATATATATATATATATACCCCCCCCCCCCCCCCCCCCTTTTTCCTGATGCTTCTCATATCCACCAGTTGGTGGCGCTCCAAGAAAGACCAACTGCTGTAAGCGTGGCTGGAGTCTCTAGAAATAGAATAAGCGGATTTAACTGGCGCGTTCAAACATAGTACAACAGGGTTATGAAATGGGCGGATCGTATGATCGGGTTTAAATTATTATCCATACATCCATTATTATTAATTTATTATTATTATTATCATCCGAAGACATGATAGCAGACAGTCGCGGCGTTAGATAATTTTTTTAGCGGTTATATTTTTCAGTGGTTGTCAGAACGAACCAATCATAAACGTTTGTGATGAATGAATAATGATACATTTCATAGAATGTTCTCAAACTTACGTGCTGCAAACTGTATAATTATCAAGTTTTAATCTATAATTTTTAAGTGTACAAATATTTCGCCAGTAAAAAAAAACGCCAGTTGATCATTCGCCTTTCTGAGCCGCCATGCGCCCCCTTCAGGAAGTCTGTATTTGCGTCATAAGAAACAATATCACTCAAGCCCAAACTGTAAGTCAACAGTGCGCTTTATCTACGTGGACGAGCTCACTGTCTCTTCCTGCTGCTGTACTCGGTTAGCTCGCTAGCTGCTCAGTTACTGTTAGTCGTCATCATCAGTACAAGATAGCGGACAGTCAGGAAGCCAGTGGTAATGAAAGGAAGCAGAAAACAGCCGAGATAGCTCGATATAAACCGATCTGCCACCGTAAGTGCCATTATTTAATTGTGAATCGCTCCGGATACATTAACCCAAATAGAGCATCAACAATTCAACTTTTCACTTATAAAATGGACAGCGAGTTTCGCTATAACGTCTAGCATATACCTCACTGTCAATGGAAAGCTAATTAAATTAGCTTCTATGTATCGAGGTCAGCAACCCTTTCAAACCACATCTCTGTATTACAGTTAACGTTATAGCTTGCCAGCAAAACAACATATATTTTCAGTGTCTCTTTAATAGTGACCCGCTAACTGCCTGATAATGTCGTTTATCCTTAGTAACGGATTTATTGGAGAGCTGAACTGCCAATCAGTGGCTGTGTTACAACCCTAGTAGTGAGCCGCCTATCTAGACAGATTTACGTTCAGATTTCCAAAAGTGGTAGTCGGCTCGTTAGGTTTTGCGAAACAACCAATATAAAATATGAAAGAGCTGTCATCTCCGTCTTGATGTCTAATCCATATGTTTGCTATTTTTTTTTCCAGATGTCCTGTTTAAAGGGGCTCCTCGCCAGCTGCCTTGTATTGGCGAGTGTTATGTCCTGGGCCAAGGCAGTGCCAATAAGTTTAGATAAAACTAAGGTGAAACTCCCAGAGGAAACAGTCAAAGAGCCTCCCCAGAATGTGGTAAGAAACTTTTGATCAGCCAATTATATAAAAAACTTTGGCAGCAAGTTATAAGTGGCATAAAATAATTATATTATTTTTCATGTATAATATATTTATCTTATATTTGTAGGACACCGGACTACACTATGACCGCTATCTCAGGGAAGTTATTGATTTCCTTGAAAAAGATCAACATTTTAGAGAAAAGCTCCACAACACAGACATGGAAGATATAAAGGTAAGAAACAACATGGCTTTATTTATGTTGTATAATACAAAGGTCACACATAGCTAATCTATTCATTCCTGCTGATTTCAGCAAGGGAAGTTGGCTAAAGAGCTTGACTTTGTCAGCCACCATGTGAGAACCAAGCTGGATGAACTAAAAAGGCAAGAGGTCAGCCGTTTGAGAACCCTGATCAAAGCCAAGCAGGACATAGAAGGAGGGAATGGTAAGAATGGCTGTGAATGCTTGAGGTTATTTTACATACATAATGTGTAATTGCGTATTAAAGTTGGCATGAAATGGAAGTTGCAATCATCTTTTCTTCCCCATTGTGACGTATATCTGAGTAAAATGGGAAGAAAAATGTTTGGCAGGACTTGATTTTGTCCATTTGGGAATTGATTGGATAGTTGGATTGTTGTGGTTTGCTATAGGCTAGAGTGCGACAGTGTCTCTAGTTCCGCAAGTATGATTTTTTTTTTCATAAATTGTTCCCATTGGAATTTTTAGTTGAAAATAGTCTTAGTTGAAGAGTTTTAAGCCATGAACCAATGTCATTGTTTTGAGAGCTTAGGGATCAACTCAATTACGTCATTCCCAGTGCCTCATGGCAGTAGGCGGAGCTAAAGAGCTATTTTGGAGTGTGTTGCTTTTTTCAACTTACTGATTGGTGTAATTTTTTGTACAGCATCATGGGCAATGTAGTTTTTCGCCAGGAATTCCACTGTGAAGCACGATTATTTTACATATAAGCTGAAATCATGTCGCCCGATGGCTTCAGCAGAAGCATATACCATGGATTAACAACCTCATAGCTCACTGTAGTCTCTCTTTAAAGGTTTATATATTATTGTTCAAAATCTTTCTCCTAAAATATCAAACTACTCTCCACAATAAATTGAGTTTTTACTTCTGGAACTCACCTGTTGCACTATATTGCTGTGATCTCATGTGAGTGATGGGTTGTTCCAAACCTCAACCCAAAAAACACGTCATCGGAGAAGAGATGTCACTGCAAGTGGGAGGGGGTGGGGGGTTATTTTGATGAAAGATTACGAGGACACATGAATTCAAATAAACTATGTGCATGGATAAATCATTTCTAATAAATACTGCAATATTCCATAAAAAAATACGAATTGTTAATTTTGATTTCATGGTGACTTCAAAGATTTTCTTTAGAGCTTTCAAGCCAATGGGTTTTGATTTTCAGAATATTCTCTGAACTCAGTTATCTCTCATGTTTCACAGATATTGCGGTAGATCACCAGGCGTTACTCAAACAGTTTGAATATCTGAACCACATGAACCCGCACACATTTGAGGTTGAGGATCTGGACAGACTCATCAAATCGGTGAGTCATCATTACTTAGTTACCCAGCTTTCATAATCATACTTCATTTGATTCTGTCACTTTGAATGCTTGAATGCTCCTTTCTTTTGATACTTGATTTTGATGCTTGTAATCTTTTAAGTCAATAATATATTTATTTCCACAAGATTTTATTCAATACATTTTTATGACTTTATAGTCATTTGTGAATACAAGATAAAGATTTTTATGAACCGTTTCATAGAGATTGCGCGCATAAAGAACAAGAGCTGAACATAATTTTTAAAAAAATATAGTCACTAAAGAAATTTCAGTGACATTTCCAGAACCACAGAAAAGCTGAGAATATTGTCTCAAGTATTCCTGGAATCTTTAAAAAAAAGAAACTTTAAAAGATCATGTAATAATCTGTTGTAAATCCAAGGTCAGCATGCATTTCCCTTCTCATTTGGTCACTGAGCAACAGCAATAAAATGCCTTTTATATACGATAAGACCAGAACACATAAAGCTATTATCTTTCAGTTACACATATGATCTTGCAATATAGGCTACAAATGATCTGGAGAACTACGACAAGGAACGGCATGAAGAATTTAAAAGGTACGAGATGTTGAAAGAGCATGAGAGACGGGAGCACCTGAAGACACTTGATGAGGAAGACAGGAGGAAAGAGGAGGAGCACTATGAGGAGATGAAGAAAAAACATGCTGATCACCCCAAAGTCAACCACCCCGTAAGTCTGCACGCATTAACACATCTTGATGTTTGATTTCATTCAAGATATACTTATGTTTCTCTGACGTTTTGTTCCATAGGGTAGCAAGGATCAGCTAAAAGAAGTGTGGGAGGAGGCTGATGGCCTTGACCCTGAAGATTTTGACCCAAAAACGTTCTTCAATCTGCATGGTAAAAATTCTTGATAGCTTAGCCAAATCCTGGATATGAGAATGCTGAAATTACATGCTTAATATTATTACATTTTCACAATCTTGTATTGCAGACTCAAACGGAGATGGATTCTTTGATGAACAAGAGCTGGAAGCACTATTCACAAAGGAGGTACACGGTTGCATAAGTCACCACAGAAGATAATATATTTATACTGTACATTCACTGGCCACTTAATTAGGTACACCTTGCTAGTATCTGATTGGACCCCCTTTTGCCTTCTGTTTTAATTCTTTGTAGCATTGATTCAACAAGGTGCTTAAAACATTCCTCAGAGATTTTGGTCCATATTGACATGATCGCATCATGTAGTTGCTCCAGATTTGTCGGCTGCACGTCCATGATGTGAATCTCCCGTTCCACCACATTCCAAAGTTGCTCTGTTTGATTAAGATCTGCGGCTGTGGATCTGCGGCATTTGAGTATAGTGAACTCACTGTCATGTTCCAGAAACCAGTTTGAGATGATTTAAGCTTTGTGACAAGACGTAATCCAGCTGAAAGTAGCAATCAGAAGATGGGTACACCGTGGTCATAAAGCGATGGACATGATGAGCAACAATACCCAGGAAGACCTTGGGGTTTAAACAATGCTTATTTGGTACTAAGGGGCACAAAGCCACCACCAGCCTGAACCATTGAAACAAGGAAGGATGAGTCCATGCTTTCATGTTGTTTATGCCCTACTTTTTAGTGTCGCAACAGAAATCGAGACTCGGGCAACATTGTTCCAATTTACCTATTGTCCAATTTTGGTGAGCCTGTGTGAATTGTAGCCTCAGTTCTCAGCTGACAGTTTCCTTTCTATCAGCTCGAACCAGTCAGGCCATTCTCCTCTGACCTCTGGCATCAACAAGGCATTTCCCCCACAGAGCGGCAGTTACTAGATACTTTCTTTTTTTCTGATCATTCTCTGTAAACCCCAGAGATGGTTGTGCCTGAAAATCCCAGTAGATCAGCAGCTTCTGAAATACTCAAACCAGCCCGTCTGGCACCAACAACCATGCCAATACTGTAGTTATACATGGTCTGCTATTTTATAGTAACAATGAAAATATTTTCTGAAATTTTTTATTTATTTTTTTTTCAGCTGGAGAAGATCTATGATCCAACTAATGAAGAGGACGACATGGTTGAAATGGAGGAGGAAAGGCTGCGAATGAGAGAACACGTCATGAGCGAGGTTAAATTATGATTATAAATAATGGACCAGTTCTCTTTGCATGACCTGACCTGGCAACTTCAGGAAAATTGACAAACCTAACAAACTTTTTGTATCTGTAATCATCTGGCCTTTACAGGTTGACACCAATAAAGACAGACTGGTGTCCTTAGACGAGTTCCTGGTTGCAACAAAGAAAAAAGAGTTTCTTGAACCAGACAGCTGGGAAGTGAGTGTGACACGCTACATATACATAATAGACGATTGATCAATATTATCTAATTCATGCATTCAGTAAACAGTCTTTCATGTTGGATGGTTGCGTTAAGCTTGACACAGTATCAAAAGTTCAGTCCTGGTCAGAATTACTGGCAACCTTGGTAAATAGGAACAAAGAAGCCTGTGAAAATAAAGCTGCATTGCTAATCCTTTTGATCCTTTACGTATTACAAAAAATCCCAAAAATCAAACCTTTTATGGAAGTAAAACAATTGAAAATGGGGGGGGGGGGGGGGAATCTAATTATGAAATTAATTATTTTCTCTAATACACATCGGCCACAGTTAATAGCACAATACGCTTTGAAACCTCCTTTTTCCTAGATAACAGGTTAAGTTTTTTTCTATAATTTTTGATAAGCTGACAAAAGATCAGAGGCCATTTCTCTATACAGAATCTCTCCAGTTTTCTATAGGGTTCAGGTCAGGACTGGAATGACCATGGCAGAACCTTAATTGACTTTGTCAGCCACCATGTGAGAACCAAGCTGGATGAACTAAAAAGGCAAGAGGTCAGCCGTTTGAGAACCCTGATCAAAGCCAAGCAGGACATAGAAGGAGGGAATGGTAAGAATGGCTGTGACGGTTGTCTCAAACGGTTCCGTTTGAAGTTCCAGTAGTATCTGAAAACTGATGCTGGAGTTTATTTCAAACATCTTGTGGTGATGTAGGTGCTGTTTGATTTATTTTTTATTTTTTGGGGGCTTTCTGACACCAAAACTCAGCTATTTTCTGCTATTCTCCGCTATTCTCCAGCTGTGATCCTTGATCCTTTGGCTACTTAAACTATCCTCCTCGCCGTGCATTAAGACAATATAGACATGCGTCCTCTTCCAGGCAGATGTGTAACATATTTTAGTTGATTGGAACTTTTTAATTATTGCCCTGATGGTGGAAATGGGAAATTTCAATGCTTTAGCTATTTTCTTACAGCCACTTTCTATTTTGTGAAGCTCAATAATCTTTAGCTGCACATCAAAACTATATGATGGATGATTAAGGGAATTTGAAATTAGTTTTTTAATGAATTACCAACGGTGCCAATAATTCTGACCACGACTTATATATAAACCTATCAATTATAAGAGCGAGTGAGCAAAAAATGTAAATAATGGCATTTAACCTTAATGTTTTCCAAGTAATAATTATCTTGGGTTTTCGGATGACCTCAGACTCTTGAACAGAACCAGGCATATACCGATGAAGAGATGAGAGAGTTTGAGGAGCATTTGGTCAGGCAGGAGGAAGATTTAAACCAGAAAGCTTCTGACCTTCAGAAGCAGAGAGAGGATCTAGAGCGACAGCAGGAGCAGCTCAATGCTCAGAAAATAGAACTGCAGCAGGTAACTGAACTGAACTGATTTGTCTTGTATCTGCTCACCAAATGTAAAACAAGTCATTATAACAAGTGAATGAACCTATTCTGTGCGTCTTTTTTATCAGGCTGTGGAGCATATGGAACGGTTGAAAACACAGAATGAACCGTCTCCACCTGAGACGCATTGTAAGTAATACTTTCATTTGTAAATGACATATATATAACCAGATCATGTAAAGATTACATTGGGTAACTGTTGTTTACTGTTGATTATAATCCATTTATTCACTTTTTAAGCATACGACCTGAAAATGAAATTTCCAACTTAAACTGACGACGCTTGGCAGAAGACAAAGTGTTTTAAAAAGTCATAGAATTTTATGAAAAAACCCAGAATTCGTTTTTCAATTTTTATATGAAATATATATTTTCTAAAACACGTTTTACTCTGAAAAAATCAAAGCCATGAATCTAAAACAAGTTGTGTTCCAAATTTGAGATATCTAGATATCTCGAAAAATGAGCTTTCAGTAAGATTTTGTTTGGGCGCATTACCAAATGTTTCCAATAGATGAAATTTGCTTCCCATTTGTTTCCAACAGGAGGGACTACAAGTGGGACTATTTTTTTCCCAGGAGAATTAACCTTTTCAAATCATGTCCATAATTTTTTTTGTGTGTGTTCACATAGCAAGTGCCAAAACCTTTTCCAAGTTTCATACCATTCCGATGAAGTAAAAAAATATATATATATATTAAAAAAAACATCAGAGGGTAACATTCTTGGCAAATATATTGTATTTCAAAAAATGTAAGTGCAACGTGTTATTTTAATAGCAACATTCCTGGCCAAAATACTTTGAAAAATACGTTTTTAAAATTTTTTATTTAAATGAAACACATTCTTGGTAATGATACAACACTTTCTAAATCTCTCATAACAGGGGGGGGAAATGCTGTCCCTGAGTCTCTAGGACATGACCAGCCTCTGCCCCCAGGACACCAAGATATTCCTCCAGAACAACAACAACAACATCATGATGTACCCCCGAATCAACAGGATCTAGGACAGGAACACAAAAATATACCCCAAGAAAACCAGCCACTGCCTCCAGGACACAACAGCCCACCCCAAGATTCTCCAAAGATGTCCCTCGACCACAACAATGTGCCATAGGACCGTCATATGGCTTTTGTGGAGAAACGTACCTAGCGCCAGGCTCACAGAGACTTCCACAAACAGTACCTCCTGTCCAGTACTGGTCAATGATTATCTGCGTTCATGTGCGCTGGGGTTCTAATTAGTGGGAAAGTGGCTGGTTTCATAAGCCTAATACTTTTAATGCAGACTTTGCTGTTTGGTATAAGTGTGTTTGATTCCTTTTTGTTATTGAAAATATCTTTCATACGTTGTGGATATATATATATGTTTTTCAATACAGTGGATTGGAGGTCTGTGTATAAGCTTTTGTTTTGCACATTTAGTTTTCTGAGATTTTAATGGCCATGAAAAGCTACTTAAAACCTAGTTGTGTGGTATCAGAATATTGTTGAATTGTACTGGAAGATTTTAATTGATTAGGGCTACTCTGAATTTTAACCGTTGCTTACAGTGGGAACTTTGAGAATTAAGTCAGACATCAATAAAAATCTTTAAAAAATAAGTTTTTTTTTTAATGAACAAACAAACATTTACTTTATGTAAAGGGACAGTACAAATTAAGCTTAATCAAAAGCAAAAATGAAGGTAAGAATGAGGCACTTTTATCAAATGTGCTTACATTAATTCGGGTAATTCTGGCATATTATTTGCACAGTAAAGATGTTTAAACAATAATTTTTACATGGGGTTTTTTGGGTTTAAACAAGACATTGTATTTTCATGGCAACAAAGTTCTAAATTGGATATAACTACACAGAAAAAGGATTAGGCTGAGCTAATCAAGATGATGCCACAATGCTTTCAATTTACCTTAACTTGTACTGAACCCAGAACTAGTATAAAGTGGGTTCTAGATCGCAAGTTTCCGGTTGCACTATTCCTGACCATCATATCAATCAAGCTCTAATAATCTTAAAAAAATACCAGTTTAAAATATGAAATGCACAAGTGTATTTTGGCTTCAAAGAGGATTCAATCTGTTCTTCACACTAAATGTGTGCAGAATAACTTTTAAAGTGGCTTGTCCTTCAAAAATCATTTATTTGTTAGCATTAAGTCTAATTAATAGGAAGAAATACAATGAAGCAGTCATTCAGCCACATACAGTACAATGCATTTCCTGTAAACCATTTGGCTGAGCCAAAAAAAGAGAAAATAACGTGACACAATACAGTACGTACAAGAAAATTCTTCACATTCACTTAACAGTTCGTTTAGCCAAAAACTAAGTGCCTTTGGTATACGGTGTACTTCACATTCAAAATCTAGTGGCTGTTCCCAGCTACCAAGTCATTATTCCACCAAGATCGATTAAAATCCAGACACCCATAATCAAAGGCACGTGTTCTGTCTCAAATGTGTAAAGGCTGTGCAATAGCATATGATTGAGAGAAAGCTTTGAGCAATTACAGTGCTGGGAGTGCTATAGTCTCATTGATACTGTATTTTCCCAAAACCACTGATTGTGTCCTTACTTGCTAAGATGCAGTCATCTAACTACATGGTCTGGAGTGGCACGGCTCGAGTTTGAGAGTCCAAATGGGTGGAGGAGATAAAAGGGTGGAACAGGGCAGATATTGGCTAAAGGACTAGGTTTAGCTGGTCTGTTGGGCAGCCATGGGACCCATTCCTCTGCTGGACCGATATGATCCCCCACGTCCTGAAACCCAAATACATCAGAAAATCAATGCTGAGTTAAATAGTCTAGTCGCATTCAATTATTTCAGTGCCAATTACGATGAGCACTTTCCCTGCTTTTGAGATGGTATAAGCGGCTCCTAAATCACCAAGCAGCACGAAGTATGCACATTATCTCCATTTATACTACAAGTATTAAAAAGCAAACTGTAAATCCTACAAACTACAAGAGATTCATCCGAACAGCTCCATAACTCATTATAGCCCTCAAATACTAACGTGTACTCAAGTCTTGCTGTTCTTTGAGACTAGACTTAGAGAACAAAATTAAATAAAAATTATAAAGATAAAAGGCTCTGCAACTATCATGTAATAAACCTAAACCATCTTAAGCAGTTAGAGAAAATGTCAGTAGCAACATAATTGTGCGCAGCAGGATTTTCTGAAATTTGCATGACAATTCAGTTTATTTCTTTGTAAAAATCTGTTTTAGCTTTCCTAAAATTATTTGCAATCCACCAAACGGCTGCTAATGTTCAGGTCACGCAAGACAGGACAGTCCACCCTGAAATAAACATTTTGCATCATTTACTCACCCTTATGCTATTCCAAACCCATATTTGTTCTTGTGTTGACAGTATATGCCAATAATAAGGGGATATTATGCCAGCTTTCAGCGTTTTTCCATACAATGAAAGTGAATTGTGATCATTGAGTAAAGTAGTCTATGCAACTTTTAGATTTAATATTTAAAGTACTCCCATATTTTTATGTCATGGTCACCATTGACTTTCATTGTATAGAAAACATTGCACTAAACATGTTCATATTCCAAGGAATTAAGAATAAAGAAAATCATTCAGTTTTGGTATGACAGAATTATTTTTTTTACTTAAAGCAGGAAAAGCAGTGCATCAGCTATGGATTGATTTGGAGCAATGTCATTTATCGCTTCCCCGATTGGAGGAAATCTGAGAGCCATTTTGTTTGATCAACTCTTCACACCCAATTAAGAAACTATTAAGCTTGTTGAAAAGCAGGATATAATAAATGACGCAAGGGGCAGGAAAGCAAACAGCCGAGTAGCAGAAAATAGACCGATAAGCGGATCAATCATCTGCCTCCCCTTAGAAGACTAAAAGAAACAGTCAACCTCAAACACTTTAGCAGACAAAGGGTCACAGGACAGGTGAGAGGACTTCTCAGCATGGAGAGCAAAAAGGAAGCAGCGGCAGACAAGCAGGTAATGCAACACATCTTTATTGAAACATTCTCTCAAGGAGTGACATGAGCATACAAAGGGCAGGACAGCAGAAAAAAAAATCTTCAAATGAAATGGGGTGAAAAAAACAAACAATTAATGCCTTTAGTACCCAATAAACAGGCAAGAACCAAGTGTGGGAAAGGGGACAGGCCAAAAATATATCAAAAAACACTCCTATGGATTGGACCGACAGTGGAAGTTAACTTTTTGCATTTTCTTTTATAAAAAAAATAAATTAATGAAAATCTTTCAAGTTTACAGGAATATCTATGTTTTAAACATGACCTGGCTGAAAAATCACAACACTGACAGTTTCAGCTCTCCACTGTGTCTCTGTAAAACACGTTAGTATATTAAAACCATCAAAGTGGGCTTACTTGAATCAATAAGCCCAAAAAAATAACAAAACCACTGATAGGAGTAAAAATATGGGCTAGGGGAAACATTCTCAATAACTGAATGTTCAAAGTGGCCAAAAAGAAACAAGTCTTCCCAAAGATTTTAGGATCGCATCGCTTGAGCATTACCTCGAGAGCAACCTCGAGGTCCTTGGGTAGCTCCTCGCTTGAAGCTTTGCTGATATCCGTCCTGTAAAGAAAACACACGGAACTTCAAAACATAACCGATTACAGAAACACATTTAGGACTTCTCAAATCTCCACGGTATTCATTTTCTTTAAGTTACCCGTTGGTAGGTGTTGTTGGAGTAATCTCGTGGAGTGCTGAACTGAGTTTGCCCATATCCGGTGTTAGGAGTGTTGGGGAATGGTGCACGATATCCATCGTATCCCCCTAAACATAAGGGCAAAACAGGGTTTGATTGTATGATTTCGTACTGGAGTTCAGACTAGAATGTCTCAGCACAGATTAAAGAAGTCTTGTCTCACCTCTAAATCCATTTGATGGTCCACGGTAGCCGTTCAAAGCACCTCTAGGATTTCTGGGTCCAGCTCGTGGCATTGCTCTGTTGCTGTAAAAGGACTGACCTGGCCGCCCAAACCCTGTGCCCTGCCCCGAGGGCTGCTGAGGTGCAGACTGATGTCCCCCTGCAGACGGAATACCTTGGTCTTGAGAATGGAAAGGGCCAACTAATAAGAAAAAATATTTCGTAAGATATATATATATATATCTTACACACATTACACATACACAAAAACAATTAGTTATATAGTAGTTTACACTTGAAAATGGCACAACTTTAGCAGCAAATCTCTTACCTGACTGCAGGGCTTCTTGAGGGATTTCCTGCTGCTCAGCTGGAAGGTTGGCCTGTGTGCTGTAGCCTGGACCGTAACCGCTCTGATATTGGCCAGAAATCTTCTGCGAGTCCATCTCACTGGTTGGAGGAACAGGAGCATTCAAATTGAACACCTAATGGAGGAGAGAACATGTAAGCATATCAAAACTAGCATGGGGTATCTATTTATTCCGACTTTTATGCCATGTCAGGCTTTAAGACTATTAGGTAAATAAATGTTTAAACGGAGATAAGGGATAGACAAACAGGACATAATTTATCTACACAAATACAAAAAAACATTTTAGGTGCACTTTAAACACATTTTCTTAGAAAACTTTTTTTTTTAAACAAAAATCATTGACCGTTAGTTTTAGTCATGCAAGTAATGGCTCATCCACAAATGGTGGACAACAGGCTTGAACATGATAAACTCAAATGCTGATGTTCATAGAAATTTATCTTTTTAAACAAAACAAGCCTGTCAGGGGCCATTCACACGGAATGCATTTTTTTCGTTTAAAAACATGACGCACAACACTTAAATGACAAAAAAAGGTCTAAAGATGCTTCTTTCTTTTTTTAAAAGTTGTACTTGATTTGAGATGCGAGACGTGATCGCAATGCTCAAACATTTCCGTATAGCACTTGTTCACATGGAAAGACAATGGAAAAGCAGCTCCATGTAATGCAAAAATGTGTTCTGTGTGAACAGCTCCTTACGCAGCATGACGAACAGAACAGAAGCAGAATGGACAAACAAACTCTGAGGGGGTGAATTTGGAGAGGGTGGGGTAGACAGGTTGAGGCCTACCGCTTGCATGGACTGGAATGGAGCTGCGTTAACGTTGATGCCGCTGTGAAGGGGTTTGGAGACAGGCTGAAACACCTGGGGCTGAGAGGAAGGGGTGGGGGGCTGCTCAGACGACAGAGGCATGGAAACCTAGGGTGTATATCCTACGTCACTCACATATCTATGCCATTGTGTACACACAGCATCTGTGAAGACTGGTGTACGACGTTACCTGCAGGGGGTCAATGGAGTCTGTCTGTGGTCGGGGCTCAGAGTTATGAGGGGGCTGATAGAGAGGGGGTGTGGAGGAGTAAGCCTCTTTTGGAGCCGAAACCATCGGGACCTGGAAACCAAAAAGGAAAAGGTTTCAGGAACGCCTGAAAGCATGTTTGAAAGCATGTTTTTGGTTATTGAACTTACTTGCGTGTGTTCAGGCTGCACAGAAAGAGCATTGTGTTGAGGGAGTCTGGATTCTGTATCAGCAGAATACATTGAAAGAGTAACATTTTAGAACATTAGTGGCATGAACTGGTTTTGGTAATAAAAAAAAAAAAGCTGAAATAAAATAACTATTGGCAACTATCTAAAACAAGTTGAAGTACTAAAATGACTAAAACTAAAACTTTAATTACTAAAACTAATAATAATAAAAAAAATTACAAAGCCCATAAAATTACTAAAACTTAATACTGAGAATATATATTATAATATTATAAAATTATATTTTTTTATTATAAACAATATAATTCAACATATTTTATAACAATATTACTACTTATTGTTTATTATAATAAACAATAAAACAAATATTAATAAATGCTACAATAGAAATGAAATAAAATAAATCTTTGGACTTTGCCATAGCTCTCAAACCAAAACTGATGCCATGTATTGAAAAATCAACATTATTTGATCATGAAACCCAAAAACCAATGGCATCAGATGATGCTCAACCTGACATGATGCATTGAAAGTTGCCATATTAATATAATAAGAAAAGAAAAAACACCCATTTGAGTAATTTAAACAATTGTCGCTTTCAGAGCACACTATTACTGTTAAGTTTTTATACCAACCTGGTGGACAGACCATCTGAGCAGGTTTCATGGGCTGCGCCGACACAATTGCAGGATCTAAAGGCGGTCCCTCAAACTCTAGCATGGAGTCCTGTCCACATTACACAAGTTAGAAAAGGCCACTGCTACATTTGAAGAGATGAATAAAACACTCTGCAGTTTACCTGCATAAAGTTGAAGGTACCCTGCATTTGAGCCATGAGATCTTGTACCACCTGCTTTCGGACCACGGGATCTGTTGCAGGGGTAGGGAGGACAGCGTTCAGCGTGTGTGGTTCTGAGCTGACCAGAGCTGGGCTCATGGCTGCAGGGGGCTGCTGAGGTTGCTGAAGGGCACTGACCGCCTGAAAACCAATGATCACATGGTGTAAACAAGGAAATAAAAAACTCTTAGACAAATGAAGTCAGGGTTCCTACACATTTCAAAATGGCCAGACTCAAATTTCCAAACCTCATTTTCAGACCTTATTTAACATAATTGGTTAGTTCATTCAGCATTATTTTCAGCTTTATATTTGGCATATAGTACAGTCATCTGTAAATATGTTTTCATTTCCTCAAGGGTTTTTTCATTGATTTTCTGTAGGTGACAACATTTTCTTTAATGGAAAACTAAATAGGGGCAATAGTGAAAATGCAAATATTTTTCAACACTCTGATTTATTTTTCCATACTTGTCCAAGCTGCACAGGAACCCTGTGAAGTGCATCATACCTGAGAGCTCGTGTTCCACTCTGCTCCTTGTTCTTTGTCACTGCTGCAGTAGGTGGTTTCTGGAACGAACTGTCTGTTTACAAACTATTAGGAAAAAAAGAGGTGAAGAGCATTAAGAATGCTATGGCTAAAGTAGTGCAGTCCAGGAAATTAGGGTTTACTCCGAGCATATACATAAAAAGTATAGTAATATCTATTCGCACCTCTGTTGATTCAACCTCAATAGTTTCTGTGTATTCTTGAGCGGATCCCTCTGTGAAAAGATAAGATCATCAACATGAGCCGTCAGCTGTGTGAGGAAGCATTTATTTTCTCTGAAATTTGACGGCTTTTGTTTTTACCTGGCTCAGCGGGGCGGTCCTCGCTCTCTGATGACTCCGCAGCTGCCGCCGCAGCCCCCGTCTCCTCTTCGCACACTCCATTCTGATGTGTTTGAGCACGATCAAAGTACCCACTTAGCAGCATCTTGTCCAAGGTTTTCTTAAGGGCTTTGTCTGTTAAAGTAACATAAAATGCAAGGGGTCAAGGTTTAGCATGGTCCAAAGTTAGTCTCTAATCATTTGGACTCAAAAAACATCTTTCCTCACAGAAGGTAATTTCAACTTAGCTCACAAAAACTGTTTCAGCAATAATATCAGCAAACAAATACAGCAATGTCTCATAAGCTGAGTTTGCACAATCTGATACTATCGTGATTCCCACCCTCTCTGTAGGAATATGCAAGCAGGCCCTGTCCATAATTGAAACCTCCAGAAGAGAGGCTTTGCGCACACCACTGGCTGCCTGCCCAGCTGCTGACGTGGGTCACAAGTCAGCATGAAGCACTGCTGACCCTCGTGGGCCCGAGAACGAGCAAAGCTTTCAAAAGCCATTGTAAGTGCCACCATTCACAGGGAGGCCAAGCGAGGGATGGCGGCATTGGTATGTAGACTCACTGGAGAGCAAATATTAGTTTGATTATACAGTTGACATGATCAACACCATTTTGACGATTACAAAAGCAATTCTGAAACAAAAAAAAAATGACAATGACAGAAGCAGTGAAAAAAACAAAATTACTCTTACGAATCCGCACGGCTGCCAACTCTCACGAATTCACCGTGAGACTCACGTCACTTTTTACACGCTCTCACGCCACACATCCCTTTTCTCACGCAGAGAAAAATCACAAAGCAAAGGACACTGACACAGAGGTTACTATTGATATGAAATAAATTCTCAGCTCTCAGATTCTGTCAATTTAATTACAAAATTCCGACAATAAACACTGTTTTGGCTCTTGTAGATGTGACGTGACAGATCGCTGACAGATCTCAGTTCAAGCGGCACGTCAACCGATCATCTGTTACTCTTTACTAATTAATAGTAAATAAACCTGAATGATCAACAGGTAATTTAAAAGATACAGTTCAACTTACCGAAATGTAATAAAATCGATCGATCAGTGTTTTTCAACCGTGGAAAGAGGTCCATAAAACAGCTGGAGAACAATCTCACGTAACGTTACATTTACCTCAGGAAAGCCATGACCATAGCACGTTATTCGGATTAAATCTGATTTATTTTTATTTTTTTAGGCCATATTGCCAAGCCCTAAGTGAAAAGTCATTAGTGAACAGTTGAGAAAGAAACCGGATGTTTGTCATTTTATTCGGTCCGTGCATTCGGTTTTAAGACAGTCACAGCAGCCTAATATTCCTGCTGTTGTGTCTCAATGTTAATAAAACAACAAAATACAGCTTTAATAAGGATGAACCTATATTTAATTTCAACAGAACCTATATTTAATTTCAACAGTGAACAAATATATATTTTTGTTATATATATATATATATATATATATATATATATATTAGTGCTGTCAAACGATTCAAATATTTAATCACGATTAATCGCATTAATGTCATAGTTAGCTCGCGATTAATCGCAATTAATCGCACATTTTTTATCTATTTTAAATATATCTTGATTTCTTTTTGACCAATTATTTTTTTCTTATTTTAATGCTCATCAACATGGAAAAGTAGGATCGGCTTCCTTTGTGCAAATGTTTTTTTTTATTTTTTTTTATTGAAAACAACATTGGAATATACTGTGTTCAATTTCACACTAACATTCTCACTTGGAGCAAATAATCTCTTACACATTGTAACACTGTCCATCAATAAAAAGGTGGAAGAAATACTGACGAGGCCCTGATATTGACGAGGGTGCACATCAGCTGTGTGTGTGTGTGTGTGTGTGTGTGCGCTTGGCCATCAAGTGGTATTTCAGACTGGACGTGCTGCGACGACAGCTCAGTTCACAACGACAAAACACACAGATCACTTTGGTCTTGTCAATGGAATCATTTAGCAACTTTTTAAAAGTCAACTTTCCATTCAGAATCTTATTGGCATCCATTTCGGCGTCTCGCGCTCATCATCCACTCAAAACGTAACGTTAACCCAGCCTACTACTCTTTGGCAAGCCCAAACAAGTGTGTGCGGCGTGCCTGTTGTTCTCGGTCTAGCTATATGTTCGGTTTAGCTAGATTTGGTGTTGTAGTTTTACTTTCAGACAGGACGCGGAATGCGCAGCGCTGCGCCGCATCCTGTTACAAAAGCATGTGAAAAAAACTACAATGTTTGCTAGGCCAAAAAGAACGTTGATCTTGCGCTAAAAAAATGTACGCCGTTAAAATGGGTTTGTGTTAACGCCATTAATAACGCGTTTAACTGACAGCCCAAATATATATATATATATATATATATATATATATATATATATATATATATATATATATATATATAGGGGCATGCCTCCGGACCCCACTTGAGGTCCACCCACCAGTTTCACAAAATCCTGTGGGAAACAGTATTCTATAATAAATAAAGGCATTCTTAATATATAAATATTTACTAGGGGTGTGACGAGACACTTCTCACGAGACACGAGATTGGGCTCACAAGAACAAGACAAGATTTTTGCACAATTTTTCAGAAATCCTCAATGACAAAATTCATGACTAGAAAAATAGTATGCAGGTGCATTTTGAAATGTTTTAACTAATATTCTTCTAATGCATGTTATTTCAGGTCTACTTTATGAGTACATAGAAATTATGTATATACTTTATGAGTCCACAAATTGAACATAGAAATATAAACAGTATAAAAAAATTTAAAAAAAAGTTTTCTCTTAGTCTTAAGTGCAAACAATAAGTGAAAGTGCAACCATAATCAAAGTACTGTAGTGCACAGACTCTTTATCATTGTTGTGAAATTGCTGTTTTATTTTGCACCGGCAGTTATAGGGATAATGCGGCGAGTTCAAGGCCAGGTAGAGAGAAACGAGCGAGTGAGTTTGTCCCTACAGTTCTTGTGTTCCGATTAGAAGTTCAGAAACGGAGGCTCCCTTGTCTGTTGTCCTTGAGACGTTAGAGTACTCTCTCAATATTCGAAGTGCAAACAGAGACCATAGCCACAACTAAATAGTCCAGAGAAGGGTATTGGGAGACAGACTATTGTATTTATGCAGCATTGTATTTATGCATTAGGGAGCTCATGTTTTACTTTTACTTTCAAATTTGCGATCGCGTGTACTCCGTTTATAGGGAGCGGCAATGCTGGGTGCGCATTCTACAAGACATTTATCAGACGTTTAAGCTCTGATGCGCAATGAATCCTCAGCCATCATCACGCGATCAGTGAACTGTGAATCTTTCTGCACCGATTGCGACGGCAACTCGTGCTGGATGAGCAGAGCAGACTTTTACATTAGTTTATAATTGTTTTTATTTTTTATAAAAACAGCAAAACGTCAGTTGAGACGAATGTGAGTAGCGGTGGAATATTCAATGCTTATTTCACCCTCACGCTCCGTCATGGCGATATCGCGAGACAGCTTTTCACTCGACAGGAAATCTCATCACATTTTAGTCTCGCGAGATCTCGTGCCACACCTCTAATATTTATATATATATATATATATATATATATATATAAAAGTATATAAAATATACCCCCAGAATGAAACTCGTGTGGCAAACACTGTCAGAAAACGTTACTTACATGTGGTTCCAGCCACAGCTTTATCCCTTCCTTCCAAAAGCTCCCACAAATGCACGGATGCTTCCTCAAACTGCTCAGCCAACCTAGAATCAAAAGTAATTTTGATAAAGTTATCCCAACATGCCGAATTTTCGAACACAAATGTAGTCCTCACCTTACGCTAGAGTCCCGCTCAGGCCCAATCAGCTTGTAGAACTCGTCCAGGCCCGTGAGTTCTGACTCTGTTAGCAAGGGGGCTTCCCCACTAGACTGAGTCAAGTCCTGCCTCACACTCTCTTCCCCCAGCTTCTCCAGCAGGTACTGCACCTCCAACACTGCCTTCAGTCTCTTGCGCTCTGCCTCCTCCCTCTTCAACTGCTCCCGTCGTGTCGCCTTTTTCACAGTTTTCTGCATCTGCAAAAGAACAAACAAATTTTAATATCAACTGGTCGAAACAAACTGGAACTCTGCGCTGAGGTCAAGACGAGACTGATTTTGTTGTGTCCCGCAGCATTTTTTGCATCAAAGTTTTAGCCTAGATGGTGTGAGTGAGAGTGAATGTAAATGCTGAGATGACACTGAAGCAAACTTTAATCAAAAACACACTTACCTCCACATTTAAAGCCAGGAAGTTCTTCTGCAACTCACGGGCAAAGTCCAAGTTGTGAGACACCTCCGGAGCTTTAGATAAAGCCTCCTACACATAAAACAAAGTAGCATATGCATTTAATATATAAAACAATACCTGCTGATATATTGGAGCACAGAAATCAAGCGTTGAATATGGCCACATACCAGCTGATCCTGGTTGAGGCGTTCTCCTTTGTTCTTCCTTGTCTGGTAATCATCCAGCTTACCCTTAACAGAGAGTTTGCTCATATTACTGGTGAGGAGTGGAATCCACATGCAGATTAAAATGCAAATTCCATAAAACCATATACAAGTATCTTTTTTGTAAAGTTGTCATCATATTTTATACCATTAAATTAATACCTCAGGGCAGTCTGTTTTCACACTATATTATTGGTTGAGGTTCATAGTAAATTAAGACTCATCAGTAATGTACATTTCAGAAACCCAATGCTGTTTTAAAAGTCCAAAACAAATAAATTCTTGTCAGTAATGCAGTTAAAGATATGTATTACACGGCTCTGTGGAATACTTGATTCTGATTGGTCAATAGCGCCATCCAGCGGTAAGTTATTCCCCGATAACAATCGCTGAAAGCAGATAACGCAGGCTCATCCGGGTCAATGAAGTCAGCAGTGCTATACGGCTGCTAGTAACGTTTTTTCTTCGTGGAAGTTTTGCGTTTGGTGAGCTGATAAAATATTAAAACTCAGTCGAAATCAATATTTTGTCTAAAGTTATTTAATTATGCCATCCAGTATCATGGACTCGCTCTCTCTTGTTTCATACAAACGCAGCTGCTGCCATTTTGTGACTATTGTTTTGTACACTGTTGGATTATGAGATACAAACAGGTACGATTTTAAAACAGTTTAATCTGAAATCAATATATCTTATCCCCATAATTATATATGTGGTGAAATGCTGTGTAATAAGTGATATGAATGACTGTATAATGTATCTCTTAAATGTCTGTTTAGTTTGAACTTGCCGCGCTGCAACTGCTCTCTTCGTGGAAGCTTTGCTTAAAGACCTAATAAAATATTTCAACAGATCAATATTTTGTGTTTAATTATTTACTTATGTGGCAAGTAGCCGTGTAATATGTGGGATAATGTACATCCAGCGGGTGGTTCTCTCAAAATAACCCCCTTCAGGCTGATCAAGACCCCGACGTGAACCTCATCATCCTGTCGGGGGGTATTTTGAGAGACCCACTGGCTGGATGTACATTGTCCCTTACGTGACATGTAAGACACGTAAGACATGTAAGAATTGTGGCAAATTCAAGTAAAATAGGATATTCAATGAGGAAAAAAAAATGTATAGGAGAGGACTGGATATTTCCCATTGCAAACTGATTTGATTATAAAATATGGCCAATCCATACTACAAATGAAGCCAATTAAAAAACTAGCAAAATTTCAGTGAAATTCTGTGAAACAACAAATTTCTTTGGCATTACATGCACTGATAAATAGTGCACAATAATATGAGGACTGTGTACGAAGTAAATAAATAGGGTCCAGTTAAATATCATCTTAAAATTAAGTTACCTTTTTCTTTTCCATGTTGCGAACCTTCTTGTCAATTACACCAAGAACTTGCTTGAGGGCATCAGATGGCCCAGAGCCCAAATCCGGACTGGAGGAGTGAACAGCATTGTCGCCAGTGGTCACTGATGGCATCTGTAAAGATAAAGCAAATGACGGTTTGTTGTCATATTTTTCAGATGCCAAATCATTAACAAAATAAATAAATAAATAAGAGTACTTATGAAAATGTATAATTGTATCTGAAGATATTGAATGATATACAGGCCCTCCTCAAAAAAATAGCATATTGTGATAAAGTTCATTATTTTCCATAATGTAATGATAAAAATTAAACTTTCATATATTTTAGATTCATTGCACACCAACTGAAATATTTCAGGTCTTTTATTGTTGTAATACTGATGATTTTGGCATACAGCTCATGAAAACCCCAAATTCCCATCTAAAAAAATTAGCATATCATGAAAAGGTTCTCTAAACGAGCTATTAACCTAATCATCTGAATCAACTAATTAACTCTAAACACCTGCAAAAGATTCCTGAGTCTTTTAAAAACTCCCAGCCTGTTTCATTACTCAAAACCGCAATCATGGGTAAGACTGCTGACCTGACTGCTGTCCAGAAGGCCATCATTGACACCCTCAAGCAAGAGGGTAAGACACAGAAAGAAATTTCTGAACAAATAGGCTGTTCCCAGAGTGCTGTATCAAGGCACCTCAGTGGGAAGTCTGTGGGAAGGAAAAAGTGTGGCAAAAAACGCTGTACAACGAGAAGAGGTGACCGGACCCTGAGGAAGATTGTGGAGAAGCACCGATTCCAGACCTTGGGGGACCTGCGGAAGCAGTGGACTGAGTCTGGAGTGGAAACATCCAGAGCCACCGTGCACAGGCGTGTGCAGGAAATGGCCTACAAGTGCCGCATTCCCCAGGTCAAGCCACTTTTGAACCAGAAACAGCAGCAGAAGCGCCTGACCTGGGCTACAGAGAAGCAGCACTGGACTGTTGCTCAGTGGCTGCATGTCATTTGGAAATCAAGGTGCCAGAGTCTAGAGGAAGACTGGGGAGAAGAAAATGCCTGAAGTCCAGTGTCAAGTACCCACAGTCAGTGATGGTCTGGGGTGCCATGTCAGCTGCTGGTGTTGGTCCACTGTGTTTTATCAAGGGCAGGGTCAATGCAGCTAGCCATCAGGAGATTTGAGCACTTCATGCTTCCACCTGCTGAAAAGCTTTATGGAGATGAAGATTTCATTTTTCAGCACGACCTGGAACCTGCTCACAGTGCCAAAACCACTGGTAAATGGTTTACTGACCATGGTATTACTGTGCTCAATTGGCCTGCCAACTCTCCTGATCTGAACCCCATAGAGAATCTGTGGGATATTGTGAAGAGAAAGTTGAGAGACGCAAGACCCAACACTCTGGATGAGCTTAAGGCCGCTCTCGAAGCATCCTGGGCCTCCAGAACACCTCAGCAGTGCCACAGGCTGATTGCCTCCATGCCATGCCGCATTGAAGCAGTCATTTCTGCAAAAGGATTCCCGACCAAGTATTGAGTGCATAACTGAACATAAATATTTGAAGGTTGACCTTTTTTGTATTAAAAATATTTATTTTATTGGTCGGTAGAAATATGCAATTTTTTTTGATTTAGGAATTTTGGGTTTTCATGAGCTGTATGCCAAAATCATCAGTATTAAAACAATAAAAGACCTGAAACATTTCAGTTGGTGTGCAATGAATCTAAAATATATGAAAGTTTAATTTTTATCATTAGATTATGGAAAATAATGAACTTTTTCACAATATGCTAATTTTGTTGAGAAGGACCTGTATTTATACAAGTCAAAAAGAAACGAGATTAGGCTAATTTAAAACTCAAAATTGAAGCCTGCATTTTTGGTCAAGAGAGCAAACAAAGGTCTATCAGGTGTCCCAACAGAAGACACTGAACCCCCCTACTTGTCTGGGATGAACCCCCAATTTTCCAAATCCATCCATTCTTATATAAACAAACTGTCAAACATCCACAATAGAGGAGGAGATTGTTATCCTCGCAGCACCTATAGTATAATTCATCGTGATCCTAAAACGCTTTTAAGTCTAACGTTAGCAGACTCAAATCTTTCTTCTTGGCCGGATGGTCCGACTGTTGGCAAAAGCACACCCCTTCAGCTCTATTAGCTATACGTATTAACACACAACAGAATGAATGAGCAATCAGACGTCATATACCACATACATGTAAACATATAAACACAAAACTGCAGATAGAGGTTTAAACTTTAATCGCGTGCTATTAGATTCTCTGATTTAGCGGATTGTGAGCGTTAGCCGCTAGCTTGAGCTGGTCATCGCTTTCGTGGATGCAGGACATTGACAATTCTAATAACCGTGGCGTCTTACCTTTACTTTCAATGTTTTGAAAGATTTATTTGTATAATACAGTTGGATTTCAGTGTTTTAGATGTTATTGTCTACAAGTATAACAGACGCTCCCCGGCAACTCCAGCAGCTCCGCGAGTTTCGTCTTAACAATGCAGAAGCGCTGAAGGACCCTTATTGGTGTCTGTGACTGTGCCTGACCTCATATCCAAAAGAAGGTATCATTTATAAACAAACCCTTATTTATAAACAAGGTAATTCTTTTGTTAAAATATTTTATAGATATTGTGTCAGATATTTATCACCACTCTGTATACTGGACCTGTCCGTCCAAAAATATATTGATCCCTTGACGGTTCTCTTAGTTTTGACCGATTAAATACTTCTACAGTGATCGATCGATCTATCTATCTATCTATCTATCTATCTATCTATCTATCTATCTATCTATCTATCTATCTATCTATCTATCTATCTATCTATCTATCTATCTATCTATCTATCTATCTATCTATCTATCTATCTATCTATCTATCATCTATCTATCTATCTATCTATCTATCTATCTATCTATCTATCTATCTATCTATCTATCTATCAAGTCACCTTCATATAGGCTATATAACTCGTTACAGAGCAGCTTTACAGTGATTATGGAAGATAATGCTCAATGATGCAAAAAACAATCAAATTCTGCTGTGAAACAAAGACAATAGTGTTGCCATTATTCAGTTCAATTCCGTTCAGTGTTCATTCATTTCAGTTCAGTAACTGTAAAGTTAATCAATAAGCCTATGAGTTCAGTTCAGTATAAAGCCACTCTGCAGAACAGTGATGTCATCATACTTCTCAGCCTGTAGTATAAGTGTCCTCCACTAGAGGCCAGACTTGAGCTGTAAAGTGGCACTCCAGGCAAGAGCTCCTCTATGAACATTTCTCATTGATGGCTACAAACTAGTGACAAATGACCAATTTGGAGTGTAAGTGAAACAGGGTGTACTCTCTCACTCTCCACCAAAGCAATATCCTTCACATAGACACTAATAATAAATATATATTATCATCATTTTAGTCTCTAAGGATAACATAAAACATATATTATTATGATATCATTGTTCAGAGACGATAGTTCAGTGGCTTGAAATATTAGAAATCTTCTATGAAAATCATGTCTTGCTTTATTTTCAGGGATACTCTCTTTCCTATATTCGGTATGTCTGATGGCCACAAGCTTAAGTTGCCCCACCATTTAGTGTGCTATAGTCTCACCACAAAGCGGAGTGGTAAGAGAACCCTTTCGTCTGAGGGGTAAGGAATTTATTTGCCCTGACGGGAAAGGAGACTTTTTTTTGAGCATGTAGAAAAATGAAAACTGAGAGTGATGTAGCCACCCGCAAAACACGCAAGCCTGCACACACACATGTGTCTTGCATGTATGTCCTCCTGAACTGAAGCTTTTATGTGGATGTCTGTTTTTATTTTTAGAATAATTCTCTTTGTTTTATCAGTCAGACCAGCTTCAAAAATCACTCAGCTATATCAGGCCACATTTTAATACAGAGTTTGGCACCATATAGATCAATGGTGTTTTAGTGAAGAGCTGGTGACCTTCTTTCTGTGGAACACAGGTCATTTAACAGCTCTGTCTGTGTCTGCATCTGTTCCATACGAGTGGTTGTACTGATGTGGACAGAGTTCTCTAGTAGTGATATCACTCACGGATATTGTTTTAGGTGAATCATATGAATTGACACAGAGAAAACTATACTGTGAAATGTTTATAATGCTATAAATCACTCTCCCATTGAGCTCAAAGCTTAATGATGATCCCATCAGGGAATTTGAATAGTTCTCTGTCTCTTCCATGATTCAGTAATTTATGTTTTTGTTATTCTTCAATATGGTCTGCATGGTTTTGGCTCACCATTTCTTACGGTCTCATCTCTGAAGAAGACTGCTTGAGATATAAAGAGCTGTGTGTGGGATCTGTCATTATTGACATCAACACGTTATTTATGGTAGGACTGTACATAAAATTAGTTGATAAACTCAACTGCAATTTTGGCACTATGCAGCAAGACATGTATTTTTAGTGATTTAGGAATTTAGTGATTGGTGAAGAAAACTGTTTCTGAGGCCTTATGTAAACCTTAATGTAGGCCCAGACAACAAACCAAAACTTATAATAAACTATATATTTGATATTTATAAATGGGTCGACTCATTTGAGATATTTCGTTGGAGATACGTTTTTTTTCAAGGACTCAATAGAGAGACAAATGAGTGTCATATTGTAACAAGTGAAGGTTGTAATTGAAGCCCTGGCCAATAAGATAGATATAGTATTAAAATAATTGTATTTATTAACTTTTATTCAGCAAGGACTCATTAAATTGATCAAACGTGGCAGTAAAGATTTTTACATTTTTACAAAAAATATTTTTCAAACAAATGCTGTTCTTTTGTACATTCTATTAATCACAGACACCTGAAAAAAATGTATCATGGTTTCCTCAAAAATGTTAAGCATCACAGCCATTTTCAACTTTGATAATAACATAATCTGAAATTATTTTTGAGCACCAAATCAGCATATAAGAATGATTTCTGAAGAATCATGTGAAGAGTAATGGCTGCTGAACATTAAGCTTTGCCATCACCGAAATAAATGACATTTTAAAATTAATTCAATATAAGTTTATGGTGTATTTTTGTATAAAGCATGTTATAATTGTATTTTTCTAAAAAACAAATGTTTGAGATCAAACAATAATTGGAGGACCACTGTGATAACATGGCACTGTGGCCCATCGACATAAGGATAAACTTCATGATTTTTCTTTCACTCTGTTATCTCATTTTCACTAATGCTAGCTGATGGGAGAGATCTGCAGACTAGAATACTGAAGAGGAGGATAATTGTATCCATGGCTGCTATCGCCGCCATGTTATTTCATTTGCGTGTGAGGTCCCAGAGAGTATTTAAATCTGTCTTAGTCAGGAGTGGGAGAGATGGCAGCAAAAGACACAAACAAATGGGAAGCTTTTGGATTGTGAAAGGATCCCAACCACATGAAAGCGCATGATTACTGGTCTCTCTGCACAGTTGACGAGCCCAGAAAAAAAAAAAGTAAAGTGAAAGCTGGGATGAAAAAAGCGAAGAGAAATGCAAAGTCGTTGAAGCCACTCCTAGCAAGCGTCTTGCAAGCAAGACTTGATGATGGCCCACAAATCTCCAGGCAGCGTATTGACATATGGAGCTACAAACAGGCTGATTCTGAGCCTGAGCCAGGAGCATTGTGAGCCAGAAAATTGTGAGTTTATTCATAGAATCATAAACCTATTCTTTTTTGATTGCACTGAAGATTGACAGTGTTGCCAACAGGCCTACAATTGTCCACCTGTGATGATACTGTATTTCAGCGTGTCCTTGAAAACACTGGCCTCAAATCTGAATACAAAACCAATTTTTTAATCTTAGCAACCTGAATGTAAACAGAGAAGAAACCTTTAATAAACTGTATTAGAACGTCTGGTTTCAATGCCTGTTCCGTTCACCCAGTATCCCCTTATCAAAGACAGAATTCTTGTAGTATCAGTCCCATACAGTATCCATTTATTGGTGAGAAGCTGTTCACTGCATGAAGATACTCAGATGTGAAGTTGCACACCTAGAGAGAAGTGTAATCTGAAACAGAAGATGGCGCTAATCTCTCAAAAGACATTTACTTTGGAAGAATGTCAACAGATAAACAACAGGGTAAAAATACAATGATCTTGGAGAGTAAATAAATGTACAAGAAATATACATACATAGGCTACTGTATGACTTGAAAAGTCATTGTACATTGTACAATGAATATTACATCTTTGGTTCTCAATCATTGAGGTACAAATAGAGGCTCTCAGCAAACATCCAAAGTCTACAAGCTTTAAAACCAGATGGAACACCTTAAAATTAAGACATTTCTTAAACTAATTCACCCATAAACTTCTGGAATTTTACTATTTAATTATTTAATTATTAGTTATTTGAATCTTTGGACAATTAAAACAAATTAAAACTAATTCAAGATAAGGTGCTTTGAATGTTGTGGACAGTCAGGCCTTGTAGTCAAAAAGGTTGAGAATCACTGCATTACATTTATGCATTTACTAATGCAAAACAAACAAATTACTTTGCATTTAAGATATACATTATATCAGTGTGTTCTTCATGGATATCAAACCTGTGACCTCGACATTGCTAGCACCAGCTGGTAGGCTACCAGCAAAACAGGTAAACGGAAGATACTTGAGCTTAACAGTGACTAATACATGACGAGAAGCAGATAACAGAACACGACCTGTCGGTCACGAGTCATGACCCGGAAAACAGTAATAACTTCCTGCATATGTGATTGGGTTCAGGTAATGACATGGCTGTGCTGATTTTAGACCAACGTTACATTGCAAGAGTGATAGTGTTTTAATAGAACAGTTTAATAAACACTAAATTAATATTGAGTAACTTACATTTTTTAAGCACAGTATTGCAAGTTATGTAACTTTTAGTGTTTTTGCACTGCAAAATAAAAGTCAAAACAGTGACAGTTACAGTCAAAAGTCACTTTCAAAAAGTCTTTGGTGACAGTAAAGTCGTTCAGTGATGCTTCCGAGCAAGACACATTAGATGAGAACGTCTCGGTTACTCTTGTAACCCTCGTTCCCTGAAGGAGGGAATGGAGACGTTATGTCAATACTGGCGTTATGGGGTCTCACTTGGGAGCCCAATCACATTCGGTTAGTAAGAAGTGTGAGAGTGAGATTTGCCTGGCAACCCACTCATTCAGGTTTGTGCTGTGGAGCCGAGATGGTATCCCGGCATTCGGCTGGTGTTACAGAGTTGTGGCAGGAAGGATGTCAATACTGATGTTATGGGGCCACAGTAATAGTAAGGGCCACAACTGCTGCCCCTTCCCAGCACCCCATGTAAGTCAAACAGACCTCTGTACCTGGTGGGACAAAAGGACAGAACTTTCCGAGGAGAAGGTCGATAGCTTCTGTTCCTATAGGAACAGATATATCTACTTTACACTATTCAGCCATGACTGGTTGGATAACACCGAGGAAGTGTGCTGAATCCAAATGGAAAGAGACGCTACCGGGGCCACATCCTGCCTGTAGCGAGGTGACATGTGGAGAATACACTTATGGACTGACCTTTGGGGCAGTACTACATATAGAAGAAATCTCTGTGGTAGATCCTACCTAGAAAAGGATAGGCCGACTACAAATGCAGAGCTATGACAGAGCAGACACTGTCAAAGGAAAGACATGGATTTACCAATGGGGAAAACATACCGTGGAAAAATACACATATGGGATTACCTGAGGGAAATCACAACATATGGGCTCTTAGCAGAGTACAGGGGCTGACCAGGGGGGCATGCACACAATTACTGAGCCTGGCATTAGACTCGTTCGCTAACACCCAGGGGGAGGCTACACTCTGAAGGGGCATGGCATGCCTTGAATTTGGTACTCCAAGGAAATGGCATCCACTATCCAGTGGGCCAACCTCTGTTTGGAGACAGCCTTTCCCTTCTGCTGACCTCCAAAGCAGACAAAGAGCTGCTCTGAGCTCCAAAAGCTCTGCGTGCGATCCAAGTAAATGCATAGGATTTAGTCTCCTGGCGCCTCTTAGGAACCTGATGTCCAGGTCGTGCCACTTCAAGGGGCCAGCTTTGTGCCAGTGCATCCGTGCCGAGGGTACCTCGGTCAGGGTGTAAAAAAGCTGGCAATGGGAGGATTCTGGAGAGGCAAACAGGTCTACCTGCACGTCTCAGATTCGATTCAAGATCAGCTGGTACACCTGGGGATGGAGTCTCCCTTCTCCCGGGAGCTTGAGCAATCGTGGGAGCAGGTTGGCCGCACAATTGAGATTGCCCGGAATGTAAATGGCACGGAGCGACCTGACCCGCTGCTGACTCCAGAGGAGGAGATGGCGGGAGAGTTGCGACATGCAGCGGCATATCAACTGCCTTGAGTTTTTAGCAATACTGCGATATGCCACTGCAATTGAGGTCCTGTTCAGGAGCCCGAAGCTACAAGCCCGTTGGATACAGCATCCCAGGCCAATCTGGAGGCATCTGTTGTGACAACAACATGCCTGGACACTTGTTCTAAGGGAATGCCTGCCCATATAAATGCAAGGTCGACCACAGGCTGAAAATGTGGTGACAGATCGATGTGATGACCACCTGATGTTTGCCGGAGCTCGGCCATGTAGCCAGTGCTGAAGCAGTCTAATATGAATCAATCCAAGAGCCGTGACCGTGGCTGCGGATGCCATATGCCCAAGGAGGCTCTGAAGCTGTTTCACTGGAACCGCTGTTCTGCCCCTGAATGAGTTCAGGCAGTTCAGCACCGACTGGGCACACTCGTATGAGAGACGTGCGGTCATGTTGACCGAATCCAACTCCATGCCGAGAAAATACTCTGCACAGGGGAGAGCTTGCTCTTTTCCCAGTTGACCCAAAGCCCCAAACGGCTGAGGTGCTTGATCACCAGATCCCTGTTTGTACAACAGATATTGCTAAGGAGCCAGAATAAGTCATTGAGTTGAGAATACGGATACCCACTTCCCTTAATGGGGCAAGAGCACCCTGCGCGACCTTCGTGAAGAAGCGGGAAGACAGGGACAGCCCGAAGGGGCAGCCTGAAGATGTTGCAGCCTATATGCACCGGAGCAGATGTAGATGCCACAGGGTGATGCAAAACATCCCCTCTCAAGTTAAGGCGAATGGCAGAGAGCTGTAAAGACAACCACTCGGCTCCGTAGCAAAAAGCTGAATGAGTGCGTTGCTGGTCAGCTTATCTACACCTTCTGCATAAAGAGTCAACGATAAAATCCCACTACAATAGATTATATGAACGCACACTGTCTATTTATGTCCGCTAAAATCTCAGTTCTACACAAGATTACGCTATAGTATTCTCCAATAGCATATCGTGTTAGTAGCAAAAATGGTAGATCATAATGAATTATATTGTAAAGTTCTATATATTATATAACAAATTATATATTATCTAATTCCGTTAGCTTTAGTTACCTTAAGGCATCAAAGTGGATTGCTGTCTCCTGTTTGACATTTCTTCAAGATTTAATTTTCTCACAATTTTCACACTGCACTGGAAATCAGTGGCCACAGAGACTTAATGTGGAAGCATTCATGCATATAGTCCATAGAGTCCATGACGGCCTGTCACTTCAGCACCGGAACTAAACTGTTGTATAATGCTAAATGAACACAACAAAATCTTAATCAACTAGTCGTCTGAATAGACAAATTCAGGAGATATAGCTTCTCACAGTACAGACATGCTCTCTCCCTCATTCTTAGCCCCTCTCAGAAAACACTCTGTGAGCACTGGCTGTCATTTAGGTTATATGTCAGTGGCCTGAGCTTCAGGAGATCCATTCCTTTTCACACCTCGGCAGAGCTGACCGTCTGCTCACAGACTGAGAAAGAGGAGGGAGTTGACTACGCCGTCCCAGGCCAAGCTCTTCTCTCAGATGTGGGCCGCTGAGTAATGGCCATACATCCTTCAGCACTCCTCTGCCTGCACATTCTGTCCGTATTAAAGACATGCAGTGGATTTATTGGTTAAAAAGCCACAGGGGCCCCACAAACACTTCAGCTGAAGCCTCACTCCCGCTGCACTGCAGACCAGCACTGGAATTCTCCATGCCCCTCTGACTTCTGCACACTCTTCATCCGTTCTCTCTCTCCGCGTCCCACCACGTCTCACTCTCCTTTTCCATCTTTCCGCTTAGTCTGTCCACTTCACCCCCATTGACCTGCCATCCATCTGGGCCTGTCTCCTTATCTGTACGCATCACTGGCAACACGGCTTGACTGGTTTCAACTATACATCTAACTATTCACATCTAATGGGTTATGTTTAGTTTTTATTTTATTTTTCTGTTTCTGTTTCCTAATCTGTAGTTAAATTATAACCTGTAGTTTGTTCTTTATTCTTATAATAGCAAAATAAATGTTGTCAGCATTTTGGAGGACACTAGTTTAGATGGCCTTAAAGCTAAAAAAGAAAGAAAAAAAAGGATTTCAGGGGGTGTTTAAGTCTAATGTTTAATTTTCTCTGTTACATAATCATTTCTGTCCTTTTATTGATGGCAAAAGGTAAGCAATAAGAGGTAATAATGAGGAAAAGAACAGCAGGTTGGATTTGAACCCAAGACTCCTACATGAACACTAAGACCGGGGTCAGTAAGATTTTTAGAGAGAGAGAGAGAGAGAGAGAGAGAGAGAGAGAGAGAGAGAGAGAGAGAGAGAGAGAGAGAGAGAGAGAGAGAGAGAGAGAGAGAGAGAGAGAGAGAGAGAGAGAGAGAGAGAGAGAGAGAGAGAGAGAGAGAGAGAGAGAGAGAGAGAGAGAGAGAGAGAGAGAGAGAGAGAGAGAATTTAAATGAAAGTAAATACATTTGATTTGTTACAAAAGATTTCTATTTTGAATAACTGCTCTGAGAAAAAAAATTCTGAAATCCTGAAAAAAAGTATCATGGTTTCAACAAAATATTAATCAGCAAAACCAATTTCAACTATGATGATAATAATAAAGAAAGTTTCATGAGCACCAAATCAGCATATTAGAATGATTTCTGAAGGATCATGTGACACCGAAGACTTGGAGTAATGATGCTTAAAATCCAGCTTCTCCATCACTGGCATAAATTACATTTTAAAATGTATTAAAATAGTTTTTTTTTTTAATAAATTTATTTAAATTTTAATTTCACAATATTACAGTTTTTACCTTATTTTTTAACAAATAAATGCAGCATTGGTGAGCATAAGAGTCTTCTTTCAAAAATATTTAAAAACATTTTTACTGACCCTAAACATTTGGAGGTTATGTAGATTATTTTTCATTAGCCTACCTTTTACAAAACACTGGCAAGTCATAACAATATCCAGTCCAAAATCTGCATAAGCAGTGCATTATTCTACAGAAGTCTATGAGTCTGTGTGTGTTCAGATGTCACTGCATCCAGCTGTGGGGGTTATGACCTCTCATAATTAACATGGGCATTGATCAGGACGTACATCCGTCCATGCACAGGTGGAAGTGATGCTTAGCTAATGGTCAACTACCTTTTTTGTTGTTGTTGCTGCTTTTGTTCTTTATTTACTCCTCCTTTTCCTTTCTGTGTGAGGATGTTTACCCATATGGGAGAAAGGAGCTGTATTTGGAGCCAAGACTGAAATCAAAGAGAGAAATATTCTTTTCCCCAGGAGGGACCAGAAAGAGAGAACGGGGGGGCAGGGGTTGGGGGGTGGAGGCGCTAGCTGGAGTTTTGACTAGACGTCTGCTCGCCAGCTGCAGATCTGCTCTTCAACACTACTCAGGGGTCTTCCAACACCTCAACAATCTGGTCAGCTCTCTTCCCTTGGTGGCCCTGTTTGTCACAAGTGTAGACTTACATGCCTGCTGACTGCACAATTTAAAATCAAAGACTTTATATAATTTTGTCTTAAAGAGACTTTGATTTAAATCAGGGCCATTTCCCATTTGATATTTAATGAAAGGTCTATGCTTAAATCCATGATTCACAACATGTGTCGTGTAAATTTCAATGACACTTTCTTTCTTGTCATGCACATATGGTGAGATTACAGCCTAGGAAAGGATGGAACATAAACGCTTTCACTCTTATTAGACGCACCTATTTTATTAGAGATGGCTAGGTTGCTTTCTTACTGTGGAAAATATTGTTGAAGACTTAGAGAACCATTTGGGACTTTTGATGTGCATTGAGCATGGACTCCAGGCCTAAATAAAAGTTCTACAGTGCTTTAAAAGTGCTCATCTCGATAAGGCTGTTAAGACACTCATGGTTTGCCAGATGAGTTGGCTTAGTCCCCGACATGCCCCGCACTCTTCATCCACAGCCCTTGAGTGCATACTTTCCAGTAAAAGTGGAGCGAATGAAATTAAAAAAGGGAACACTTCATTGTAGAGCACATGGTGAAAGCCTTGTTTTCCCACTATAGGGTCACATGGGCACACCTGTGCATGCACTGTATATGAACCAGATAGCAGAGCACTTGCTATATATTACAAATCAAATGAATTTTCAGATACATTTCTGAATCTGATAAATGTTTTATTATTATTTATTATTGTTGTTATTATAATAATAACATATAATAAGTTTAGTTGTGTATAACTTATTTCTCTAATTGAAACTATATTTCACAAATGCAACTTATATGATCACATTTCTATAATACACCAGCACTCAAAAGATTGAGGTTAGGAAATATATAAACATTCATCAAAGCATCAGTTGTGGTAAAAGGAAGCTCAAGCATGCTTGCTTAATGTGCGAGAACCAATGAGGTTCATTCTCGTGTGTTTCGCAGCATATTTAGGCTTCCGCAAGAACCAATTAGGTTTGTTCTCGCACATCAAGCAATTCTGTTTATGTATGCTGATCAATGTTTATATGTGAACAAAAGCCTAAATTAAATCTGTTTATCATATTAAGCAATCCATTTGGACTAAACCGTTCGATTCATATGGATTAGTTTTACGGTCTCTTTATGAACTTTTTGAAGGGTCAAAGTGGTAGTTGCATGGACTTTCAATAGAGGTACAGAAATCTCTTTAAAATATTTTCATTTATTTTAAAGATGAACGAAACTCTTACGGGTTTAGAATGAAATCAGGGTGAGCAAAAGTCAAAAGTTTGAAACATTTTTTTTTTTTAAAGAAATCTCTTATGCTCACCAAGGCTGCATTCATTTGTTGAATAGTACAGTAAAAAAGAGTAATAAAAACATCACTCAGTGCCTGACACATAGTAGGAGTCAAACAGTTGATCTGTTACACACATTATGAATGCTGGTTTGGTTGAGCTACTGTACAGTTGTGGAGCTGATAAATGCTGGAGATGCATCCATGGAGGTGTGTATGTGTGCAGTGCACCTCACTTGTGACCTCCCTCTCCTCTCTATACCACAACTCCCCTCCGAGGGAAAGAGCTGCAAAGGCCCGCACTCACTCGTTCTATCTTTCAGTTACTGCAGCTGATCTTCTTCCTTTGAAGTAATCTCTCAGGACTGAGACTGACAGAAAGCAGACTACTTCAGTGAGGCCGTGAAGTTACAGCAGCAGCGCATCCATCTCCTTGTGACCTAGAATGAGAGAGAGAAAGTACTTTTGATTCATCACTGCAAGCAGGACCATTTAGCAGCTGCATCAAAATGGACACAATGCAATATATGATTGTGCATATTAATCAAATATTCAGCACTTTGCCTATTTGAAATGGGCCATCCAGCCATAATTCAGTTCAGACATGATACATTTTCAAACAAATGCTCTTTTTTTTGGTTAAAAAACTACTCAGAAGCTAGTGGTACACAAACTATACTCAAAAACACAGCTGAATTACTAGTTACTAACTACAGAAAGTAAGTCATAGAAAAACTAAACTTGAAACTGGACAACACTGTAAACAAAAATAGCTTTCTACATTTCATCAACTTTTTGATTTTTTTTAATTAATATTAAAATATACTACCGTATTCATTTGCCATTCTACTTAAAAAAATATGAACTGGAAACCATGCTAATGCGGATATACTGTTAGAGCTTCAACACTATTTTGTTTGGAAATGTCTTTACCTGCAGTTCAAATGATTCAGACAGAATCAAGAAGCGTCTCACACAGTTTTGTTTATTCCTTTGACTGATTCTTTGAAAATATTTAGACTCAAAGGAAGTGCAACCTTTGACCTTGGGTCCTATTTTTGTGTAGCGTGACTGGCTGTAGTTTAGACTGTAATGCACTTGGCCCTCAGATGTGGTGCGATATTGCATCTACTCTGGGGGGTTAGCACTGAACAGCGCTTGTTGTTGTACAGAATTCACACAAACCTGATCCTATCTCCCAGTACGAAACCTGAGCACACCCGTCAGTCTTCTAAAACAGACCAAAGCGCAGAGGGCATTCTGGGAACTCCTGGGACACTCTTTCTTGAGCAAGGAGCTTCCCAGATGTCTAGAGTCATGTGACATAACTTTCATAGCCAGCTGTCACTCAGGATCACTATGTCCTTCAAGGTTGGGTTACTCTAATATCAACTGCTAGCTTCTGTATCATGAACTTGCCATTTCATTTATGCTGAGGCACAAGACCATGAATAATGACTATGAATAAAGCTTGGAATTGAATGATACTTTTGTGGGAAAATAATTAGATCAATCAATCAATCAAATCAATCAATCGAAATGAAATAAATAAATAAATATATAAAATAAGAATTATATATATATATTTTTATTTATTTATTTAACCCCCTAGTCTTCACCTTATTGTCCTCAAGCATTCTAAACATGTGAGTGATATGGAAATATATGGAATATACTGTATATTATGTAGAGTAATTTTTTATTGAAAAGTTAAGGGCCACGTGCACAGAGAGTTTAGAGAGAAAAAAAAAGCCAAACATAAGGATCTATGCTTGAGAGGACAGGATAAGTCAAAATTAAAGTTGTTAACAAAGGACTTTTTTAAAGCATTCAAGAATTTCATCAAACTCTTTCCACTCTACACAGAAACAGATGGTGTCCGCCATGTTTACTCTGAATTCAGATGAAAATCAGTTTAGATGGAAATCTAAACCCAAACTTAGAGCAGAATCGCTTGCACTTCAGGTCCATGTTTGTCTTTAGGCTTTATGGAGGGTTTTAAGCTCCCACTGTTACCTAGGGTGAAATCTATCCATATTGGAAAAGCAAAATATGAACTGATGAAGAGATAACAGAAATGGACATTTCATCCAAACAACACAAACTGAAAACATGTTTGGATGTCTCCTCCTTCCTGCTGAATGTCATGGTATCAACCAATCACAATTACGTCAGAATGAGCTTTTAGCCAAAATTCCAATCTATCTTTGTAACGGGATCTAGAAGAAAATGGGAAAGGGATGAAATTGGAAGGAATGGATTCAATACATTGTTTAGACTCCTTCCACTTTGCAATGACAGTGGAGGAAGATTTGGGTTAGTATGGGCCAGTTAGCCCCTGCTGGTAAGTGCTGTAACCACAGGACTATGAGGCAAATCACTTTTTCCATTGATGGCCATTCACAAGAATCCTTGACATCTGATAAAAAACAAAAAAAAACAAAAACAAAAAAAAAACCACTGTGTTCCCATGGGAAAAATAAATGTGTGTACTTAGATGTGTACTTAAAATCTTATAAAAAAAAAACATTTTTAGGAAACTGTAATTGTAAATAATATTAATGAAATCAATGGCCACTTTAAGAGACACATTGATGACTGTTTCTTGAAACGTACTTTTAAATGTGCACTTATGTCATGCACTAAAGTGCACTTATTTTGATGTGTTGACTAACATAATAAACCAAATGTAAAGTACTTGATTATAATTTGAACTGTAGTGTTATGCGATATTACATTTAAAGTATAGTTAATATTTTAAATGTGCTAAATCACAGATTCATCATTAGAAATGTGTAGGCCTAATTGCAAATATATTTAAATACATAACTTATACGTTTCAATAGTAATTACAAAGTGTATTTTAGTTTACCACAAATGTTTTGGACATTTCAAAGACAATAGTGGTGATCATATATGAAATTTCATTTAAGATTACATATACATTAAGATGCAATCAAGTCCTGCTTAAGTGGGTCAAAAACCTCTCTAAAGTTCAGCTGACAGAATTTAATGTAAATTTAAACTATAATACGTTACTTTAATTGCATGTTTCATTTAAATGTCCGAAAATATTATATTTAGTTTACACGTAAGTAAATATTTGACTGTCTGTTGAAGAACAGGCCACAGATGGCAAATGTTTCTGTGTTTGGCGAGAGAGTGTCCACACTGGCAAATGTGAATATTTTCTTCAGACTTCAGGAAAAAGTCATACCCACAGTGGTGTCTGTCACTAAAGAGCCTCTGGAGTCTGTCACTTGCAGAGAAAGTTCAGTAATGAGGCAAGTTTAATTGAATCAACCGGGGCTGTTGCTGAACTCCTGGCAATACATAAACCCTTCATCCTCCCAGGTTGAAATGACGTGAAGAACCCTGTCTCCTTCTCCACCCAGCCCAAGCAAAGCAGGGCCGCAGACTGTGGCTTACTAATGGGGATGTGGCTTGACATGCCAGAACTCTGTAGACAATCTAGGGTCAACTGGCCGATTGAGTATGATGATTCAAACAGAGCTCTGCGTTACAGCACGGTAAGAGAGCAGAGCGATCCAGACGTGCAGAACACCCCCACAGGCCACAGGGGTCACTGAGTATGACACGACATGGGTGATCTTGAGAGATGCCATGTCAAGATTACTTCAGATTGATACAGTTGAAATGAACAAGACACCGCTCAGTGCAGCAGGCATCAAGGTTTACTTCAGAGCAAGATCAATATAGGTCTGATTACTCTCCAGAGAAAGGATTGTACATTGATGTCTCGTAAGGACTCTTTGGAGCATGTACTGTGAGATCATGTTTGTATGCATGCTTGAAAACCGTATGGCTTAACATCAGAGGTCTTTTCCTCAATTATGTCATTATGGCTTTTGGTTAGTCTTGTTACTCTTCTGTGCGTGTGACTGTGCATTCATTATGTGGCCTGCTGTTCCCAACAGGTAAAGGAAAATAGCAAGAAAATGTTGGAGCAAAAACTCAGTTCTTTCTCAGCAAAATCCACAGCTTCGGTTTCCTCAGTTTGTTTGGTCTTGTGCAGATATATACATTTTTAAGACGGCCCTATATTTCTCAGATTCAAATTAAAGATTTTTCTCTGACAGTAGCTCAAATTTGAGATTTATACAGTTATTACAGTATATATATACATACATACATATATACTATATATATATAAATAATTTCACTTGCTAAACAATTTTATTTTGCAATAAATCTGAAATTTTAAGAGTTATAAACTCATAAACATAGCTACAATTATTTGTTTTAGCTTTTCAAATTGTCTAACCGATGTTTTTCACAACTGTGAGACACTTACATTTTTGACAAATCCTCATTTTTAAATCCAGCTGGATAACGTTACTTTGATGAATAAGAAACAACCTTTACTATATCACTTGGTTATCCTTATTATTGTGACGTACTTCAGCTGTACAAGCTGAACATTTAACAAGTATTTAAAAATAATTTGCCATCAAGATAAATATAAAAAAATATTATTCAAAATGTTTAAAATTACAAATAAGTGTGTGAGACATTTTTTGCTATTCCACAAGAAAACAAGAGGAACAACACGACACAACGTCTCCAAGATGCATCATAATGTTGTCATGGCAACACAAAACTAACAATCAGCAAATAAACATAAGTGCAGTCTCATGTTGGAAAAAGGAGATCAAATGTGTATTATCTCTGAGAGAGAAAAAATGCCAGCAACCATACTCACAGGCTTTTCACATTAATCAAAATTCTGCAAAACATCCTATGTATACATAATGGCATCATTCCTTTCTTGTTTTGTCTCAGCTATTGTTTGAGGTTGTGAGAGGCATATTCTATATCTAATTGTTCTGAAAATATTGGTTATATGCATATGGATTTCATTGTACACAAATGAGAATTAAATCCAATTACAACATGCTGATGAGGATCAAGGATGATCTGCATGTAACTGTCTAATCTACAGTTTCAGCTCAAACACCAAGATAAAAGATAAATCTTTTGAGGGGTCCCGAGTTCAGACCCCAAAGAGTGGCAACCGGAGGAGAGTTTTAAATATGGCACTGTTCAGCCAGGCCAGCGGCAATCTGTGCAGCGTAGAGAATGCACAAGCTGACCCGCTTGCCATGAGCTTTTTTTTTCCTTTGAAAGTGAAAAAGAAGGTCTATGAAAAGCATAAACAGAGTACTTCCTCTCATACTCTGGTTTTGATTCTCAATGCAGCTAGTCCTCTGACATGTGGATCAGCTTAAGGGCATACTGAAGTTAAGTGACCTCTGACACATAAATACACAAATACGCACCCTTGCAGAACCTTATGATGGGCCTGTTGTGAACAAACGTGATAGAGGAGGCACACAAAGTGTCCCTTTTAAAAAATGTTTTTTTTTTTGGGTGACCACATAAACTCCACATACCCACAGTTTCTTTTGGGCATTTCGGCCCCATGGACTTCTTAGAAAATACATTTTCTTAACACTCATTAATTTTTAACAGTTGTCTAAAATGTAGCCTATAGTGTACATTTTTTTCAGTCATGAAATTTCCACCGCAGTGTCCAACAGACCTTAAATTATGTTTTGTGTTTAGTACACTCTGAAAATGCTGGGTTGTTTCAAATCAAATGTGGGTCAAATATGGACAAACCCAGCCGTTGAGTCCATATTTGACCCAAATTTGGGTTAAAACAACCCAGCATTTTTTTAGTATTGTTATAGAACAGAATATATATATATATATTATATATATACAGTTATATATTCATTGTAACTGATAGAAATAAATATTAATGATTATTACACGGCACTGCGGAATACTTGATTCTGATTGGTCAATCGCGCCATTCAGCGGTGTGTTGTGTAAAGGATATTGTAGCCTCCATCCTGGTTCGCTTCGAGTCGGGGTCTTCATCACCCTGTCGGGGATTTATTCTGAGAGAAGTGAACCACCGGCTGCCGCTGGATGTACATTATCTCGCTTATTATTACACAGCTCCTTGCCACATAAGTAAATAATTAGACACGAATCTGAGTTGAAATATTTGGTTAGGTCTTTAAACGAAAAGCTTCCTGAAAGAGTGCAGGCTTGCAGCGCGGCAAGTTCACACTAACTTAGACGAACATTTAAGAGATAAGGTATACAGTCATTCATATCACTTATTACACAGCATTCCACCACATAAATAATTATGGAGATAAGAGATATTCAGATGGAACTGTTTTAAAATCATTTGTATCTTATAATCCAACAGTGTAGCCTACAAAACAATAGTCACAAAATGGCAGCAGCTGCGTTTGTATGAAACAAGAGAGTCCATGATACTGGATGGCATAATTAAATAACTGTACACAAAATATTGATTTTACTGAGTTTTAATATTTGATTAGCTCACCAAATGCAAAACTTTCACGAAGAAAAAACGTTCCTAGCAAGCGTAGGCCTCAGTGATGCGCGGGTCAATGTATAAACAACCCGCACCCGACCGAAGTTTTCAACTAACCCGCCCGCAACTCGGACAGCAAAAAAAAGAGAAAGAAAATATTGTACCCGACCCGCTTCCTGATCCGCATTTTTTTAAAGTAGTAAATGCTCATCGTAGCGTCATTGGGCCATAGACGTCTAACACAAATGTGTAAATAGCATCGCAAGAAGTACACATGACAAAGCCAGCACTTTGGTCATTATCTTTCATTATTTCGGCAAATGTCTCCCACACTTTGCTCTTTCTATGTGTGTAGCTATTTGCGGAGCTTCCACTCCCCAGTCTTCACCTTTTCTCTTGCCGCCTCCATCTCTCCTGCAGACTGTAGTGATGGCCAGTTCATGAACGAATCGTTCTTTTGAACCGGTTCTTTTTAGTGAACCGGTCGAACCGGACTGAATCGTTCGAAACAGTTCGTGTCTTGCGTCAGTGCTTAATCCACAAATTACTAAAGTTACTCACTTTCAGACATGCCTGACAGTCCCTCCGAATCGAAATAAACCAATATCCCGGAGTATATTTTACTCCAGTAACTCCAACAGTTCACTAAACTGAGACATGTTGGTGCCACTGCTGAGAGAAGTGATGAGCACGAGCAGCTGATACTGCGCATCCGCGTGCTTCCGAACGCACAGGTACAGTTTTCGGATCCCACCAGTACAGAACCGAGACTGAGCTCGTGCGTTATCTTCGTGCCAGTTATTCAGCCAATAAAGTGTAGGCCTTTGTATTACATAGAAAATTGCGTCTAGTACTATATACAAAGGTTTAATTGGCATCTTTATTTCAAACGACCCGACCGACCGCGGCCCGAATATCATTAAAACTATTTTTGGATGACTCGTAACTGCGGGTAACCGCGGGTGACCGCAGGCACCCGCTCATTTTGGATCAACCCGCGCATCACTGGTAGGCCTATAGCGCTGCTGGCTTCAGTAACCCGGATGAGCCTGTGTCATCTCCTTTCAGAAGTTGTTATCTGGGATTATTTCACTCTGTTTAGATTATTATTATTATTATTATTAAAGTTTTCTTTCGTGTGGGCCTCTGACGTGAGTTCACGAGAGCGCCTCGACGCATGCGCGGGAACTGAGAAGATGACGCAGATGGGTCTCAATGTGGTGTTTAAAATGGTTCTAAAGTGTGCAATTCCTGGATGTCCGAATCTGAGAAACCAAATAGAAAACTTAAAAGCGCCTTAATGCCGCAAAATGAATGGTTTACCTTTTACACTTTCCCATCAAATGATCGTGAGCATCATCTTTTCAGTTCTCGTGCATGCACAAAAAGTATTCTCGTCGCTTGATTAACTTAAGATTGAGCTACTGTAGTCACTTGGACTATTTAAACAATGTTTTTAACTTTTCTGGACCAGCAGAATGAAATTGCCTCGAAGCCTTTGAAGGAGTGATCCAGCTCTCAGATTTCATCAAAAATATCTTAATTTGTGTTCCGAAGATGAACGAAAGTCTTACGGGGTTGGAACAACATGAGGGTGAGTAAATACTGACAGAATTTTCATTTTTGGGTGAACTAACCCTTTAAGTGAAATTAAAATTATAATTGAAATAAAAAATATTTTAAAATGATTAAAATCAATGTTGAAGAAACACCTAAATGTTTTAAGAAAATGGCCTTCAAAGATGAAAGCAGAAATAATTTTTCTTTAAAAAAATATCTAAAAGAGGTCATCAGAAAAAATAAAAATCCTTTGAAAACAGACTAGGCTACATGAGCATTAAGTTCAATTGGCAGCTATCTTGCTTGAGAGTTTTAGAGGCCTCTGGGTTTCCTGCTCATGCTTGCTGGTTGTTCTGCAAGACAAACAAAGCACTGCTGGGCAGGGGCATGGATTAAAGTTCCCAAACAAATCAGGCACAGGAAGTGATGGCATATAGGCCTCTGGGCCGGATCATGTTGTTGGGCAAGTGAGTCAGGCAATGAGGTTTTCAGCTGAGGGGGTGAGGGAGTTTGGACGAGTGTTGTCAGGGGCTCCGAGAATTAGAGGTGTGAACTGAACACTGCAGTGCGGCCCGGCACCATTCGCTATATCATGTCCGTCATGGGAACATCATCTCTATTTTCTTTTCATTACAGGACCAATCCCTCCTCAAGCCTTTCAAACAACAGTGGAATAACAGCTTATTTGTTCTGTGTGGCCTCTGCAGAGGGCGGAGGGATCGTGACGGCGTGCTAAGGTCCGTCCGGATCCACTTCACTGTGCCTTATCCCTCGCTGAAGGTGGAAACAATCTTTCCTCTTAGTGTAAACTCAATCAGTGGAGAATCAGCCAACCATTACAAGATTTCATTTTTTCCCACGTTAATAACTCCTAAAGGCCGGATCTTTCCTGGCCCACGTTTGCGCTAATTTAACCTCAGTTGTCCGCTTTAACTTGATAATGAGTATAATCATTTTTGAGGACAGTTGAGTAGAGTATATATAGATTAGTTAACATGAACAACAACAAAAAAGTACTTTTCTTAGCTCTGAGACTGTAAAAAGAACCTGTGTCAAAGATTTGTTTAATTTTCAGACAAATTAACTTTGTGTTGATAATACTGTACCTTTTACATAGTGAGCTAGAAGACCAGGTGAATGAAGGGAAAGATCTTGGCAGGCTCATTATGTTTGGCACAGTGCTGGTTGGAACATCTCTCCCACCGGCGGTCTGCTTTAGATCAGCCTGACATGATGAACGGTGAGCGGCGGCGGCCACAGGAGCCCGTCTCTACACATTCAGAGATCCACACAGTTGCTGTGAGAATTGGTTTATGATGCGTTTAACTGCAAAGGCGAATTTGGCTCTGAAACCTGCCAAGAGAGGCTCCAGCCTATTGAAAGAAGATGACCGCTGCTAGTGTATTACAGTAGAAGCAATAATGTTAAGTGATGTCCGTCGATCATATTTCACTAAAGCCCTTTATAGGGTTTGAAAGCTATGATCAAGAACATCCTGCCTCCAGGCAAGCATTATTGCTTCGATGTAAATGAAATATTACATAATTATTGTTCTGTAAAATTCAGTTTACATAAATGTTAGACGTATTATCACTGAGAAAATTATACAATGACCTTTAGGGGAATTTGAGTAACCCTTTACTATAAGGTTATTTGTTAACATTAGTCAATGCATTAACAAACAAATTATCAATATTTAAAGGTAGTTAATAAAACTGTTCATTTTTAGTTCATGTTAACTGAGTTCTATCAAATAATAGTAACAAAATAATAACGTATTAGTAAATATTGAAATTAACATGTAGTATTTTTTATTGTTAGTTCATATTCAATTATATAGTTAACTAATTCGAACAAATGAAATCTTTTTCTAAAGTGTTTCTGAAATTTATCTGACAAATTTTCAAGATTCAATCTAACAAATCTTTTTAAAAAAATCTTTAAAGAAAGGTTATCTTGTGCCATACAAAGGTGTTTCTACTAAAAAGCAGACCGTCTGAAAGACAAAACAATTTAGTCTTCTATTAGTCTATATATTTTTGTGGTATGTAAAACAAAGTGATATATAATTAAAGTATTTATGGTTTGTCAATGATTTATTTTTTTCTGAATAAAATCCTAATAAAAATGGCTTTGGAAGTATACTGTTGCAGTCAAGAGAAAATTCTGACCTTGACTAACTTTCTGATCTCACTTATCTAAATGTTTGAAAACTCTGTCGGAAAAAAAAAATCACCTATTTCGCACACCCATAATTTACACCTTTCTTATTAGTAAATGAACTTTCTGACGACTGAGCATATGAAGTAAAATGATCTATTATGAAGCTCATTTTCTCTCAGTAAAATTAAAAAAAGTAGTTGAAAGGCAACATTATTTCCATACATGTAGTTGTTTTTCAGCAGATTATAGGATTATACTGACAATTGTCACTATAGAGAACCACATGAAAAAAGCATGCTTCGAAAATAAGGAGCAGATCTGGAAAATATCTGTTCAGCTGAATCACAGGGACAATCAAAGGCTATTTAGCATCTTTTAAAACTCCCCTCAGTTTTAATATGTAGGCAATCACCACAACAAGATTTTTGAAGCCCGGCCTTTATCCTTTCAAATCCCAACAAACGCGAGTAGTTTTGGAATTCTGAAATGCCATCCCAACCGTGAAGCCCCTTTGCCTCTCACCCGGTACTTCGTGGAGGGCAATTTTCCTCTGGCTGAGCCTCCCAAAGCTGCCTCACCTGGAACCAATCTGTAACACAATCGAAGTGTCCTAACTTGAAAGCCTGCTCCCTTCCTTTGATAGTCTCCTCCTGGTAGTCTGCGTGGCGCTGGAAATAGTCCCTTTGTAATCTTCAGATACAAAAGAGAGCAAAGATAGAGAGCTAATATTGCCATCAAAGTGAATTATGCAAATGGTAATGCTACAAAGCTCAGACACTCTCTGAGGGAATGGGAAATGGGTCTGACTGTGGAAATTTTCAGCGCTGTTGTCATGTGCAATGTTCCCTGAAAAAGATCAGGACTTTGCCTGGTAATTGTTGAAGTTAAAGTAAATGATTGGGGTGAATGTTCATTACAGACAGGTGTCGATAACCTTGTGCGCAGCCTCTTTTTGCCTGCTATATACCTCTACATAGCAACTGCTATTTACTTCACGTGAACACGTGATAACTTCCAAAAAGACAAGCAATTAAACTTCAATAGCTGTCCATTGAGGGGTCCTGGGGGATTTTCTCCTGAGTCAACATGCCAAGCCCCATTTCCTTTTCCTCCTCTCTTTTTCTCTCAGCAATCTCTCACTAGAACTGCGGTTTTTGAGGAGTTTAGGAGTCAAGGCCTTTAGCGAGTCTTAGTCATACTTTTGTGTTTGAAAAATTAGTGAATTAGCACTAGCCTACAGTCTATACGGTATGCACACCATTTGGGGTCAGTATAAGATTATTTAAAAAGATATTAATACTTTTATTAAGCAAGGACACATTATACTGATAAAGAGTGACAGTAAAGACATTTAAAATGATACAAAAGATTTCTATTTCATGCTGTTCTTTTGACCTTTATATTCACTAAAGAATCCTGAAAAAAATGCCACAAAAATACAGTTTCCACAAAAATATTAAGCATTGTTTAATAACATATTTCTTGAGCAGCAAATCAATGGATCAATGATTTCGAAGGTTCATGTGAAATTTGATAACTGTAGTAATGGCTGCTGAAAATTTAGCTTTGCCAGCACAGTAATAAATCACATTTTATAATATATTAAAATAGAAAACAGTTATTTTAAATTGTAATAGGCTATGTCACAATATTAGTGCTTTTATTGAAGTTTTGATCAAATATTTGCAGCTTTGGCAAACATAAAAGATGTATTTCAAAAACTTTCAAAAAAATCGTACTGACCACAAACTTTTGAACAACAATGTACATTTACTGCTAGTAGCATAGTGCCTAAATTATAAGAGACAGGGAATTAAAAATAAATGAATAAATAACTGCAGAAATGCCATTAAGAAGCATTTGAAAACATTCTGGTAGCTTAACATTGACATTGTAACTATGTCTTTAAGTTTAATAGTTTTGCACCGATTGGGATGATTTTGTCCGGTGTAGAAAGTTTCAGAGGAAAACAACATAGTTTTCAGTCTGCGGGTTTCTGGCCCATCGGCAGGGCCTTATTGACTTGCTGGGTGCATGTGATTTTAATTGTGTGATTAGCGGTTATTGAATTAGCAATTGAAGGGCAGAGTGCATGGATGTAAGGGAGAAAATAAAAGTAAGTGTGCTGAGTGGAGCCTTTGTCTCCCAGTCACAATCGTTACCTTTGAGCGCAAGTCACAAGTCTTAATGGGCACATGGCCAGGATGACCAGCTACACTCGAGCACAGCCCCTGCACCCCCTATACTGGCCTAATCTACTAATGTCTCCCACTTATATTTCTGCTGCTGTACACACACAGACGCCCCACATCTCTCATCTGAGCGCGATTTCTGTAATCGGGTTTCATACTGATACTTCAAAGTCCTAATTAACTCGTGCAAAGTATCAAATTAACATTTGACCAAACTTTCATCCAGCTAACGAACATATAGACCTACATGCCTTTAATTGATGAATTAACATCCTATCTTGAGAAGATTCTAACAGGAGCCCCACTGAATTTTGCAATGTGTAAAAAACGACCAATCCACTAATAAAAAATAAAACAATTCTGTCAAAAAAGCAGTCATTATGGCAATATAAAGTTCTAAACTACTGGTCACTGTTTTACAAAATCATAAAGTTGTACAGTGAAAACATGTGTTTCTAGATGTATAGCTCATTACAGTAATAGGCAGCACGAAAAGTAAAGCCTGTTGTGTCTGTATGCATACGGCAGAGGCTTGGTTTTTCTGACTGGCAGTAAAATTTTATTTCAAATCACTGCCACTGATTCCCAAGCAGGAAGTGGGGCTTGTTACAACAGTTGGTGAGGAAAGGAAGAGGGCAAAGTGGTATGCTAAAGCACCACATGCTGTTTTGTTTAATTTTCCTTTCCCGATCCAGAGAGAAATGATGGAACCTTTGTTTCTGAGTCAGAGTAAATAAAATACTCTTTAAGACAAAAAAGGACATTGTGACAATAGAAATAGTCACATTATGAAATATTACAAGAAACAAATTTGCAATTTTAAGATATAAAGCCATTTGGCGAGATATAAAGTCGCAAAAGCAATGAAAAAAACTAAGCAGCAATCCACAATTATAAGTAACTAAATTTCTAGATTGTGAGATATGGGGTCATACTGGGAGACAAAGTTATATTGTGAGTTGCAGTTATCTTTTGAATACCCCCCCTCTAAATCTGAAATGGGATTCAATAAGAAATAACCTTGCATATTCTTAGGGGCATGGAGCCTTTACATTACATCGGTTTCAACTAAAACGGAAAACCTTTTATGCGTTTTGGACGTTCATCTACACAACAATGGTGTTTTGGTGGCCTGAAACCGCAAACTTTTGAAAACAGGTTTCAAAGTGTACGTTTTTGAAAACGATATTGTTATCGCCTCCGTGTAAAGTACAAAAAAGCAAATCTGTGAAAACAGTGACGGGCACCTGTTTATTACGTGTATAGTCTATATGCCATGCGCGTTTGAATGCATTTGTGCACAGGCGCATTGTCTTTCTTTACAAAGTGACATCGCCAACTGCTGGCCTGGCAGCATGATACAGGTGTTTTAGTCGTTTTCACGGATCCGTGTGAACGGGGATCATTTCATAACATTGTCGTGTTAACGTGTCCTAAAATGTCTGCTCCAGCATTTACTCTCAATAATGTACAACTGCAAGAAAACTCTGTATAAAACAAAGCTTGAACATTTCTAAATGTAAAAATCATCTTTAAAATGTCCTAAAGATTATCAACGCATTGCAAACGTGTCACATCACCAAACAATAGCTCCATAGAGAAGTTGTTACATTGGCCAAGTGGACAGGATAAGATGGAGGGAGTTCTTCAAACTCTGCCGCTGTAATGCCCCGGGTCCTCTGCGACTGCCACATCATATTCCGTTGTTGACAGGAAGGCCTGTAGCCTTCAGGCACGGCAGACCCTTACCCCGGCCTCCTCTCTTCTCTCAGGCTATCCCACCTCTCTCGCCTCACTGGCGGAACTCTCTGCATGCTAAAACAAATTGATTTTTCTTGCCTCTTGTGCTCTGAGGTCACATATTAATCTGATTAATTGGTTGAGATTGTTATTGTGCTTTGGGAATGTTGGTTATATTTCAAAATACTTTGAGGAGGAAGTGGGTTTCGGAGTTCTTTTGGGAAGCAGGGGTGAAAGGTCAACTGAATCTCAGTCTCTGAAACTTTTCTTTTTCTGAAGGATGTGGTCTGATACTCTAGATGTTGCTCTGAAGCAATTACAGTGAAACATCCATCCTTCCTTCCTTAAACATCCGTATCTGTGTTTCTTTTATAAAATAAAAAATAAAAACTAAAGTTAAAATGCTATTTAATTACTGTTAATTGAAGAACTCAATATATGCAGTTTCTCCAGAAAGGGCCCCGTTCTAGTGCTCTTTGCTACTTTGAGGATCAGACATGGTCACACATGACCCTTCGACCTCAGCCAGTAAACAGCACTTGTAGCTATAATTGGAATCACTTGCACCTAAGCAAGATGAAGTGAGCTTTGTTGAGAGCAATCTCTCTCTTCACTACCTGCATCATTTCAGCAGGATGCACCAGCGAAAGGCTATTTTTATCATATCATAAAGAGAGAAGAAAAAACATAATGTACTCCAATTGTTCACATTGTGAAATGACAAATTAAGTTTGTTGCATATTATAATTAATAGGTCAGACAAAAGTACAAATTATGTCCTCATTTAGACTCTTAAAAATACATATACAATACTTTATAGTCTGTTCACTGGAAGGTTTATTTGGGGAACCAAAAGTGGTTCTTCTATATGGCATCGCTGTGAAACCCCCCTTTTGGAACCTTTATTTTTAAGGGTGCAGAAAAAAATGTTTCTTAGTGTGGAGAACATGTTAATAATCTAAAATACCATCAAAAACCGTATAAATAACCTTTTGTGGAATGGAAAGTTTCCATGGACGTTAAAGGTTCTTCATAGAACCATTAAAGCCAATAAATAACCTTTATTTTTTTAACAGTACTCACCCTCACGTCAATCCAAACCTGTGGGACTTTCTTATTTTCATTTATTGCAATTTTATTTATACGGGTTTGAGTGAGTAAACAAAGACAAACATTTTATTTTTAACCATCACTAAGATTCAGATTCTGCTGTTTTAAAATACAGGATGCTATTTTAGAAAACAAAAATGAGGATTAAAATCCATTTATTTTAAATCAAATTTAAAATTAAAATGTATCACTCGCTCTTACACTGAAATCGAAATATTAAGAATAAAATAAAGCAATGACTGAAATGAATGAGAACAACTTAAAATAAATATGTATGTGCATGTGAAAAATATTATGTACCTTTGGGGATGAATATAGCTTTATGGTAGATGGGTGTAGTAAAACCCCAAGTGTTCATTATTGCCATCCTCTGTGAATGAATGGAGCTGTGAAGAAAGGACAAGTTCTTCCATGCAAGTGTCCTCCTAAATTAAATAAGGAACATGACTCTGATTAGGACCCTATTTGAAAGAGCTTCTTTCTGTCCATTCCAGGACATTCTGGTATGTTAGTGGCAGACAGACTCCCTTTGTTTCCTGCTTTGGATGACCTCTGCCATGGGATCTGGCGCTATTGCAAGCCTGACAGCTCCGGTAAAACTTTGGCAACCGAGCCCACAATAACTGCATGAGCCGCACAATGTGGTCCAGGCGAGCTTCCGAACAACAGCATCTCAAAACATTCTGGGTTAACTTGACTCAGGTGCAGGTGATCCATGTCACACAGTCTAAAATTCAGAGCAGAGACTGAATTTCCTGGAATCATTTTTTACAAGACTGTATTTTCTAATATATTGCCAGATGCAGCAGAGACCGCATCTGTAAGACAGAATCAAACAGGAGAAAAACTGTTTTATGACACAAACAAAAAATACAAATAATTTGATCCATCCGACATCATCTAAGGCCTGTTCACAACAAAAATGATAACTATAAAGATAACGATAACTAGCGTCCACACCAGTGGAAAATAATCGTTCTGTTTAATCTAAGTGTGCACTGTCTGACGTTCAAGCTCTTTAAAGCAAGATGGATTCTGATTGGCTGCCAATGTTTTTGTAGTTCATCAGCTGGAAAAGAGCTTAATTTTCATTATGTATCTGCACAAAATACCAATAACTTCAGAAAATGTTGACTAAAACGCTCAATTCAAATGGATTAGTTTTACGATCCCTTTATGATCTTTTTGAAGCATCAAAGTAGTAGTTGTGTAGACTGTCAACAGGGGGACAGAAATCTACCTCAACAAAAAGATCTTCATTTGTGTTCCGAAGATGAACGAAAGTCTTATGGGTTTGGAACTATGTGAGGGTGAGTAAATACTTATTTTTTGGAAGGGTAACTAAAGATAACTTTGGCATTAGCTAGCGTCCACACCAATATAAGCATGCACTGGAGTATTTGTTATTTAAATTCTCAAGCTCTTTAAAGTCTGTTGGATTCTGATTGGTTGTCAATGTTTTGATCGTTCATAAGATATCGTTCCTCTATATGGGCTCTGCTATTTGTTTGCATTTTCAATTTTTTTAAATGATATTATTATTGGCCTTTAAAATTATTCATATAATTTAAAATAATTGTATATATTATTATAATTTTAAGTGATATTTCATTATTAGAAAACCAACAGGTGTTTGAAATGGACCTAAAGGCATTATGGAGATAAGTTTATATAGTATCCTAGGTTTTTATTTTGGTTGGTTATGTTATACAGTATCCCCCCCAAAAAATTGGAAACTTGAAACAGATATAAAGATGTATATGATACAATGCAATAACAAAATAAAGTTCCACTAAAGTTTGACAACCAAAAAATGTTTTGTGATTTAAATAACAAAACTTTGTTTTCAAAAAAATGTGTATCTAGGTAGGCTACTCTATACACTTTATGTGATATATATATGTTGTGAAAATGCTGAGGAACTTGTAGATACTTTACAGACCCAAAGGGTATCCAGACAGCGCTTTGTTTAGTTTCAAAAATCTGTGATGACATGATGGCAAAATGATGTCAGCACCCTTTCCAGTGGCTGACCAGAGAGACTTGTGGTCCATTCTGAGTCACCAGACAACATTCATGTCACACACTAAATTCACTCCAGCCAGTATATAAACCCCAACAAACAACAAAACGTTTGCTTCGAAAAGTGTACTTTAACTGCTTGTAAGAATAAAAACAGCACCTAACCATGGCCAACAGCTTCTACCATCATGAAGAGTTTAATAGCAGTGTTTTATGTCAGAAACACCCACTCTATCATTAAAACACAGGCAAAGATATCCATAAAATTTGCAGCTTGTTGGGCTTTCTACAGAAGCTCCTAAAATTGGAGTAGCGACATTTCACTGTGTCCGCACTCTGACAAGACCTTTTTTTTTTGTCTTTCCCTCAGTCTAGACCCAATAATATCACTGCACTTGGTCCACTGAAATTAACCCGGCAAAGTGAGTGATGTGGTCCAGCGCTTGTTAAACTGGTGAACATAGTAAGAGCACATTGAAACACACCAGTCTGATGCCACTTGGCCAAATCTCCATGTCCAACTCCTCACCAAATACTGTAAGCCTTTTTCTTCGGCATCACTTTTGAAATATTTCATGTGAAATGTAAATTGAGATTGTCATTGAGAGCTTTTAGAAAAACTGTTTCTCTTTTTTTTAAATAAATGTTCTTTTGGTCATGGTAATTATCCTACAGCAGGACCAAAAGAAAGAGTCCACAAGCCTTCAGTGTTACTGCAGATGCAAGACAGACAGGCGTCTCTCCTCACCACTACACAAAATGAACATTCACCAGGATCAAGAAAGAAAGAAAGAAAGAAAGAAAGAAAGAAAGAGAAAGAAAGAAAGAAAGAAAGAAAGAAAGAAAGAAAGAAAGAAAGAAAGAAAGAAAGAAAGAAAGAAAGAAAGAAAGAAAAACATCAGCTTTAGATATTGGTTCTTGTGAACATGATGCCATTGGACAAAAACAGAGGAATTTAAAACAATCTTTTCTTTTGCAACCAGACTATAATATATTTTTACCAAGATCAACGTATTATTGAGAGTAGACTAATATACAATAATGGAAGACAGGCTATTGTAATGAGGATGCTAATTAATCAAGAAAACAGGGCAATATTAAAATGAGAGGGAAAAAAACAAGGTTCCTTAGAAAATTGCTTTTATCAAACAATTAATGAGGTCATTGGAAACCTGCTTGAGAGTATAGTCTGGAAATGACTGGAAATTATATCATAGCCCAAAATTCCATGGCAGAACTCAGATTTTCGTAAAAGACTCAAAGTGTAGAAAGACAAAATTTTAAAGACAGCCTAAAGTCAGATTCAATAATGGTTTTAACTCTCTCCCACAAGAATACAGCCAGAAAGAGCTAAAAAAAAAAAAAGGACATGACTTATGTTGCTTTAACCCTTTCAGACCCTGCATCTATTCCACTGGACAGAACTCTTGCTTTGAAATGAAGGATACTGTATGAAATGGTCAGTGATTATCGTTACCATATCATAGATACAAACTATACTGTAAAATACATGAAGAGTGAGTGACCACAATATACAGGATAAATGTGTGTGGGTTGAAGACAATGCTCATGTGTCAAATACATTAATCTAATATAAAATGTATATGAAAAAAGATTATCTTCTTACAAGGCGGGCTATTATCATTTACCAGACAAAAGCATGTATTCAAGTAACATGTATTTATATATAAGATATTGTGCAATTCCAAAAAGAAGCTGTATTCCTCTACACAGAGGCAGTTCAGTTTGGCTACATTCTTTTGCCCTGACCTGTCTGTGACCAGCCTGTCTCTTCCTGCGTGATCCTCTTAAACGAATGTTTAATTAAATTATGGTCAAGTGCCCGAGGGGAAGGCAAGGACAAAGGGGAGACACAAACCCCAATGATAACATTTCCACTTGCAGTCCTGGTGGCAGAAGGTGCATGAGAAGGGCACAGAAAGGAAGAGAAAGTGTAATCTGGTTTATGTCTAACTGCCAAACGGCAGGTGAGTGACCGGTCTCAGGTCTGTTTGGAAGTTATCCATCTAGGCATTGGCTTAAAGCTCTGTGACTGACTTAAAATTTTGACCAAAATTCTACAGGGGGTGAATGAAGTAAAATCCTGCATAAACGCATGCAGCACAGACTCCTTGGTTATTCACATGATTCGCTCATTACGAGGAGGGATTACAGGTTTACTTTAAACAAAAGTCTCAGATTCTTATTTCAGCAGAAACCAGAAAGTAAATTTGTCTATTTTAGCTAAAATATGTCACCCTTAAAAAAAAATGCAGAAAGGGTTTTTTTTGTTGAAAGAATAATGCTTTCATTTAGCCTAAAAAACTAAATTAATTCAATCAAAAGTGACAGTAAAGACATTTATAATGTTACAAAATGCTGTTCTTTTGAACACCAAATCAGAATATTAGAATGATTTCTGAAAGATCATGTGACACTGCACTGTAAAAAAATCCTGTAAATTTACATGGAAATTTAACAGCAAAATGCTGTTTTCATGTAATAACTGTAAGTTACTGTTTTTTGCAATGCATTATGGGAGAACTTGGTCGCTTCAAATTTCGTCTTGACCAGCAACAGTATGACACTGCTATTTAACAGTATAATACCATATTTTCGTTCATGTGAGAAGACATTTTAGTTTATCTGCATGAGGTCATTTCGCAGCTCTGCCTGTTATTCATTTATTTGCAATAAATGTTATTTATTTATTTTTAAGTAACTATTACTTTTAAATATTACATGTTAAACATCCAGTGATGTTTTTGTGATTTAAATCGGATGAAGCCTGTTTTAATCCACAAGATACCACAGGAACGTGAGCCCATTGTACAGACTGTCATCACATCACATTCAAACGGGTAAGAAACTTTTATCCAACTTGCACATTTTCCAAAAATTTATCTGAGTAAAAATTTAGTGTGAAATGTTTTTTCTTCTTCTTGTGTGGTTACAATTTTAACGTGAGATTCAAACCGTCCATTATCTGCTAATTTTACTGTTATTTGCAACTACTATTTGATTTGATCTGTAGCCTAAGTTACCAAGTAGGCTACCTCTAAATATTAACATACAGTATACAAATGACCCAGTTAAGTGTAGGATGACATGATAGCGTGTATTAATCATGGAAAAAGTAACCGAGTAAAATATGATAGCTTGTTTGTTTGTGAGCTCGTTAGCATACACTCAGACTGCAGTGGTTTGCTACCGTCATGCACACTTTATGCATATGCAAAGAACAAATGTCCAAATCTTTCTCTAAGCAAAATATACGTGAGATATTATCAAAATAAATAATTCTTGTGTAACTTTGGACGTGCGTGTTCAAACCGCTGCAGAAAAAGCAGCATAACAGATGGATGGACGGAATGTCGATCATTTTCAGATTTTTATTGAGACTTTATTTTATTTTTTATGTATTTCTTCTTTACATTATGTTTTTCTTGTCATTGTAGTTGAACTCCTGAAGGCTTACTTTGTAGAGAAGCAATGACTGCTTCTTTAAGAAACTGTAAGTTTGCCTATTGTTTGTTCTATGAACACCTGAATAGTAATTGTTCACCTAAAAAATTTAGTCCTCTCATCATTTACTTAACCTTATGTTGTCTCTTTCTCTTGGAGGAAAAATTAAGATATTGTCGTGAAGAAATGTTGTCTGTTTGTTTGCCCAAACAATGGAAGATGAATGGGGACCAAACCTTCAAGCTCCAAAAGGAACATAAAGGTACAGTACAATTAAAGGGATAGTTCACCAAAATTAGCCCATGATTTACTCACCCCGAAGCCATCCTAGGTGTATATGACATTCTTCTTTCAGACGAATTCAATTAGAGTTATATTTAAAAATGTCCTGGCTCTTCCAAACTTTGAAATGGCAGTGAATGGGCACCATTTTTTTGAAGTGCATCTATCCATCATAAAAGTGTCCCAAACAGAGGGGTTAATAAAGGCCTTCTGAAGTGAAGCGATGCATTCTTGTGAGAAAAATGCCCATATTTAAAACTATGCCACAAGAGTAACACTTAAAAATGTATGACATCGATGTATAGATGTAGGAGTAGCGCACGCTTTGACGCCTCTCTCAAACACGCAGGGCTGGGCAACTGCGTTCATCATTACGTTGTGTGTCAAGTTCAAATGTTATTCTTTTGCAGTAAATCAATGCATATGGCCTTATGCAGGAAACTAGTTATTTTAGTTGATAAAGTTTTAAATATGGATATTTGTCTTACACCAACACATCACTTCACTTCAGAAGGCCTAGATGTACAGTGAAACGGGTTTGGTCTGTTCTCACCCAAACAAATTGAATCACTTCAGAAAACTAGTTAAACCATGTGACCCATATGAATAACCTTTATCCTTCATTTACTACGACTATTTGTGTTTGAAAGTTTGATCCCCATTCTCTTCTTTTGCATTGTAGGGACAAAAATACATTTCATCCCAATGAAAATATCATCTTTTGCATCATTGGAGTTTAAATTTGAATAAGGGTGAGTAAATGAGAAAATTATAATTTTTACATAAACCATTCATATTCTGAATGATTGCCTCTGAATATAAGGAACAAATAGCATTACATTTTAAAAATATCATTTGCAGATACTCTCAGTCATCTTAAATTGTTTTCTTTACCAATAGGTGTTTGCCACTCCTGCTGACCTTAAGAAAATGCTTGCCTGTGTCTCCTTGTTTTACCTTTCTTGGTATGTCATATTAGATTATGTCTGCATTTTGTTTCACTAAAACAAAGCTCACATTTCCAGACTGACACATTACTTTCCTTTATCAGAAGATCCACATTTATAATATGCCTCATGGTAGAATCCACTGACTATAAATGTACTCTGTATGACCTGTGCAGTTTATTCCAAGTCTTCAGTTAATTATCCAGTAGTTTTTGGTTAGACATTTTTAAATAATCAAAATTATACACTGCAAATCATTTAATTGAAAATGTTCTCCTCTTATTTTTCAGATACTTTATTGGAATAAATCCGTAAAAGAGGACCAAAGCTGCATGGAGAATAGAGGTGTGTAAAATACCTCGGAAAACTGTGCAGAAAAGACTTTAACCATCAGTCAAAAAGTATCAAATACTGATATTTATTTTTATAAACTATTTGTTTTGATATAAAATAATGGGCTATTTTATGAACAGTTAAGGTATGCATGTAGCCTATATAATTATGTATGCCTGTTTTAAGGCATATTGTAAAAGTCTATCTAGTGTTGTATTAGCCTGGCTAACGCCAGACCCAATTCTCGTTGAGACTTGGGTCTGGGAACCACATGTACATTTTCTCGTATTTGAGGCGTGGTTTACGATTGCCTGGTGCCGTTTATTGGGTGCTAAGCATGTCTGTCAAATGCGCCTGTACGTAGCTCATATGCAATCGTTTCAATTATACCAGATGACGTATGTAGAGCGACAGAAATTAGACAAGGAAGAAGACGATGGGTAAGATATTTTTGTGTAAACAATGACGTTCAGCGACTATTGCCGTTTGTGCAAGATAAACATGCGGTAGCTTCGCGTCTGCTGCCATGTTGAATCCATAGAAATAAACAAACTGCTTCGGTGTGCATAGATGTCGTCATCGTCTGGCTCCCTCCCCGTTCTGTGATTGGTTCCCTAAATGAGGTGAAAATCTGGCCCATGGTATCCATACTGCCTTTCAGCGTGAATAAAATCGCGCTGCGGGAAGGCAGCATGGGGAAACCCAGACTAGTGTTGTATGAGAATGAATCTAAAAGTTTATCTAGTGTTGTGTTGTTCTCTTTTTTAATTTATGAGTTGCACATGACCTCCACCACAATGTCGCTAATACGAGTGGAAAGCTTGGGATTTTCTTTAAGCCCTGATGTTTTATGAGTTGGGGGCATGTCAGTGAGAAACATGGCGGAATACCACAGTACTTAAAGGTATTTCACTGTAAAAAAAAATAATCCTGTAAAAAAACGGTAAGCTACTGGCAGCTGTGGTTGCCAGCATCATACCGTAAAAATATGGTGTTTTACCGTTTTTAAAATTAACAGTTAAATACCGTTTTGTCAGCTATAGCTATATGCTGTTAAATTACAGTTATATACTGTATATATATAAAAAATTTATACAAATAGTGAGATTGTGAGGAAAACTTTACCAAAAATAATGTGTTGTTCCACCCTAATAGAAGTTACAGAGAGCTGAAATAAAAGTAAATAAATACAAATATGTCCACAGATCGTGACCTTTGACCCCTATATGAATATCAGTCATTGGTCATCTGCAATACTGCCTTCAGTCTCAGGAGTCCTGGGTCTGCCCATCAGTGAGTTCAGAGGTCACAGTGATGACAGCGGGCACCTCACTGTGAGAGTGTGGCCCACCTCACTAAGACAACAGCAGCCGATCTGCTCACCAACTTCCAAGAGCAGAACTGAGGATCAGGCCTGCGCTTGAGAAAACAGAGACAGGGTCACGAGATGACCTTTGAGATCATACTGAGCTTTCATCCCTTCCAAATGCACGGAGAAGGAAAGCTGCCTCAGCCAGGTCTGAACAGACCTACCCTGTTTTTCTTGCAATGGAATCATGTTTGACACTGGCAGAAACAAATTATTTATTCTTCACTTCACAACATGCATTCGCCAAATTCATGAAACTTCCCATTTGAAAGACTAAAAAGAGAAAATGATCTTGAACTGATATTGTGATTCAAAATGAAAATGGCCATCACATTTTTACGTTCTTTCACTGACATTGTTTAATTGGGATTTCAAACAAATCTCAATGCATATTATACTGCGTGTTCTCTTGCAACTATAAACACAGCAAATCAAAGCCAATGTTTGTTTAGTTGAACTCTTCCAAAAGCCCAGGGTTCTTAAGGATTTAGAGATGTTCAATGGGCAAGACTGCAGCGAGAGCGCCACGGATGTAATATAGTCTTGGGATACAAATAAAAAGACACTAAAGCTTAGCCAAGTCTATGATTCTCCACCCACAGCTAGATTTTTAACGTCAAATCTATGAGGGATTCATTCAAGAAAAAAGGTCAGATAAAATCAAGTTCCATCAACTCATGTACGAAAGTTTGAGGATAGGTCCCTATTTGTGACAAATGCCCTGATATGTGGTCTCAAAATCAGTGCCAGTCCTACTCTGTGTCAAATCCATAATCTCCCGGAGGTTAGCACACAATAAAAGCACTTGCACAATGTTATGCACCCATCTTTATTGGCAGCTCAATGGACAATGTTTTTGTGTGATACCACTCAAATTCTATGGTATATTAGCAAATAATGGGGTAAATGAAAAATGTAAAAAAAAAAGTTTAATTCTTAACAGTCACAGTCGTTCACGGTTGAACCAGAATTCTTGAAAGGCAATTCTATAATGACGCTCATGACCCAAAGACAAATTCATTCCAACTGAAAAAGAAAGTCCGACTGGTGGTCATGCAAATAGCAGGGTAATATAATTTTGTGCCAGAATTCCTCCTCTCCAATGAGGTTTTATATTGTGTTATGGAGCAGATGTGAAGACACGTCAGAGAAGCCTGGGAATTGTATAATTTTTGTGTTCAATATACCAATATATTGTATAACAACTCTTATCAAATATGACAAGCAGCTATAAAATATAGATTTTTGTAGTTTTCTTTTCTTGTTACTTGTATTTTTATTAATTATAATCATAATAATAATAAACGTTTGACCATGTCAGTATGTAACATATACATATGGGCCTATAATTTCCAGAAAATGGCACATGAACCTAATTTACACCAAATGTCATGTTGTTCAATAGTGCTCAGCATGAGGCACTTAATGATATTTTCTTTTTCAGTTTCTCACCATAGTATAAAAAATAACAGCACATAATAGTAAATGAACCACCATTTATCTCAATTTTTACTTCAACTAGAAAAAAAATCCAATATATAGTGAGGTGGCAGTTAAACTGTTAGGCGTGCATTAGGCCACACACACCCATTTGAACTAGCCTACTTCATGAGACTAAATGAAGTTTACTTAAACATTTAGGTCCTTGATTCCAATAAACCCATTTTCCAATAAACTGGCATTCCATCTTTTAGACTAAAAAACAGTCAGTCTCTTCATAGCATGTCCCTTTTACTCACCTACTTCCACACAATTTGAACCAAATTTGGGCTCATTTGAACATTATGGGCTTGTTTTTCTTTCGCAAACGGAGGGAATTGGCAAAACATTTTGCAGAACAATAATTAACTTCAGAGAGTAACAGGCTCACATGAGAAAAGTGGCACGTATATTACTAAAAACGTTATTAAAAGCTCGATCCCTGCATCCTTCAGCTAAACAACTCCTGTAACAAAAGCAATATAGACAAACATATATACCAACAGATTTTGTCTCATGCTCACATAAGATGCTCTGAATAGTTAAATAGTAAGACTGAAAGTGCCATTGTCCACATGTTGTAAGTCAAATGGATCATTATTCTTCTCATTACAGGTTAAATGTAGAAAAAAAAAATAACAATAGTTCCTTCCTCCAGAAGCTCAATAAATAACAGGAGTGTGGCCATGGCAGCTATTAAGGCATTTGAAATCATAGCAAAAAATGATTGCTCTTAAATACAATAAGTATAAATATAAAGCCATAATGCTTTATGGGTATAGATATATCTGGAGGAATCAAGTCAGATTTAGATCAGTGTTTATTTGAAAAGATGAAAATACAGTATAAAATTACATTAAAAGACAACAGATGGATTTCTTTCATAATTTCTATAATGTACAGAAAGAGCTGAGAGAGCCATGTGTCCCATTTTCAAATTGAAACCAATTATCTGTCCTTGGGATTGAATCTGTTTTTAAAGAAAATTCAAATCCTGGTGCCTATCATAAAAGCCATCATTGACTCTTTATTTCACAACTACACATAGCAGACTGGACTGGTTTTGATTGGTTATATCTTAAAGATAATTCAATGCAGATCAATGAATTATGATCCTAGTCAACATAAGCTGAACACAAAGCGAGATATATTTTTACAATAGAAATATCAACCAAATCAACATAATAAATGTCTACAGAAGCACAACTGCTGTTTTATTATCAGACGCTCAAACATAATAGAACCAACCACAGCACCCAACACTCCCACATCTGGCTTTTCCCCAAGGAATGAGGGAAGTGAAGAAAAAAAAGACAATTGCTGGACATTTGTGTAATTTATTCAGAAGAAATTGCTACCAAAATTGCTGTCTGCAAGCCATTTGCACAGCATTATCTGTGAGAAATGTTTGGAGATTCCCTCTGCTACAAGTCCAGAATGCCTTTTGGGGTGTCATGCACTCATACAGACTTTAATATAAACTTTTTTAATTATTATGATTTCTATCAGAGAGCAGCAGAATGGATATTAGCATACACTCTTAAAATGCAAGTTATAAATAAATAATATGAATATAACAAATATAAAAAGGCATGCTAAATATTTTGCTTGGCATTCTTCTGCTTTCACATACTGGTAAAAGTCATCTAACCCATGATGATGAAGTGGCTGCCATGGGGTAAAAATTAAACGTAAGACACTCACAGCACTCATAATTCTTCCCAAGCATGAGAAACGCCAGTTATTTACATACCAGTGGTCAATTGTTGGATACTTTTGGTATGATTGGTGTTCCTTGATTATAACTGCAGTCTTTCTTTGCATCTTTCGCAAGAGAACTGCTGATACAATAACATACTCTGTTTTGAACCAAACATGTTAGATTGACAAATAATTGCAGTGACACTGACTCATGGAATGTGTCTATTTTTTGTCCATAACATTGATGACTCTCATTCCATTTCTCCGGAACACTGGAATAAATTCTTTTGATCAATAATAACCCAGAAGAAACTGCGGTGCATGCTTCTCTTATCCTGCTTCGGAATGATGAGAATAATCTCTCCCGCTTCTTTTTTCTCATTTCCATCGCTCTTCATTTTTGTGCTTTTTTCCCTCTCTTTTAACTGCCGTAAGGCTCATTTCGGGTGTGCTCTGAATTTGATGAAGTGGCATAATTCACCCAACTGATCATATCACTAAAGGAGCAATTGTAAGATCAAAACCAGATTCCAGCATCAGTCACATATGGGAATCATTTTTATAAATCTTAATAAACTTTCATCTACAGATGAAGGGGGTTCCAGGCACAAGCACGAGACCTCCAGTGTGATTAGCAGATCCGAATCCAGTGAGGTGTCTCAAAAACACGCCTGGTTTTGGATAAAGGATGAGAAAATCACAACGGTTTGATTCCATGTTCTCCAGCATGTGCACCAGTGAATGATACTGAACAGCCAACACTGGCTCTAAAAATTGAAAGGGAAAAATTTAATTCCTGAATTTCTCTCCACGGATGAAAGATGACACTTATCGTGCACACATCTGATGGCTCTTTGGTCTTAACCACAACTTTTTAAAGTCTGGCTGAAGTCGGTTAGGATGGAGTATTGAAGGCCTGATCTGCCGCTGGGGGTTAAACTATCTCTGACCAAGAGGACAGTGGTGAGAAGGGGTACTGATGACTCTCTCGCCTCCCTTCCTCAAGTCCTGTTTATTCAATTAAAGATCAGTACAACCGCTGCCTTTCTACCCCTCTTTCTCTCTTTAATTTGATCAGAAAATCTGCTGATGCAGGCTGCCCCCAACTCATGTGAAACCAATTTCAGCTACACATAAAAATCTGGAGCAGAGCTCCAAATAGACATGGCTCATCCTCGCCCATGAAGATGTTCTCATGTCTGGGCGAGTCGGAGAGCTCCATAACCATGTGACCGTGTGGAGGTCAGGAGCCAGACCCGGAGCAGGCTTGGGTTCAGCATTTGTGGGGTTGCGTCTCAGAGTGCACAGACACCGCCACAAAACACACAACGAAATAAACAAGCCTACAGCCAAGTCTGTGCGTCATGTTGCATACGAGCAGGACCACAGCATGACTGTGGTGGAAGAACACCATCTGGTTACCATGGAGAGGTGATGGCAGTGATTCCGCTCCTCTCTCCCAAGCATTCTCTTCGCCTCACATATAGGAATAATTCTGATGGGAAAAAGACTGCCTTTCGAATGATTCCAGGGAAATCTAGTAACTGATAATATAAGTCCCTGCATGTGTTAAATGTTGTTGAACATCTGCTCTACCAGTGTGACATTATCAGAGGAAAACAGGTTAAAGGGACAGTTCATACCTAAATTAACCCTCATGTCATTCCAGGTCATACAGGTTTGGAACGACATAAGAAAACAAAAATATTATGAAGAATGTTTAATTCTTTAACTTCAAAGTAGTCAATGGAGACCAAAACAACCCTAAACATCACACTATCAATCTATCTTCTATCAGTAATACATGTTTGGAATGACTTGAGGGTGACTAAGTGAGGACACAATGTTCATTTTTGGGTTAACTATTTCTTTAAGGGATACTTTGCATCAAGGCAATGTAATTCAATGTTTTTGTGTCCTCTAGATAGCATTTTGTACAGTAAGATTTGTCAATGTTTTTTAAAATCTCTTATGCTCACCTGTAGCTCAAACAGTAGTGTTGGCGCTTGAAACGCCAAGGTCATGGGTTCGATTCCCAGGGAAAGCAAAAACTGATAAGAATATAAATTTGTACCTTGAAATGCAATGTAAGTTGCTTTTGGATAAAAGTGCTGCCAAATGAATAAATGTAAAAAAAAAAAAATTAAATGTAAAATAATTTAATATATAATTTTAAAATTTTAATCTTGGGAGCCATTACTCCAGTCTTCAGTCACATGATCAATCAGAAATCATTTTAATATGCTAATTTGCTGCTCAAAAAACATTGCTTTTTATTATCAATGTTGAAAAAAGTTAAACAGAACAGCATTTATTTTAGAAATAGCATATTTTGTAACTTTATAAATGTATTTATACTGTCACTTTTGATCACTTGAATGCATCCTTGCTGAATAAAAGTTATAAATATATTTATAAATAATTTTAATATAATAAATAATTAATTTTACAAATCTTAATTATCCAAAACTTTTGAACTATAGTGTATATCATTCAAACTGTATACTTGCTTTAGCCCATGTAGCTCCTATGGACTTTTAAGACTTTTTAATAGAAAGTGAAGGGAGAATATTTTGAGCACTTGAAAGATTATAACATATGTGACCTCAATGAGAAAAATAAAAGAAAAGGTTTATTTTGCATTCAGGTCCATAGACAAAACACAAATCACCGCTTACCTTAATTCAGTTTGTAAAACATGTTGTTTTACTTTAAACATTCAATTAAAGTTATGGTTGATAAAGCATATACTAAAATAGAATCTTATATTTAGTAACCACCTGGTCAAACAGACAAATATAAAGACACTCTTTGAAAAACATTTTTTGCATTGGGCATCTGCACAACACATTGACATTGCAGCTTTCAGTGTTGCTGTGTGGACTGTTGGTGTTAACTGTGATTCGGAAACTAGGATCAATTATAAATCAAACGGCGCACAGCCGTGTATGCTGTCAGAGCGGGCACAAATGATCAGAGCAAATTTGGGTCATGTTCTGAATGAATGCATGATGTGAATTGCGCAGATGAAAAACTAAAACGGGGCCTGCACTTCATCTGAACATTGAAACGCATGTCAAGTTTGTATAATGGCCAATTAGTGTTGTTTATTGCCTCGGAATTAAGGCATGTTTGGACTCTGGTGGAGATGCATGTACTGAGCACTCTGGTAGAGCAGGGATAGGGGCAATTTAAGCACAATGGCATCCTATTTCCTCTGCCCTCGGCACATCGCAAGAACTAAAATAAAGTGAGGAACTGCTTTAATGTTATCAACCAAATCGATTAATAAAGCGTGAAGTCACTCTTCCAAATAAAAAGACAAAGATCATTTCCTTGCTTGTTTTTCCCGCTGTCTTTCTTCGCTGGATCGGCACTGAGAGTTATTGTGAAATGCTGAACAAAACCATCAATTATGACTCACTTGTCACACCAAATTAACATCTTCAAACGGAAGCATCCACTGCCTTTGCCACAGGCCAGTGCCCCCTGTGACCGGTAATGTATTTTCATCAATGGGCAACTTGAAACTGCTTCCATAACTTGTTTTAATATGTTTGGAAAAATACAGAAATAGATGACCCCCAAATGTATTGAAAACACTGTCAAAGGTCATTTGCTGACATGGTGACCCCTCTCGTATCAGAGTGAGGAAACACTTGATAATGACGGTGAAAACATAAATATTATAAAAATAGGTGCAACAAGCATTACATTTAGAGGAGAGTTCAATTTGTCAGCTTTTGAGCTCATCTGTCATAAATCTCATGTTGTAAAAGAGACGTTCAGATGAGAGCAGAGCATATAATAACCCATGGAATCTCAACATACTAGACTATTTTACCTCAATGCAAACCAAACAATAAGAAGCAATCTGTTATGCTTTATATGCAAGTTTAAAGTTCTAGTACACATATGGTAAGGTTTTCCAGAGCACAGTCTATAAATACAAGATTCATAACATGGCATGAATCCATTCTTTATCTTTATGTCACAAGGTTGACTTTTTATTATGAAATTCTTGACCCTATCTCTGGTGGAGCAAACACTTTTTTTTCCCAGCTTATGGTTTTTTGTCATTAAAACTGTCAAATTTCATTGTCAGGTGCAATGAAACTCATGCAAGAATGCAAAACATTCTTTAAACGGAGACTTTAGGCTCAGTATTTGAGTATATTGCGCAAGCCTACGAAAGCACGTTGCACCATAATAAAATTTATATGGACCATGGCTTAAATAGGATATTAAAAAAGCACTAAAGGCATGAAGAATTAAGAGAGAACAAGTTCACTGCATTTTTTGGAGCAAAATATTAATATGATTCATCTGGCAGAATGAGTCATTAAATTATCATTTCATTTTTTTAGTGATGCAATGATTTTAATATCATCATCTTAATGAAACAAAATGTGTTAACATTTCTGTGTGCTGCTGTCAGACCGAACTGTGATTAAATGAATCTAATAAACATGCATTTTCACTCTCTTTGCAAAGGCTGATAAAACGTTTTCATCCTTTGATATTTAACCCCTTTTGTCAAAGGATTCCACAGAAAACAGTGAAATTCCAGGATCAAGGCTTTCATGGGGTTGTGCGCTACCGCAGTGGTATGGTTTGTCACTTGTGTGCGTCTCAAACAAAGTAGTATCTAGTTTTAATATATCAGCAAATTTTACAACATTTCTACCAGCAGTCCTTTTAATGTTACGCGTAGTTAATGCTGAAGAATTTCTATTGTTTCCGAACAAATAATTTGACACTTAAAAACAGATGCAGTTAATCAAAGACTTACTGAGGAGATGACAAATAAAATTGAGAAAAAGTAAATTGAACTAATTAAGGGGAAAGAGAATAGCAAATGCTATGGTTGAATGTTTTACACAAAATGTATTTGATTTACACATAAAACATTTGATTGGACAACAAGAAACAATCATTTAAAAAAAGACCAAAATTAATACCAATCATTCACTCAAGCTTTTGATGGCTTATGCATAATGTACACGTTTCAAATTTTCCATAAAATGCCACTGAAAAACTGTTGCAAAAATGATTTTGCCTGTAAATATAATTTGTGTCACTAAAATGCCATGCTCAATGCGCTGAATTATTAAAGGCATGCAGGTGGATATGTGGTTTAGCCTAAGCTTTCCAGAAAGCTGAAACTTTCAGTGTTCTCTTTCACTTTTTGCCACATTTCTATTTTGCTATAACTCACATTTATAGAGCATGCTACTTATGGTACTAGGGTACCTAGGGTGGTACTTATGGTACTAGGGTGTATAGCACTACATATATACAGCCTATTTATATATATCACACAGATATATGTAAAACGATATGAAACACAAATATGGTAAATATAAATGCTATTTACCTATATTAAATATATTTGAATTGTCTAAATATGTTACAGTTTCACAAAGAATGAGCAGCCAGATTTTCAAAAGTGTGGATTAAAGCTTGTAAAACACATTAATAAGCAAGAAATATAATTTTAGTAACATCTCTCTTGCAAAAAGAATTCTGAAATAAATAATCAGTTGAATGGGTGGAATGACTTATGAAAGGTGAGGGCAGACTGTGCTCAGAATAATCTGCCCTGACATATGCAGACAGTAAAATATAAATACAGGCACCTTTTCAGTGGACTAACTGCCCTTCATATCCAATCAGGAGGAGAGAGTGCTGGAGACGACTGGGGCTGGTTCACATTTGTTCTGCTGTGGCCTGAGCAGGATATGAGAAGCAGCTCTGTCGAGCGACTGAAATCTACCACAGTAAATGTCAGGTCAGGAACACAACATGATGTAAAAATACACATCTGACATCATGTCTGCTATACCTGTCCTGCAGGGGCAACCACATCCTGCAAGCATCCTTAAAGCCATCATGTGGCGCAAACACAGCATTATTCCTGCACCCTCCTTAGACTTTCTATTTCTAGTCATCTTGCCCAAGAGCCATCTGTGGAGGCATGGTTCAGAGAGATGCGCCACTCATTTGAAGCGACTGTTTTATTCTCCATCTGATGCCAGTTTTGTTTGCGCCAGCGCAGCTGTGATTTAATTTTCTGCAGGGCATGAGAGACTAGATAAAGAAATAAATAAAAAAATAAAAAAGTATAAAGAGGGCTAAATCTGTTTGCTTTATTCAGCGTGTAAATGATTGTTAACATGATGCGCGGACAATAAAAAGGGAGGCCTTTAGTGCTTGTGTGTCCAGAACGTGCGCTTGTATCGGCAGCCGACCTATTATGATCGCAGGACGTTCACAACTACCGATTCATAAGGATGATGAATATTAGATTCTGTTAATTAATTCGCATATATTGAGTAACATGAAGAGGCGCTCTTTTTTGTCCGTATATTACACTTTTCTACTATGTTACTGCATGTTTTCAATTCATGAAAGGTATTAATTCAAATTGACAATAGTTTAGTATGATTAGCCTATACCGATCTTAAAAAGCAGTGAAAAGATTTAAAATATTTCAAACACTTTAGCAAATTAGCAAATATTTATATTTGGATTTAAATACTTTTTTCACTTAAATAAAAATGAAGTAATTTAGAGTACATGAAAATACATGAAAATGAAAAACATGAAAATGTAATACAAAGCATATGGCATTTAAATATAGCAAATCGGCTATTTCAAAAATAGCCCACTTTAATGAAATTATCCAAGACACGTGCGAAACATTTGATAGCCATAAATAACTCAAGAGATAATAGACCAAACATGTTAAAAAAATATCCAAGGGTGTTCGACATGAAAATTGAGCCGGTTCTAACGGTTCTATGTTTATCATTCACGAGGGCAGTCTGAAAATCGAGACCTTAAACCTGAGTTAATTCAATTAGGCTACATTTAGACCTGGGTTTGAAACGAATTTAATCAATGCATTTTTCTCTGAAAGTGGGCTTTTGCACATGAACTAGAGAGTATGCTCATTGCGAACTGAAAATGTGCACAAAACAAACAAACAAAAATGATTCCACATTCGATTGTACACTGCGCTGGTAAATTTGCATTCACACAATCTGTCAAGTGAATGAGTCGTCAACATGGGCTTAAAAAATCCGTAATTGCAAAGGGGAAAATATTATAAAATAAGATATGAGAGCATTGGAATGTTTAATAAATAAATCACAATGATCAACACTGATTTAAGTGAAAAAATTATTTCGTTGGCATTTAATTACACTCGTTAAATCCTAACTTTAAATCACCGATTCAATTAGAACATGAAATAAAAAAATAAAAAAAAATATATATATATATATATATATATTAAGTCGCAATATCAGTGGCAGACAGGTAGCCTAAAATTAGCAATAGAAATGCTCATCTCAGTATTGTTAAAACTGCAAGCAACCAACCAATGTGGTGCATTGCAGTCAGGAATCCAATTAAGCTAATATTTCCTTTAAGTCAAATATCTGGTTGCGCTGGACTAAATGGTCACTAGTTTCAGACGATGTGGACAGCGCAATACTTGATGTACGAAAGAACATCAATGCAGCACCAGAAATAAATGCTCTACTGAATTTCATAAGGAACACAGCTTTAGCTGACACCGTTTAATGACGTTCTTTATTTCCCCCAACTGAATACAAACACTTGTGTAACTACTTTAAATAATCAAAGCGTCAAAATAATTGATAATCAAGCCACAGAGCAAAACACTCCAAATAAAAACATTCGTGTTTTTCTCCCTATTTGACACAAATTGCTGTGATAGCCTATGCACTTTTATCGAATTACTCACAGCTGTTTCACTTTTCTGTATCAGTTCTGCATTAAACAGGGCCCTGCATATCGCCATTGCTGAAAATGTGTGTAATTGTGTAGTAGTAATTGTGTGTAGTTTAGTGTAATTTAGACAGGTTTGTTATATTGACCAGGCTTCCCCTCAGCTTTTCATATGCTAATTTAATGCAGTCGTGCTTCACCATAACCTATACTACACCATCACCATTGAGTTGCAAGCATGGCGTACAGATAGACATTAAAGCATGTTGGGCTTCAAGAAATTAGATTGATCCGTTATTTAACCAACTTAAAATGATGGCTCGCAATTGTATGGCTGTGTTGTTTTGAAAAGAAACTTGGATAAAGAACACAGCCTATATGCAACAAAATATATACATGTTGGTGGTCGCATACAAATTATTAGACATTTCACATCTCAAAAAAAAAATGCTGACCATGAATAAGCATCGGGACTGCCCTTTTCTGTGGATTCGGATGGTACGAGAAATTAAATTCGTGTAGATACGCACTTTTATGAGATCGTGTTGTCTTAACTCAAGATAAAATTAAGAACCTGCAAAGGTCACATGTGATGTTGTAAATGCATCGCTTAGTGGAAACTTCAAATAAACAAGAGTGAGGACCGCAAATAATCGTTACAATGTAGGCTACCGCAGCAGAATAAAAGAAAAAAAGAAAAGAGAATAGGCCACACTTAAAAACGACATGCACTTCTATAACATGACATGAACGAAATAAAATAAAAAAAATGACGCATTTTTAATTTGCATAATTAAATGACAAAAAGTGGATGTGTTTTTCATGACAAACTTTTGCAGGCCAAACTTGCTCGTCATCATAATGCGTCATGTTTTACTGCCACCTCGACCAAATATGTTTCTTCAGCAAGGTTTGTTATTCCAATAGAAAAATGTAAAAGCTAAAAACATTCGTCTTTTTTTATTATTATTGGATACTACACAATTTCATGCTGATTGTTAAATAAAAATATCTGGCAGACCATACCAACAACGCTATAGGCTACACGAAACATAATATAGTGTTTGCAAGAACACCTTCATGACAATAAATGAGAATTTATTTAGTGAGGCTACTGTGGCCTGAAACTTTCTATCTAGAAAAAGTTTTACAGCAATCTATAGATTTAAAATATTTTATTCTAATTTATTCGTGTATTGCTTTCAAGTTGCATTACAATATTTAAATGCACAAAGACGAAGTCGATCTTGATGGTGGCAATGAAAACAAGATTGAGAGAAAAAAACCCGTCAAAATGTGAAAATATATCTAACAGAAAAGAAAACTATAAGATTCAAACAGTGAAACAGAAAAGAAAACTATAAGATTCAAACAGTGAAACATCAGTGGCTTAAACACAAGCACATAATCCCATATAGAGCTCAAACGTGTTTCTTTGTTGCATTGCAGGATAAAGTCTTCGTTAAAAAGCATTGCGAATCAACCATTAAATTGCTCCCTCCGTTCTGCCCTTCACTTTCAATCAGTTATACATTTCATATCCTAATGACATTAATGTCATGTGTTAAGTCCCCCCACATATTTCCAACAAAACATTTTTTTCTTCTTCTTAGCAAAGGTCTGACCTCACCCATTCATTTCATCTACATAATAACCGAGGAGAGGTCTTGACGTGCGTAGTGGTCTATACCGAGGAGATCTGGGCTGCATCTTCAGAAGACGCATTTTTCGTTACTCCTCTAACCTTAAGGGGGCTTTTTAGCTTTTGGTTAGCTATCCGTTTCTGGAAAACATCTGAATCATTGTATAACCAAAGCCAGCTGCTGCACAAGTCTATGCGTGAGTGTGTGAGTGTGTATGCGTGTATTGGTTTGTACGGGGAAGAGGGAGAGAGTGTGAGCGTATCTGCTCGCTTTGCTCTCCAAAAAAGAAAAGAAAGAAAAAAATCGTTTGGACGTCTTTCTCTTCCAGAAACTTTTTTTTTTTTTTTTTTAGGAATGAACGCCGAGACGTGCGTTTCATACTGCGACATGACATCCATGGATTCATATTATAGCCCATCTGCACCGCAAGGTAGGGATCACCAGGCGAACCCTTTCAGGACATTCCAGGCGAGTGACACCAAATACAGCCCCACTTTCCTGACCAACAAAGGTCAGGCGTACGGGGAAAAAGCTGGGAGCCCGTTCCAGCAGGAATGCCAGTCATTGGATGCCACTGCTGGGGAAGGCACCTTTAACAAATACCACCTCTTCATGCAGAGGTCCTCTTGCAAAACTCCCCCAGACAGCAGCAAACTCCAGCAGGACAGCGGACACAACGGAGGGCTCATCGCCTGTTATGGTGAGTTTAAAATCAAGCATTTGTAAAATAGTCTCAGTATGCAGAGAAGCAACTCAAGATGTCTTCTACTTTCTCGTTTCAAATAAATGCGCAGCGTAACGTTCAACTGCAACGACATTAATGTTTTTATGACCATATTAAGACAGGATCATCTGCAAATCCCTCTAATAAAAAGCTACAATTAGACCAGGTTATTTTACGCTTATTCATATTGATAATCACATCAGAGTGAAGTCCATCAGTAGGCTAATATTTACAAAGCAAATGCAATTGACTTCACAACTTACTACCAATATAACTGGCTCAGCTCTTAAAGTAACACAATTAGGAAGAGGCATAACCTCCCCCGTTATTACATTTTACCTTTGAAGACTGAATCAAATTAGGTATTTAATGCGATAATCTGAATTACAATTCTTAATACTGGATCTGAAGCAGACAATTGAATTAACACATTTTGGAAGGCAAACGAAACTAATTTTAAACACTTTTACAAGTTGTCGACGACACATTACGGATTTTGACAAATTCTCTCACTCTATATGACCGCAGGCTCGGATAGCAATAGGCTACGCGAAATATAATATAACCAAGTCAATACTTGGTAATAATATAGGTTACAAGCATGTAGGCTAGCTCGTGCATTCGGTGAATTAAGTGTTGTGCCTTTATTTGGAATTAGTTAAAAGATGGCACCAAATAAAACACTTAAAAAAAATCAAGAGCGACTAAATCAAAACGCTTCTTTAACCAATAGCCTGTAAAATGAGGGTAGACTACTGAAATTGGTACAGTCGTGTGCAGCTTCAATTATAAACTGTAAAGGCATTTAATTTTCTACAAATGTAACATAATATTTCTTTCAACACGTTCTAGCAATCTGTGTACGAATAGTGTTCGTTGATGGAAACAAAATAGCCTAATTATAGGCTAGCTAGGCTACACGAGAGATTTTCTCAGGATTCCCGTCTTCTATTAATAGGTCTAATAATAATAATAATAATAATACAATGAGAATGACCATGTTATAAAAATATAACTTCTAAAACAGGAGGGACAAACATTTAGAAATATTTCCGGACACGGAAGCCAAACAGTTGGTAGCGGCAGCCCATAATGAGGTTGGAAAAATGTTTCAATGTGTCCATAAAAGTCTTTTGCAAATGTTTGTTTTAGTTAATGCATTTTTAACAATGCACATATTTTAAACTGACACTAATGTGTTTGAGATTAAACGAATTTTTTGGACGTAACAAGAAAAATGTCAGGTGTGCTGTGCGACCACAGGCTTTAATGCTATAACGCTGTATGAGCTGTCTGGAGTTTAAAATAAGAGAAGAAAAAAAGGCTTTAAAAAAATCACTAAATAAGTAGTTTAAGACTGCATTGTTTTGGATTATTCGAAAAAGGAAATATATTGACCAATTTAAGAAAAAATGAAGAGGAAATATTTTGGAAAATAGAAAGTATAGGCCTACCTATAGTCATTAATCAAATATAATATCAAAATCAACTTTTAAAAAACATGATTCGACTTTCAAGAGTAAATCAAAAATGCATCTTTAGACATTGGCTACAATCACTTGGTATTTCCACTTGAAATGACCAAAGCTTGCAATATCCTAAATATAGGCAATTCCAGGACTATGATAATCATTCAATATAGTCTACCAGAAAAACATAACACTGGCAGCAAAAAGAAAGTGCAAAATGAATAGGCTGCATCTCAATCTGTTATAGGCCTAAGAAACTTGTGTTCTCTGAAAACTACAAGACATGACCTACGACAATTTTATATAGGGAAGAATCCCATACGGGTTCATCTCTAAGCTTTAGTTGTCAAAAAGGTCGGAGGAACAGAGTGCAAAAGAGACCGTAGTTATGAGAATATCAAAGAGAGGGGAAAAAATAAAGACAATAAATGAACAGAAGCAGCAGTCACACAATAACGACGGCATTAATGGTAACACTTATAGAGATAATAGCCTTATTTCAACTGTGACCGGATTGACACTTTCATACGACAAAATATCCTACATATATGATTCGTTTACATCGCAGCTTTCGGGGACGCGCTGCATAATAAGCGGATGACGCAACGAGATATAGACATAGGCTACATTAGATTTAATAATGGTCTGTTGTGCAGATGTTGTCAAATAAAAGTCCTATTTCCCAAACTAAAACCTCTCTGACAGAAAAAAAGACCATAGTTTAGACCAAGACCCGAGTTGATTATCAGAACCTTAAAATTAGGCTAAATAGCTAAATTAGCCAGTTTAATTTGAACTTAGCCTATATGTTTTATTATGCCATTATTAATATGCCATGATGTAACAGACCGGAAGTTGATTTGATTAATAAAGGCCTAATTGAATCTTATATGAACCAAAGTGTTATGACATTTCATAATATATAAATGTAGGCTACATTAACAAAATACCTGTTACATTATAGTGTTTGTTCATAAATGAAAGTTATTGTAAAGTGTTACTTTGTGATGGTAAGAAAAACGTTCCAATTAATCCTCCATAATATTACTGCCTGTAATATGCAGAAAGTGTCAGTGGTAAAGTGATGGATTTACCATCAGCAGCTGGCTTCGACATATAGCTCATTCATGAAAAATAGCAAAAGCATCACAATAGAAAACAGAAATTGAAAAACACTTACTTGTCTGTGTAAATAGGTTTCTGAAGAATGCATGGGTTTGGTGGCATCATGTAAACAACAGCATCTCCAGAGTCTCAGTTCAAAGGGATAGCTTATGTTTTTTAATAAGGGATACTGAATGCATCAATGTAATTGATCTAGAGGTTAGTGAACACTGAGTAACTGACTTAAACGGAAAACACATTTCATCCATTTATATCTACACAGATGAATGGGTTTATGACTGTTTGTGTGCTATTTTTACGATATTAATATATTTCCAATGAACGTTGCCACAAATGGAACTCTTTTGAGACAGTATGTCACTCATATATTTAGGAAAAAGCAACTTCGAAGCATAAAGAATAACAATGCATTCTGACGAGATTGGCCGATACAGATAACTACCGTTCATTAGGGCAATGAAATTACAACATGTGGTCTAATTTGAAAAACCACTTTGATTATCAAATAGTAAATCACAATTTAATATTCAGATGTGCATTTAAAATAAGAGCTAGTAAAAATGTAATATTCATTCTGCTCTCAATAGACATCATTACAGCGACTCAAAAAGTGCAACATACAAAGTTGTCCTGCCAGGGAAATTATTCGGGCCAAAATGAAAGTTGCTAAGTAATTTTATGATGTGTGATGCCTACATAGAGGAATGATAATAAGTTAGTGATTGAATGAATACATAAATGCCTATTTAAACCAAGATACTTACCAAATCGTGTGCTGCTCACATAATTCTGCAGTCACAGACTAACACTTGCATCAACTTCACATTTCCCCTGGGCAAGATTATTATATGCCGAAGAGGGAATGTGGTTTTCAAAACAAGCTTTTGACTAATTCCTCCTTTGTGGTCAGCAGTAATAACACAAAGAAAATGACACTCTTAAAAGGGAGCCCATCATCACCTCGTCAGTGAAACCCCAATAATAGGGAACATGAACACTAGAATTGTCCTTGCCAAAAAAAAAAAAAAAAAAAGATCACTATAGGTCAGATGTACATTGACAAGGTCCCTGTTAATCAAGACTAAGGGAGCCCATGAAATGTCAAAGGATGATGACTTCATAACACCTTGTAAAACAAATGCCTTGTACAAATACACAACGAGATGTTGATGGAAGAGATCGCATAAACTTTTGGTAATATCAGCATTAAAGGCAACAATTAAGGATGCACTCACAACATGCTTTAGATCAGGTCATGATGAACAAGTTATTCTATTCTGCATTATAGACTATTGATATTTGAAATTAATAGGCTAGACCGTAAATCATGGGCTAAATCATTTAGTGTTTACAGTAGAGATAATCAGATAAGAAATTATGTTAGTTTGATTGACAACCTATAGCACAACAGGCAAAACTTGCAACTTGTGTTTGGGTTATCTCTACTTTTTCAGTATTATTTTGTACTTTGGTGGTTGTGTGAATCATTTAGGCTTAAGCTTGCTCACAGTTTGTTTCTGCTGGCTCTGCTGAGTGCAACAGCAAAAAACTAAATATTCTTCATATAGGTGGGGGAATGGCAGTGTTTAAAGTCTTTGCTCCAGTCAGTGTTTGAGACAACTACAAAACAAATCAGGCCTGATCCTCGTTCAGTGGACTTTTGTGCTCTCAGTTTATCATTCAGAAAAACTCCAATAATCATTAAACATGCGTAATATAATAGTTGTAAATTACATTTTAATGATGGTGACTTTATAGTTTAAAAGACTTTTAGATTCCTAGGTTATGTTCGTACGCTTTCATATATTCTCCCTGCTTGCAAATCTTTAAGCATTCTCACTAAATAGCAAACTATAATTTATAAGAGCGTTTGGCTGATATGATGAATGACTATATGAAAGGAAGTAGCTCAGGTGAATTTATTTAATGCAGAATTCACAAGCAGAAAGACCTTTTTCCAGTTGTAAAACACAATTAAATTCTGCAGGTAGGGATAAGAAAAATTCTAAAAAGTAAAAAAAAAAAAAAAAAGCCACTTATATCATATAAAAATATACAGAAAACGATATCTGGATCATCTGAATAGGCTACCTCTAATGATTTCAACTGTATGAATTATCACCATGTATTATATGAATTTACATTAGTAATAATTTGCAATGTCTGTATTACTACACTATTGTAATTTGAAAAAAAATGATAACATAAGCATGGATATTAGTCATAGTGGAACAGAAGTACTGCACAAAGAGGGGAGAAAAGCATATTCCCATAGTCTGTTGATCTAAGGAGAGGTGACAAGAACTTGGGATCATTTTACCAGTTCAAAATTTGGCTTTGCATTTTAAATTAGCCTCACTGTGCTTGCCTGAACTCGGAAAGTCGGCAGTAGGCTTCAAAGACAAGGCCTCTATTTAAACAGCATAATCGAACCCAAAAAGATTCCCTCTAACGGGTCTTCTACTAGTGAACGGCTGAGCATTTGATCAAAGGTGAAAGCAATTTTTATGTGAGCAAATTGAAATGTGTTTGTTTCAAATCTTTACTTATTGACAATATGAAAATAAAATAAATGTAGACACATTCTTTCTTTTTTGAAAGGGATAGTTTACAAAAAAAGGAAGATACTGGCATATACTCACCTTTGTGTTTTTCTGCACTCTGTGAATTCCAAAGTAGGATATTTTGAAGAATGTTGTGGTAACACCACCGGACTCCATTGACATTTTTCGTAATATCTTCTTTTTGGTTTTCTGCAGAGGAAAGCATACAATAAGTCATGAGTTTAAAATGACGTAAAAGTGGATAAATGACAGTATTTGCAATTTTGGGTGAACTAATAACCCTTTAAGCAGAAAAAAAGCAAAAAAAAAGTGTTTCTAAAATTTCTAATACTGTAATGTATGCTTTTATGCTACTTTAGCTTTTGGCTCTTCTGTATTTTTTCTTTCCATTATCATCTTACAAGACAGTGATTTAGTTTTTACAGCATTCCATAGTGCTTGTTAACTAGAGCACCGCTTCAATGTGGTTTCTAATAATGCCATCCAGGAGATTCCAAACTGTACTGAGCGTTTGGGAAATGCAATGTCAACTGCTTAAACAAAACAAGACAAGTTATTGCAACATATTTAAACTCATTTAATTCTGTAACCCTTGCACCAGAGTCAACAGAGATTATATTTGTGTTCAAGGACGTTCACAGCAGAAATCACTAAAATACTGCACTTACACAGAGAAGGCTACTTTATCTCGCAATATTTTTTCAGAAAACCACCAAATCTAAACTCTCCATAATCATAACTGTTAGAAAGGCAGCAACCAACCAAGTATAGTGTTAGTAAAACCAGCTCAAAGAGTTTTGATCTGACACCCCATGTTTTCTTTTTGACAGTGCATATGGATTCAAACTGCATTTGATAAACATCCTCAGGTTTAAGCAGTCTTGAGTTCAAATACTTTTTGTCCCGACACTCCAAGGGAGCGGAGCGAGCTGTGATTTATCGCGAGAAGCAGCTTAAAGGAAATGCTGTGTTTTCTTGCCCAGCATGTGCTCTTTGCTACAGCCTGCTGGGATAAATCGTCCTTCAGGACTAGCTGTGCGTTTGGACTTCTCTGCGGATACCCATCAGAGTCTCACTATCGGGCTTCTTTTTTTTTTTCAGTCTGCACCAGCTGAGACGCAACTCTCCCTCTGAAACAACTGCTGTCTTGTGCGTGTATATGTCTATTGAATAGAGTCATACAGTTCTCTCAGATGTACGCAACTTCAAGAACGAGAGGTGACCCCTAAAACGTAAAGCAAGTTGTAGGAGGAGACAGTCACTGTGGTTTGGTTGGGCTAAGTTTAGAATCGCGCTGCTGTTGTCACATCTGCCTTTGAGTATGTGATTTGCTCTGGTTTTGCAAATGGCTGCACGAGTAGACGTTTACTAATGAGGCTCCTTCTCGACTAATATCTTGTGGTGTCACGCTCACAATCACCAATAAAAAAAATCTTTCACCATTTCCATATGCCACTAGCCAGAGTCACTCTTCATATCACAACCTATCAATCTCTTGCCGTGTCCGTCTGTAAGAGCCTGAAATAATTAGATGGCGGAAGGGAAGTTCAGACTGTTGGCCTGGCTTCAGAGCACAAAGCTGCCTATTACAATTCAATCCATATTTTAAGCACAGAAAACAAATCTAATTACTGATATAAATAAAAGCTTAGATGAGCAAACAGTCTTCCCCGATTTTCTTTACCATTTGTTTTCAGTCATAATAACGATGGAACCCGGCCTGACTACGTCTTATTTATGCCTTTTAATTTTGGCATATTTCACCATTAACCCTTCACAGAGACCCCAGGTAGCCTAATTTATAGTGTTTCTTTTATTTGCCTGCTGCTGACCCTAACAATCAGATTCTGTAAAAAAGCATAGAGGATGCCCTGCCGCTTTACAGCTAGTTAAATTACACTTTGATGTGTTCCCCCGTTTTCAGCTGGTACTAAATGACTGCCCCTTGTAAAGATCTGACCCTTGCTAACTCACGGGGTCGAGCACCGACATGCTACAAAGCCAGGAACCACTGGCGTCTCCCATCGAAGGCAAGGGACCTTTTTAGTGCAAGTGGATCTGGAACCACTGTGCTAGCCATTCATGCATATTTTATGAAAATATATAGTGGTGCCCTTTCCTCTTGATTTATAAGATATATCAAATGGCGACCCATTTGAAGATATTTTACTCTGGAGTCAGAGGTAAAAGTAGATGCTGTAAAGTAGGTTTACAAGCCCCATTCTTGTTACGCATACAGGTGTGAACCTATTCGGGTTAAAATGCCAATTAGTCTTTTTCCTGAACCTCACCGTCTCCTAACCTAGAGCTGAACTTCTTTCCTGCCTGGTAACTGATGCAATGACTCTCTTACCTCATTGCAGTGGAAAAGTAAAGGGCTTCACACATCCCTCACTCTGTAAGGAAGGAGAAGTGTGCTATCTTGGAATCAATGTTATAAAAGCTGACGCACAGATAACTAAATGGAAAACACACAAATACCATTATGTCCTCATGATTTTTTTTTAAATATCGCTCAACAAAACAGTATGCAGGATGTCTACTAATAAACAAGAGAAATAAAATCCTACACACTACCAATGCTCGCAAAAACCTACTGAATAACATATGTTCAACGCAAATACCGAATAATACCAAATAAGTTTGGGAGCAGAAGTCTTTTTTATTCTGCAAAAATACTAAATTGATCAAAAGTGACAGTAAAGACATGATGTTACAAAGGATTTCCATTTCAATTGCTGTTCTTTTCATCAAAAAAATCCTGAAAAAAAATGATCTCAGTTTCCACAAAATATTAAGCAGCTCAACTGAGAATGTTTCTTGTGCACAAAATCAGCATTTTACATATGATTTCTGAAGTATCATGAGAAACTGAAGACTGGAGTAATGATCCCATCACAGGAATGAATTACATTTTAAAATATTACAAATTAAAATAACTGTTTTCTATTTTAATATATTTTTTCAGAATATGTATTAAAATAGAAAAGTTATTTTAAATTCTAAAAAAAAATTCAGAATATGTTTGAATGTGTTTTAATCAAATAAATGTAGACTTGTTAAACAAAAGGGACTTAAGGGACACATTTGAATGGTAGTGTACGTTACACATGCAAAAACATCAAGCAAAGCATTTAAAATATGTAATGAATAAATCAGAAACATCAGTGATCAATAGCAGTGAAAAACGTGTAAAAAAAATGGACAGTGGACAGATCCCTTGTTCAGTCAATTTAAGCTTTGCAGACAGTGCCAAAATTCTCAACATTTTATTTCTTTCATTCTGCTAAAATAATGTTCTCATTTGCAATTCACTGGAAAAAATAGGTGATTTTTCTGGTATTCTCTGTGGTAGACATAATGAACACCTAATGAATCTTCAGTGTGTCCAACAGCACCACAAACAGGGTAAAACAGCATGACCATGTTCTGCTCTGCATTTTTTTGTTGCAATCTTCAACCACTACCCCCCTCAGAGCTCCAGTTCAAAACTTTTTCTATTCTGACAGAAACATTTTGCCGTGAGATTTCTTTCCCAGAAGGCAGGTCATGTTACTCGCCCATATGATGGAGCTATGGGGCAGCCAAGTCTCTGTTCACCTTGAGCAGCGGAGAGCCTGGGTTGAACCCTTGGTGGACTACGAGACTGTCACAATACTCTAGGTCTGCCAAAAGCCATCAGTGACACGGGGTATAAACAAGAGCCTTTGATCGCTAGGCCCCGATTTCAAACAGGCTGTTAGCTTTTCCGTGTGGGGCCAAAAGGCGTGAGGCATCTGAAGGGACAAGCTGAAAATATTTATGTTTGAGTAAATTCGCTGCTCCCACTTGTTTAACAAGATGTGTCAGTCGTGGGCAAGAGGCAATGTGGGAACCATTATACCCCCAGGCCTGGCTCCATGTCTGTCATGGTTGAGCCCATGGTGCCTGGAAAAGGCAAATAGGGAGACAACGAAAAGGAGCATATAAAATGTGCTATGCAGTCAAGAACAGGAGCAGTTCCTAAGGCAAAAACCTACAAAAGGTAATGCTGTAGACAAAAATGCTGAAAGTCTCTAAAGCTCTCTAAATCTAAAACGAACAATAAGAGTTAAAAGGATAGTTCACACAAAATGAAAATTGTCATTTACTCACCCTAATATTGATCCAAAAGCATATGCCTTTCTTTTTTCTGTGAAACAAAGTTTATGTGCACCCAAAAAATCTGTTAGTAAATGAATTGATGGCTCAATTAGACAGAATGGCCTTCATATAAACATCCCAATCGATCAGATTGAGCTTGACCCAAACTCAATTTTGATCACATTGAAAGGGGTGGTGTAGACCTGAAATAATACGATCAATACTTATTTCCCCAATCGGATAAAAAAATACCTTGCACACATGCGCAGTGCTGTGATACGCATGTTTACCAGATCCCTTTTCCAAGTTTACATATGTTTTACTTATGAACCCACAAACTGAGTGTTTATTTACGTCTTAGGAACTAGTTCGGTCAGTGGAGGAAACCGAATATTTACAAAATATTTGCACAAAAAAAAAAAAAAGCTTTTTTGCCATATTTGTTAACTTTCCATCAAGGTATCATCAAGGCAAAAACGATATTTATACTCATGGTAGCTCCGGTGACATTACAGCAGTGGCTTTCTCTAGTTCCGAATGAGGATATAATATAAATACACACGTAAATGAAAATGTGAATCAAGTTGTAAAGTTTAGGATTGGATATTTACTGATTCCTATAAACAGAATGGATTTATTCGGATTGAGGAAAATTAGCGCACGTAAACATACCAAGATTTTTTTGTCCATACAATGTCAACAGTCACCAAAAAAGTTTTGTACCCAACGTTCTTCAAAATATCTTTTGTCTTCCATAGAAGAGGTTTGGAATGTCATGAGAGTGATTAATGTAATTTTTTAGTGAACTATGCCTTTAAGAGAGAGATTCAACCAAAAGTCAAATGTTTTTTCCCTAGGCAGAATCAATTTTCAAATCACTGACACCGCACGAGATTCACAAAGCCACAAACTGTTGTCTTGATCACAGTTCACGTGAACTGAAAGATTAGACTTGACGGAGGAATGAAAAGCTGGTTGTGCCAATATGTTCTTGTTGCACACATTACCAGGGCTGGAATAACCACATGGACATTTAGGCATGTGCCAAGGGGCAACATGTTTAGGGCGTGTACAAATCAGGGCCATACAAATGGTTTCAAATAGTGGGAGATGTGAAAGAGTGAAAAGTGCAAAAAATTTACTTTTAGCTTGTTACTGGGGCAGTGCTTTCAAAAGGTACACATGTGTGGCTTATCTACCCCTAAATGATTTGTTTACACAAAAGTTAAAATTCTGTTATTATTTTTGTTCCAAACCTGTATGACTTACTTTCTTCCTTGGAACAAAAAAGAAGATATTTGAAGAATGTTTTAACAATACAATGAAAGTCAATGGGGTCCAAAACAACTTTAGACCCTGTTGTCTTGCATGTCATTTCAGAATACCTTCTTTTGTGTTCCACAGGAGAAAGAAAGTCATACAGTTTGTCAGATGCCAGAATTTTTGTGTTTCGGTGGACCATGCCCTTAAGCGGATAGTTCACCCAAAAATGAAAATTAGCCCATGATTTACTCAACGTAAGCGCAACGTAAGTTGTGCTTTAGGCGCAAGTAGACTGCGTTTAGCCGTTATTTTACTTTATAAAGTTTTAATTATGGATTTTTTTCTTACACAACCGGATCGCTTCGCTTTAGAAGGCCTTTATTAACCCCCCGGAGCCATGTAAAGCAGTTTTATGATGGATAGATGCAAAACAGAAAACAACCATTAACTGCCATTATAAAGCTTGGAAGAGCCAGGACATTTTTTAATAAAACTCCGATTGTATTTGTCTGAAAGAACAATGTCATATACACCTAGTATGACTTGAGGGTGAGTAAATCATGGACTAATTTTTATTTTTGGGTGAACCATCCCTTTAATACAGTAGCCTACCATTAGATGCTAATATGCACCCTGTTTGGGGATAAAATACAAAGGAGTACTTTTGAGGGTACTGCGCCAGTTACAAGCCGTTGACAATCTCTCTCACGGGGCACCACATACCCTCATCTGGCTCTATATGGTTCTGTGAGGAGGTGAGAAAAGCATGTGTACCAGTAGCATTTGCCCATCTGCCCCTCAGCTCAAACCCGAGAAGGCTTTTAATCAACTCTCACATTAGAAAATGAACACATCTCAACACTGCATCACCTAAAATAACTTTGTCACTGAGCGCTGAGCCAAAGTAAGACAAAGCTCAGGGTCGCCACTGGATCACATAAGAAGGGAACATTCCCAAAGGAACTCTAATCCAGCTTTACACACTATTCCTCCTTGCAGCTAAATGAGTGAAACAGGGAGAAACAACCAAAAGTCTGCCAATACAGCCATCAAGTTTGTAAGCGCTATGATTTGAGTGAGCATGCCAGTCTTTGTAGCACAGCTTTTCCACAAAGCACAGACAGGTAATGAGCACTGAGAGAGAGCTGGAGAAGTGACCTAATGTACTGGAATCCTCACATTCATTGATCTGACTGAATTTATGACCGGCACGCTGACTGGGGTTTCACCGCTGAGCTGCTGTGTGTTTCCAGTGGCTTGACGCAGAAAATTACTACTCTAGGGCCGCTAGTGCGGCCTCATTACGAGCCAAGCTCCATTTTGCACCCTTGCCACAGACTGTGTGTATGTTTGAGGCTACACTCATCAAGTAGGGCAGTAGTCTTCGAGTTGTCCCCAAGTGGTAAACTGGTCTTTTTCTATCAGTCTGCAATTACAGCCATGGTGTCTGTTACACATGAGCAGCTGATTTATGAGCGGAAACTGGCAGCCGTTACTACATCCACGGGTCTTACAGATTCTCATTCCACACACTCACTTCAGACCAAATAAAGAATAATCAAGATATTGGGACTGAAGAACTATGAACGACAACACTTTTTACAAATGTTGTAAAAAAAATTGCATTGTCAGATCATGACACCCAAAAGTATTAAAGTATTACCTATATATATTTTAAATGTCCAAACATCACTGTAAAAAATAGGGATGGTATTAAAAATGAAATTACACCAGGTTTTAATGATTCAATTCAATTAAATAATTGCTCACAATATTTTGGTGATCAAATGGTTCTAAAGAATTGCTTCCCTCACATCATTTGTATTCAAGTAATACACACAATGACCCTTTACAAATGTCTCTTTCTCTGTTTACAGGTAAAGACAGCACAGGGCTGACAGATTCTGAGTTGCCCCAAAACAGTGATCCTGCAGGGATGGATGGCAGCTACCTCAGCATAAAGGAGTCAGGAGTGAAGAGCCCCCAGCAGCCAAACTCAGATTTGGCTTCTCCGTTGTTGGACAAGGCCGAGGGAGAGAGCAACAAGGGCAAGAAAAGACGCAACCGTACCACCTTCACAAGCTATCAGCTAGAGGAGCTGGAGAAAGTCTTTCAGAAAACACACTATCCCGACGTCTACGCTCGGGAACAACTCGCACTGAGGACTGACCTGACAGAAGCTCGTGTACAGGTGTGAGCCACAATTACATTACCAAATTCAATAACATGAATAACCTTGTACAATGAGGCTAGATCAACAATGAAGTCTCTCTCTACTAATTTTAGTCCATTTGAGGTTTGAAAAATGAGGGATGGAAGTCCTGTTAATATAGACCAAGAGGTATTTTTCAAAATTGGTAAAAGAACAGTTACACTAGGAGGAAGAGTGATTACACTCAGTGCAAAGAATATTAAATGTAAATAGAGAATACAGAGAAAAGCTGTTGAAGTTGGCCATCACAAGAGGTCATAAAGTAAAAAGGGGCTTTCAGATTAGACATGTCAGGGTCTGCTTTCATCTCGAGCCTCTACCTGAACCACTGAGCCCAGCTGTATTAAACTCAGCCTAGGTCTGGAAAACCAGAACCTTTATGTGACCCACCCGCACCCCTTTTTTTTACCCCACATTTGCATATAATCCCTTCAACACTACTGCTGCATTCCTGCATCAACAGACAGACCGGGAGATTCCTTTACCCGACCCCAAATGTGCGCTTTACTTAGAAGCCCTGGATTTACACTGTTTGTCTTTCATTAATGTCCCACTCAGGAAAGAATGTGTCCCTCCCTGCTCTCAAGGGTAGGTGAGAGAATCTGGCCTGAAGTTCCTTCACATGGTGAGGGATGCTTATGACTTATATCCATGTACACGACTGGCTATAACTAAAGAATAATGGGAAACATCCAAAGTACCACAATGGTTCAGTTCCAGGGACTATGAACCTTTCTGGAACTTACAAGTGACGCCTTTTCTCATCTACTCTCTACTTTGGGACAGCACAAAAAGATACCTATTTTTACTGCACATTAACCTAATGCCAACCATAAATTTTTTTACAGCAACATGAAAAAACAAATGACTCATAAGGCGAAAAGCAAGCTCAGGTAGTTGCATGTGCTCCAACAGTGACGCATTTGTTAGAGTCTGGCTCTGTCATTTGCTGACCCAACCACTCCACCCCTTATTTTCCCCATCAATTCCTGTTGCTTCTTTACTCTCCTATCTTATTGAAGGCAAAAAGTCCCACATAATAATAATAATAAAAAGTCTATAAAGAAACAGCACTTACGTACAATCAGACTTATTCAAATGTAGTAGTGTAAATTACTAATATCTCCACAAATTGGCTGAGATTGTTTTTTCTTTGCCTTTCTAAGAAAAATATCTGCTAATATGAATATACTTAATATGTCTGGATACATCTGGTAAAATGTTAAGGGCTTAATATGCTATAAATAGCATTTTAGTATAATTACAGTTCTGGAGGTCAAGAAACAAAAAAAAAAAGAATGATTCTGAAGTAGAAGAGGTGAGCTTGAGTGACAGCAGAGTCAGACCATCAATCCTCAAAGCTACTCTGTACTTCAAAGCTGTTTTTTCTGCTAGGTTTAGTTCAGTGTTTCTGTTCTTTCTCCCCTGGTACTGGAACATAAATAAAGCTCCATAATAAGCCTCTAAGCTGCTTTAGCTGTCAACGTCTTTACCAATTACTGTGTTACTAGCCCGCATGGACAACATACAAAAGATTAAAAAAGACTTTTTCTACTATATTTCTAACAGGTGCAGGTCAAAATTAGTTGACTTGTTAATGTTGGCAGCCTTGAACTTATTCACCAGCCACCACTAAAGGGAAAGAATGATTGGGAATATGTTAAAGAAACCAGAAAGCAAGCCCAAGGTTGCAACAACCACTTTTGACCAAAATACAGATCCAAATAACTCCCCATCTATAGTCTCTCTCGCTCCCTGTCAGTCTAGTTCAAAGGTGAACTTTTGGTGAAAGCATTATACAACACACCTCAGTATTGGCTCATCAGTATGAGAGGTGCAAGGGAATCTTTCCACCACTCGTCTACACGCCTCTACTGGGTTGGAGAGTCAGATATGGAAAGCCAGGGGCTTAAGAGTCAGGAAATTAAACATAGAATGAAAACAAACTCCATTTTGAACTTTCTACCATCTTTATTTTTGATCTCCCAACTTCCATGCTTAGATTTAAGAAATGGAAGACAGTCTGAGAAAAAGATAAATATGAAAACGGGAATAAAAATGCTGTGCAGACAATCATATTAAATGGATGTCTTTGCATTCTTAGATGTCCAGACAGTATCAAAACCTAGCATCATTTCAAAACACGAGGATGCAAGCAGAGAGCCACAAGAGTGATGATGCTCACTGAAAAAATCTAAGCAAAACAAATGTTCTTTTTTTCTTCAGGCAGTTAAGCTCTACAAACATATGATGTGGAGCCAAGGGACATTGATGTCCACCACCAAATTAAGTGCAAACAGAGCTAAGGTGCTATCAAGTTACGCTTAGAGATAGGCTGACATCTTGCTGGCAATGGATGCAATAACCACAAACTGATTGACCAAAGGGCCATCCCCAGATCCAAGTTCAAGCTCCGTGACGAATTGAGATTGCAAGACAAAAGAAAGACTCAGCTTGAAAAAAAAACGTTCCACTCCGCAAATCAATAAACAGATACTTCTAAACAGAGAAGATCAGGGATTAAAAGAATGGAATTTTTGGCAGCCCTTCAGACTGTGAACCATGAGAAATCACTTTGTGTAATTTGTTCTCTAATTCCCAGATCTCTAAATAATCATCTATTCAGGGACACAATGGATATTTTTATAGAAAAGCAAAGAGGGAAAAATGTGAAAGAAAGTGTAACTTAACAGATAAAATCTGGTACTAACGGTTAGTTAAGTTAAAAGGATAGTTTACCCAAATATTATAAGTGTCATTTACTCACTCTCATGTCATACAAACATGTGAATTTCATTCATCTGTGGAACACAAAAGATGATATTTTAAATACATTTTCAGATGCTTCTGGGGTGCAAAACAACATTGGAGCCCACTTAATTTCATTGCATGATCAAAATATATTCATTTGTGTTCAGAGCAGAAATTAAAGTCACTCAGGTCTGGAATGACACAATGGTGTGTAAATCATTTTCAATTCAACTTTTTTCTTTCTAAAAGCTGAGCAGCAATCTCCTAATCCATCAAAGCAAGCGTGTGGTGGTGGTGCAGGAGGAGGAGTGAAACAGTTATTCGAAGCCTCTTACCCAGTGGGTTCCTGCTTTCCCCTCCCTGCCCCCTGCTGCTGCTGATAGCTCTGATAGAAAAGAAACTCAGAGGAGGCCATCACAATCTGTCAGCTCCCACAACATCAAACAATGGCCAGGTCTCCCCGAACTATTTCCAGGAAAAGATGCTGATCTATAATACAGCCAAATGGGTTCCTACATGAGCTCTAGACTTATAACTAAAGTGACTCTCTAGGCACAAAAAAAAGTGCAACTAGACATTTGATACCACATGAGTTACACAATGTATTCAAAATAGGAAGTTTGATAATAGATGTTTATTACTCAGTCAATAAATTTCCATTAAGAAAACATTTCCTCTCTATGATGTAACACCACAAGTGGCCAGTTTGCATGAGGTCATTTATTCACTTACTACTGCGATATCCTCATGATTAAGGATTGATGTCTTGCTTGCAGGTGTGGTTCCAAAACCGAAGAGCCAAGTGGCGGAAAAGAGAGCGTTTCGGACAGATGCAGCAGGTCCGGACACATTTTTCCACAGCATATGAACTGCCTCTTCTCAGTCGACCTGAAAACTATGCTCAGGTATAGTGCTGTCTCCAGTAATAAATTCAAGTCAAGAAAAATATCAGAAATTAATATTAATAGTTATTAATAATGCTGATTGTGAAAAATGTTAAGAAAAAAAGTTCCAGTCCATTAGTTTTAGTACTTATAAAAAAAAGTGTTTTGTTCATGGCTCTCTTAGTACTTTTAAGGAACATATATATATATATATGGCTATATATTATATATCGATTTTTTTTAAGTTATATTTATGATTATTAAGTTCACTTTTTAAAACCTAAAAAGAGTGAATATTGCTGATGAATTTCAAATGAAAAACATCAGGAAGGCAGACAACTGACAATTGAGACCCAAGGAAACACAATGTCGAGGTCAGGTCAGACCAGGGCTGTGGCCGAGGACGACACGCCTTCAGGAGAGCCGAAGAATCTCCTGGATTTATTATGAATATGTGGCCGGGTCGGAGGGCAGGGGTGGCTCTTTGGGGAGCGCGCCTGCAGCTGTGGAATGCAGCTTTGCTCACATCTGGGGCATCTCCCTAAGAGGGCTTTCATCTCCCTCCACAGCCCTCCCTCAGACCCCCACCTCCCCAGGCCCAGAGCAGAATACAGCCCTATCAATTCACTCTGTGCTCCCTCCGCTCAGCAGAGGAGGTTACTCTGGGTGTTGAAGGAGCATACAGAGACAGGCATTCCTCCTCCACACTAGTCAAGCAGCTCCCACTCAGACCAGATGAATGCCCCACAGCTCTTGATATATCTCCACATCGAGTACCACTGAGGATTCTGCACCTTCGCCAATGCAATATTTCAAAACGAGAGGAGTCAGACTTGATAAATGCTCTCAAGACTATAAGTCACATTAATATTATTGATGCTGAGATTGCAGAATGTAAATGCACTATACCTTAACCTTCTGCATTTGACTTTGTTTCAGATTCAGAACCCTTCTTGGATAGGCAGCAGCAGTGCGGCATCTCCTGTGCCGGGCTGCGTCGTACCCTGCGACTCGGTCACTTCCTGCATGCCACCTCATCCACATGCTGCTAGCGGAGTGTCTGACTTCTTGGGTGTGCCCAGTCCTGGAGGTCACATGGGACAGACACACATGGGCAGCTTGTTTGGGAGTCCAGGGATGAGCACTGGCATTAATGGGTACGATCTAAACATGGACCCCGACAGGAAATCCTCCAGCATCGCCACACTGCGAATGAAAGCTAAAGAACACAGCGCAGCCATCTCTTGGGCTACATGACTCCCCCAACTTTAGGACGTTATCTCTGAAGTCCCTCAACAATCAAGAGAAGGAGGAGCAAATGTGAACATCAGTTAGCCACCAAAGTATGACCTGGGATCAAGGAGTGTGTGGATTGACAAAGACAAGAAAAAGTAATTGAGAAACCATGAGATTTATTTTGATTTGAAGTCTAGAGAGACTAGGGAAAATCAGAGATCATAAAACTGAGAATGTTCTGGCTTTAAAACAAGAAATACAAGACAGACGACAGAAACTTGACATTTGAATGCATACAAGAATTAAATGAAAAAGGAAAAAAAAAACGAATGGAAAGAAAACCCTGCACTTATCCACCACTAGTGTCCCATTTGTAAACACGTAAATTGATCAAAATACATCTGGCTTCGTTTTCATCTCAGCATAATCAAAACCTGTTAAATTCTTGTTCTGTCACAGACTCCTTTTTCTAAATATGCCTGCCTAGAAAGTTCTAAAGGACAAACAATACAGTTTCTCACAGTAAAAACGTTCCTATTGCAGCCTTTATCTAAACAATTATACAGTAGTAATCGCCAGTTCCCAATATAAAATCTGACAAAATCCCTCAGTGAACAATCACTACTGCTACATTGATTAATTTGTTCATATTAATTCATTTTTAACACTTGCAGAAGAAGAAAAATAGGTTGAACACTTGAGCGAAAGTCTGTTGGGAGTGGGACATCGGGCATGATAGACTTAACAGGGCCTGGGGGTGACAAACAGCAGGCAGAAAAGAAAAGCATACCTCTCCTGCAGGTAACTAGGCACTCGAAGCAGGCTTCCTCTTGCCTTAATGAATTGTGTCCCTAGTACAAGTACAATCTGCCAGTGCAAAGCCAAACCAATACAGTTAAAAAACATAGAATAAACAGGTGGTGCTGTCTGTCCACACTGCAATCTATCTTTCTATTATTTGCGGTCTCATTTCAATTTCTCTGCAGGAAAGAGTTATAATAAAGCTTTTTGGCAAGATTTGACAGCAGCATGTTCTTGAGACACAACTCTTGAATCCATCATACCAACTGTCAAGTTGGATGTCAAACTTAACTAAGAACTACAATCTACAAAAAGGATGCAAAAATAGGATGAGAAACTTTTGCTTTATTTGTGTTTTTAAGATCACAATATTCTTGCATCTTTCAGTGAACTTTGGTGCCTTGGCTACTCTCCCCTCATTCTCCATGAAATTGCTGCCTGAAATTTGAGCCATGCTTCATTTTTTTTTTTTGGCAGAAGTCCTCATTGCACCATCTCAAATGAAACTATCAACTTGCCAATCCACTTGCCAGGCATCATCCACTATGGCTCTGATTGGCTGGAAGCATTACTGGGTTTGGTGACAGAAATATAAAGCGAGCACCATTTCAAGGTACTACTAGCTTTCTACTTTTCCCAAGTCAGATTTATATCAGGTAAAACAAAGCTGTTTGAAATCTGGAGCTGAATTTGATACGTTCTGCCCTTCGGAGAAGCCATTTCTAATTTGTAATGAGAACCACATTTCCTTTCCTTCATTCTGCTGTGCAGCTTATCTGGATCTCTGGAGATATGTATATACACACAACTTTTTTATTATAATACCAGAGCAGTGACTTACCTGGGGGTGGGGGGGGGGGGGGGGGGGGGGGTGCACAACATGGAATCGTGTTCCATATTGAGGTCTTTTTCGGAGTGACAGAAACTAGGCTTCATTACTTAATGTTTTTAGACAAAATGCATAATGCATTGGACACAATATCATGTTAAAATCACTTTGTAAAAGAACTTCATTACATAAAGTTAATTAGAGATCACCTCCTTATAGCTGCTCAATCTTGTGCTCCATGGCCTGGATATATGAGATGTAAAGTGTTAGAGCGTCGTGAAGTTCGAGCCATGCTTCATTAATTTTTTGGCAGAAGTCTTCATCTCATGACTGAGCATCTCATCACTGAGCCTAGCAAGGGACCTGTTGAAAAAAATAAATCAATGATAATGTCAATATGCACTTCAGTAGAACTAAACCTGCCACTTTTTACTAAAGCAGACCCGTCCTGCACCGATACCATCCACCAGAGGCAGTTCAACCTTCAGTCCTCATTTTAAGCCATGAGAAGTTCTGCCAGAGCAGAGTTGTGAGTCCTGACATTGTCACTTTTGGCCTTTAAGGGGTTACTGAGAGGGTGAAGTGACTATAGTGTTCCGGTGTTCTGGGAAAAGACAATCCACACAGCTGTGTGCGGGGTAATGCAAAACAAACATGCCTCGCACATGCTTCCCTTCAGCTGTCATGGCTCTTCTTTCAAAGCCCCATGCTGAACAGGGCCCAGCCTGCTACCCCAGCCAAAGCATCAGCCCTCAGCGACTGAGTCCATGCACAGCCATGCTCTCAGGCAGTCTTTTTAATTAACACCGAGACATCTGCGGAGAGGGATTCTGTGACAGAACAGAGCAGCCTGGACTCTGTGGTAGCCTATCTTTAACTATTGTGGAGCCAGGAGGGGCGTCGATGAAGCTCAGGTCAACACTATCATTAGTTTATGTAGTATCAGCACACACTTACACTTACCATTAAATGAGCTATTATGCACATAACAGAACACAATTCATTGCATTTGCTTTTCATACTCTTGTATTTCATTCAAAGGTAAATCATAACTAAATATGTAAAAAGGTCAAGACAGTTCTGCAGAGATTGTACATTAGAACAGAAATTTCTTGAAGGAAATGTTAATTGTACAGTACAATTGACAGTACCTTGCAGATGCCTACGAGTTACAGAGATGCTTAAATCTCTGTCTCATCTCTCCAAACTTATACTACTGAAGTAGGCATATCCAAGTACTAGAATAATATAATTTTTTGTTTTGTGTGTGGTCGCATGTACGGTTTTCTTTGGATTCCTTTCTGGCATAAAATACCATTGGACCCGTTCTTGTGTAAAAATATCCTTATTAGAAATATATTATTTTATGTGTGACTAAGGGCTTTTGTTGTATGAGATAAAATGCGATTCATTTGGGTTTTTGGTATGTAAATGAACCTAAAATAGTTGTGATGGCTTTAAGCTAAACATAAGGCTTTTGAATCATTTTGAATAATTATTTACTTTCAAGCTTGTTTACGGTCTATATATATATTGTGTGATTTATAACCGTAAGTTATTGCACTTACAATTTTTTTATTGTTGGAATTGCTTTGAGAACATCTGATTCAAGTGGAATATCACTATAAAATGTGTGTAGGCCTACACTCAATCAACTATCAAGTACTCTGAGAACATGACGGTGAAGTACCGAGGGCTGGTAAATTAATTGTTCACATACATTTTTCAGACTTGTTGTTGTTACAAGTTGGATATTTTGTTTAAACTTGTTTAAAGAGAGTCACTCTACTCCAGGACATCAGACACACTGTTCTCAGAACATGATATAAAAGCCATTTTACATTAAAGACATATTGAAGACATGAAGTTCCTGTTGGATAGAGACTGCCATTACTAGGCTACATTTAAAAGTTTAACATTACAAGTGCTGGGTATTCTACTATGGATGTTTCTTTCATTTGACATTTTCTGTGTGCTCATTTTTTGTTTCTCTAAATCCAGATGAATAAAAAAAACTAATCATACAAAACGTTCCTGTGCAATATATTAATAGCTGTATTCATGAAGTTCAATACACGGAGTTTATAAATATAAAAAAGCAGCATGAAAGTGGGCAAAAATCCTGAAAGCACCTTATTTTACTGTTGATATTTAACAGTTTTTATGTTACTAAATGCCTTCATAATGGTACAGCAAAAGTTTGACCAATCAGACAGTGCTTGATCACTAACCGAGGGCTCTTGGATAGGCCAGAATACTTTACTTTGATGCTGAGCTCAGAGATAAGTACTGAGATAAAGTAGACATTTTGTAAAAGTGGCTGCTGTACTCATATGAGTTTTGCCTGTGGTATTTAAAAAGCTTCACAAGCTGCAGACAATCTGGCTCTCTGTGTGTAATTGGTCATTCAGTGACATTTCCAATACTTAACATGTTGCTGAAACTTCCTTACCAGATTTTCATTTTCTTTAGACAGAAAGAGTCAGAACAAGAATAGAGTTCTCTTTACTAGTTCACTCCCCTCGGAGATGAAGTGAATTTATCTCAGACGTGCAGGCTCCTGAACCTAAATCACTCAAAGCACACAGACATCTGCTTCTGGGCCCAGGCAACACAGGCAGCAGGGGAAAAAAGAAGAAGACAATTCATCAAAAAAATATACTAAGTCAACATACCATCGAATTAGGGATGAGCATGAGAACCAGAATACCAGGAAGTGACAGGAATGAAAACATCAGAATATTTCACACCACTTTACACAAACATGTCAAAATCTAATTTTGTAATTCTGTGATTTGTTTGAGGTTAGAAACGGACTTGTTTCAGCAAGGTGGAGCACAACTGAATCGAACTATTCTTAACTTGACAAACAATCTTAAAAATGCATCACTCGCATTAAGTCGTCAAGATGCAATGTAAAGGCCAAAGACGCATGCATACCACAGTATGTACCACAGTACTATCATATTCAAAATGCACATCCCTACATTTGAGTATTTTAGTTTTTTCACACAGTTTATTAAATATAATACATCGTAATGTAAAAAACAAACAAACAAACAACAAAATTTAAAGGAAGAAATGAAGATACCAAAAAGAAACTGTCTAGAATACATTATGAATGAATAAGTTCTTTGCAATATCATGGTATATGACCATGTTGTTATCAGCTGTACAGTATATACAACTCTGCAAATAGTGTCTTTTGATATCTATTAATACACAAAATATGCTTTAATTAGGCAGACATAAGAATTTAACTAAATAGAGAACATTTACATAAAATACTTTTTTTATCCAGCAACATTCAAAAAGTCAGCAACAGAATATAAAATGAAATGTCAAACTGATATAACTCAAACTGTAGTATTAAAATCACTATCAGTGACTGTGCAAAACAATATCCCATGTACAAACTAATAGCCCCATCCCACCCCATCCCGATATTCAGTTGAAGTTTTGCTACAATTTGTTCAGCGTGAAGCATTTCATAAAAAAATTTAAACTATAAATGTAAAATTACATTAATATTACATTAATATATCCTATGCTGTTTAGCAGTGAGCTGTTAATCTGTGCTCTGTGTGTTCACTTTCCTCACACAGATAAACTGTCAACCACAAGGAAGGTTTCAGCTTGTGATTGACAGACAGACTCAAGCTCTGACCTGTCCTCACAGAAATCATCAACCGCCTTGATGCGTCGTCCTGTTTCAGCAACTGTTCTCAAGAATGAAAATATGGTCATAAGTTATACAGTACATTAGCTCCCATCACACCACCATTGGAAAGGTACTCCTCAAAAGTCATTAGGTCATATACAGAAAAAGAAAGAGAAATCCTGGAGTGCCCATAGCCTGTTTGATAGATAAAAGCGATGGGAAAGAGTCATTGTGGTAGTCTCACAGACTACCAATGTTGGGGAAACTTTTGAGTTTTTCTGGGAAGTCGTCTTTATAGAGTACAGGATCTGCACGGTGCTCCACAACCTTCAGAGGCATGGTGCCGAACACAGAGGCGAATTTGTTTATGCACTCAGACCTGGAAAGGAAAAAGAAAGAGGCTGAAAGAGTGGAGGAAAACAGGCAACCTGGATAATCCAGCACAAAAAAAATGCCTTCCAAAAATGTCTCTGTTGTAAAAAAACATACATGGTAGAAAATAAATGGTAGTGTTCTAGAGTCATCTGAATCATGAGATATATGCACAAAATATAACAACGGGGATCAGATATTTTCAAAATGCCTGGCATTCCCAGGACACATATCAGAGAGAAGCATAACCAGAGGCAGGAAACCCTTCATAAATCTAAACAAGTGTGACCCCTGGAAAGGTTCAGCAGTCAACAGAGCCCTTGATTGGCTGCAACCACTCCGTGTTCACTTCAAGGTCAAACACTCTCTAGCAGGCTGCTTCACAGTCCACCAGACTCCTGCTTTAATTCCTCAAACACAGCTTGGAAGTATGAAACCAATCATCAAGACTTTGCTTCAGCGGATGAGGAAACGGTTGTGATTTTCAAGGAAAATCAATTCAAGCCTTTCTGATGCGTGCTTCACTTGGTTCATACTTAAATTGAAACTCAGAATGAATTAATGATTTGTGGTGAACCTCTGACAGAGAGGAAAGTCACAGTTCCTTGAGAAGGAAAGTTTTTCGTAAGGTCCAGTGAATTTGAATGTTTTGATCTCAGAGCACAGGAAAGTATGTCCTGTACTGAGCTACAATGAGCCAATTGTTGGTGAAACCCACAATACGTTTCAGATGCCAAGAATGCTGCCAGAGCCCCTTCTGCCCAAATACAGGGAATCCCTGGTTATACTGTACCTCTCCACCATGTGCGTCTGGTCCAGGGACAACCCGTCAATCGCTGTGCACTCCGGGCACTTGAATTTCTTTCGAGGTGTAACCTAGAGAAAGAGAAAAAAACAAATGTAACATTCGTTTTGTGGAAGTCACAATGAGTTTTGTTTTGTTTTGTTATATATTTTTTTTAAATAAAAGTTCTCAAACCACCAGTTTTATTGTACTGTTGTATTTCAGTTTATTGCCATAGCTGCTTCACAGGCTATTTCGTGTCAGATACAGAAGCATTTAAGAAACACAAATAAAAGAAAAACCAATTGTACATAACTCTATAATAAAAATGATATAAAAAAAGTTTAAGTATTTGTCCTGATAAAAATTATAGCCTCATGACATTAAAAATTGGGCAGACCAAATATATGTTTTTTATTCAAGGAAGTGCTACAATATTGACATTTGGTGGTTCTTCATATAGTATGTATATAGAAATACTATGAGTTAGTCTGGTATGCCATTTAAAATAAATAGGCTATAAAATACATATGGAATGATAGATACACTCCCATCACAGGATTTATTTTAAAATAATTAGGTATTTATTCTTCTTACTCTGCTTGCCATTTATCTCAAATAAAATGGTTATTTAAGGGCTAGATGCCAGAAAGTGCCATTGAGCATTCTTTGGAATTTTATTATTAAAAACAAAACAATAAATGTTGTTTTCGATGCTCATTAACGTGGTGTGACAGATCGAATGCCAGAGTGGAGCGCAAATCAGCCAATCAACTCTTCCATTTTCTCACTAGTTATAGCATGAAAAAACATGATTAACCATCTGAAGGAATGATTAAATATACATGAGAGAACATATTTCAAGTAAGTTGTACTGTAATTGCCTAATCAAGGCATCAACTAAACATTTATCTCATGAAAGCTGGTTAGCTAGAAACAAAACATTTGAATAGTACAAAGCTAAAATTGTAAATATGTGAAATATATATATATATATAGACTATATTATAAAAGCAATACATTTTTATTAACCTACATGAGTCTATAGCTCCCAATTTAATGTTGAGAAATCATGACACACTCCTTATATTAAAAGACAACAAAATCTGACATGACGTCGATAAGGTTGTTGAATAATGAGCTGGGGCTGCAATGATGGGCCTCTGTAAAGAGAGCGTGTGTGTGTGTGTGTGTGTGTGTGTGTGTGTGTGTGTCTAGGAGCTGGGTGGGAGGAGATGACTTGATGACAGGTCATATAAGTCAGATGTAATGAGAGAGCCGTCCGTGCCCGTGGCCTAGCTAAACGACCGTATCTGCCGCGCTCATTAGACGAATGATGTACGACCCCTCTACCCCATTCCTTCTCCAACAACACACACACACTTGACTGACACTCTCCACAGTGGGAGCCTGGGGTTGGGGCACTAGGAGGTGTGGGTGATGTGGGGATGTGGAGGAGAGAGGGGAGAAGGTTCACGGTGTAACTGACTGCAGAATGAATGTGCCCCAGTGAGTTTAGGAAAACAGAGCGAGCAGGAGAGAGGCAGACAGTGACACCCAGATAACAGAGGTTAAGGCCAGGGCTTTACAGGCCGAACAGCACCTGGACAGAGTCACTGTAGACTACAGACTGTAGAGACAGGGGGAGAAGGGAGAAGGCTGATCAGAGACAGAGCACGATGTCAGAATGTCCGCATTCTTTTAGGGAACGCCCGCATTCATTTTTAAGTGATCATACTTTTTTTTTTTTACATCCAAAAACTGTTTTCAACATTGATAACAATAAGAAATGTTTCTTGAGGAGCAAATCAGCATATTCCAATAATTTCTGAAGTATCATGTGACAATGAAGACTGAAGTAATGGCAGAAGATTGTAGTTTTAAATTTAAATTTGTTTTAACTTTTTATTTTTCACAAAATTAATGTTTTTACTGTGTTTTGATCAAATAAATGCAGCCCTTGTGCATATCTCATAAATGAGATGCGCATAAGAGACTATGTGAGAGACTATTCAAAAACATATTACTGACCCCTAACTTTTGAATGGGAGTATATGTAGGAAAATACAGTGAAGATTGTGGTTTTTGAGATTTGTTTCCATTAGTGATCACGTTTTACCATATAACCAAAACTTTGTGTACTCTTATTTCAAAAAAGCATTAAAAATCTGTGATATATAGTCCCTTTGTTGCAGAACCAAAACAAACAGGCATTAACACGGTCAATAATATCGTACTCTGAGGTTTTGTTACCTTTATTGGGGCTTTGCCAGTGATGTTGGCTACAAGGAAATTCATGGCAATATCCTCACAGTTCATATGAGCATCCACCCAGTTCTTGATGTCTCCAGGCATTTTATACGTGTAGAGATAGTTGAAGTACTGGAAAGGAAAAATAAACTTACGACATTGTCAACACATTTTTGGACAACAAAAGAAACACTCATTTTGATTAAAGGTTTTGAATTACAAATGATATAACCTCTCTAAAGGACACCTCTGAGGTAGGATGGAGACATTGAGAACATTATTTTGGCAGAACACAACCCTGGATGGAGGTGACTGAGTCTATGACGGTTTTGTGCTTTACCTTATGGTAGAACGCAGCTCCAGTCAAGACCATTGACACTTCATTGGTCCACTCAGATTCATATTTCCACTTGCCCATCTCGTGGTCCCATAAGTGGAGCCGTCCGGGATATCCAACCAGCCTATCTGGGAACTCACGCCATACCTAAACACAGACACACAGTATATCTGAGACAAAATATAAACCTTCACAAATGCTAAGATCATAAAAGATCAGTAAACTGTTCAACAATTAGAGTCATTTTAGATAATACTGGCTTCAAAGGGTGCTAAACAATGGATTTCAAAGGTTAAATCAATGAAGTTTAAGTCTAATGGTTCATTAATCCCAAAAATGACAGGCAGGCCTACAGGATATGATGTAGAAATTCTTCAATGTCATTCTCGAGTGGCATAAGCAGCTAGTGTTTTAGCCAGGCAGCCATGTCTAAAGCTGTGTTCCATTTCATACAATTATCCATAAATTACACATCATTCGCTCAATAGTGTATAAATGCCTGCAGGTGAGCTGAAGGCAAGCCTGTAGCCATGGATAGGATTGCTTGTCCTGTCATCCTTCACATATAAAAAGCTAAATTATAAAAATAGAGACTTCAACTTTAAGGAATGCTTTAGAGATGCCGAGCACAGATTTAGGAAATAGAGGATAGTTCAAAAATCCTGCGATGTATGTAAACTCAATTTTAAATAGGAGTGACCCAAAGAGGTTCTGGGATCACAGTTCTACTCGATCATCATCGTGCATGTGGAGACGACAATTAACCCTTAGTTGCTACAGAGTCAGTGAATTTGGTTTAAAAGCAACTACTTCAATAAAATCCATTTTTTTATCTAGATAAAAGGTGTTCATCCAGTGTGATAATCTTCCAAGTCGAATGGAGGCTATATTACATAGTAAAGAGAATGATAAAGCTAGAAGGAATGATTTTCTTTAACACAACTAAGAGCGCTAACATTTCTTTCAGCATTTTCAGACCTGAATGGGTTTGCTTTGTTCTAACACACAAACCAAACTGAAGGGAAAATGCACCAAGTTTCGAAACAAACATCAAATGCTCCAAACAAACTCTAAGCATCTAGGGTGAAATGTATTTATTTCTCCCTGAATGCAATTTTTGTGGAAACCGTGATATCCATTTCAAATAAATCCTACTCTTAAAAAAAGTTATTTTTTTGTAACACTAAAATGCATTTACTGTCCATTTTAATCAATTTAATGCATCCTTGCTGGAAAAATACATAATACATCCTTGCTGTATTCATTTCTTAAAATAATAATAATAATAATCTTACTGGCCACAAACTTTTAAGGGATAGTGTATGTGATATGTTAGAGGACAGGACTGGTTTGCGACTTGATGCAGCTTCAACACCCAATACTGATGTGCTGAATTGCTTCAAGCTAACAGTATGCACTAAACCTTCATCGTGTAGTATATGCTTTCCATAGCAAGTAGAAGTATGCAAACAGGGATTTGGTGCTTTCACTACCTCATATCCAAACTGCAGCTCATCTGAGGTCAACATGATGATGTCATCATCGATGGCCAGAACAGCCTCCGTCTCAATCTCATCGAACGGGAAGAACCGATTGCTGAGCTTGTTTTCTTTGGTGCGGACCACTTTAAGAGGTACTGCGACTTTGGGCCACAGTGTCTCTGTTACAGAGAGAAGGAGAAAAAGAAAACAGTGAGCTAATAATAATAATAATAATAATACACTGTCAGTTTCAGAGAAGATGAAAAACTATGAGAGATGGCAGCAACTGTGGAAAGAGAGCGTGGGTGGATAAATCTAAACACATCACTGAGTAAAAGCACATATGAAGCTGACCGCACTTACATTCTTCTCAGGGCAGAACAGACAACGCTCTTTATTTTCAGTTGTGTAAGGGCTTGGGAGGAGTTCAGAGCACGCAGAAGACAGATGGCACACAGTGTCACCTAATAAAACTGACGAGAGAGTCTACTGGACCTCAAACACAGAGACCCTAAGACTAGAGAAGTCTGCAATTATACTGGTACCCCAAAGCCAGGGTATAGACCCTCGAAATCTCCGGAGACCTGGAATGAGCTCATCTCCGTTAGGATGAAGCATTTCAGCCTACAGTGTGCTTCCACAAGATCACACAACAAACCTTGAAAGAGGGAAAAAAGAAAAGAAAAGAAAAAAAGTATTTCCTAACTGCCGGAAAACCTCCCTGGCCCCAGACGAAGGCTGAAAGAAGATCTTCACATGCAAGTAAACTGATACTGTCACCACATCCAAGCCTGGCACAGTGTTTTCAACTAAGACAAAGACGGACAACAAAGACAAGTAACATTTTAACAACTAAACCTAACCGGCATGATCCAGAGCAGCACAATGTACAAACTTAAATGTTCACACATCATAAATCTGCAGCATAAAAACAAGCAGCAATCTCAACCACACCGAACAACTTGTGCGAAAGCTTTTTTTTAATGGCCAGTAATCACTTCCTTGCCCAGTACTGAAATTTCACTTGGGCTGTACTTTATGTTTGAACATTTGCTTTAATTTGCTTCAGCAATTTATATCCCCTGTGACACCACCATATAAAATGTCTCCTCCCCTCCGAGTGTATTAAGCCAATTGAGAAACTCCCTAGACGCAATCCTTTTGTCAGAGTTCTCAAGCACCTCATTAAAATGACAAACAGTCAAGATTTGGGCAGCTAAGGCTGCTCGAAATAAACAAACACAATCAGCGATGGAAATGGGTGTGGAGGAAATCCATCCTCATCAGGTCCTGAGCCCCAGGTTGACCCGTGAACAGACCTTATTAATTCTAATGGGTCACAAAGCTTGAGCCTGCTTCACTGACGCCTCTAATCAAAGGCAACACAGAACCATTAGTCTACTTCAAAGTATTTCCCTTCATAATGGCATTACTCAAATCAATGGAGAGGATATATTTAATTCCCAATTCCTCTTTTTTTCCCAGGGACTTCATAAATTAATGCATACCTAATCGCCTTGTTAAGCAGTATCATTAGAGGCAGAGCCACAATAAATAACAACTAATATCAGCTTATTTTGTCATGTCTAATGGGCCATAAATTTGACCGCAGCTGTAGAAAAGGAAGACCATTATTGAAAAGATCCTTTCGGTTTAACAATAAAGTTTAAGGGTGGACGTCTGGTGAAAACACGCCATATATCAAAATGAATTCAAATACACTTAATTCGTCTAGTCTGGAGTAAGAGGACTCATAGACATCAACAGCTTGTAGACAGTCGATGAGAAAAGCCAAATGTATGCTGTTTTCTCACGTGCAGCTATATGCCAGTGGATGGACCAAACGCTTGGGTTCTCACTCCATATCTTGAAGATAAACCAGAGAGGTCTAGCCCCAGACCAAGGCACATTATGCTTTCAATTCTCCAACCTCAAGAGGAACACGATTTGGCAACTCACTAGCTTATCATTCATCTGTTCCATTTCAGGGGTTTCATGTCTTTTCTGAGAGCCACACGAAAGCATTTCATACTGGTGTCACTTTCTTTCATAACTAAAGTTGTCAGTACAGCAGTGTAGATTTAGTTATCGCTTTTCAAATAAAATAATTATTAAAATAAATAAAATATTAATATAACAAAATAAGTTTTATTAGCCTGACAGTGTATGGCACTGATATTGAAATTCTGGCAGATATCAATGATAATTTTAATGTCAATAATTGCCCTAATGCTATGGCCAATAAATAAAATAGATGATATTAAAATTCTGTCCCAATTCTATGTTCTATATTGTCTAAAAGAAATATCAACAATACAAACTAAAAAATCAATAATTTTAAAATGCTGAAAGTGAATTAAGGCATCAAAACATTTTTATATACAGTAGCCTAGGAAAAAGGGATATTAATTTTTACATTTGCTAAAGATTACATATAAAAATGTTAAGTTATGAGTGTTTTAAAGATTAACTTAAGCGTGTATTACATAATAGCAAAAAGTAGTAAAAATAGGGGACATAAGCAATATCCAATCTCTGCCAATATGGACTATCACATTCACATTGTTTTATTTTTTTATTTTTTAACCTTTGTTCAATAAAGGTTAGGCAAGTCACTTAAGAACAATTTCTACTTTACAACACCCTGGCAGGAGTACAACAATCTGCTGGAGGACATTCAAACATACAGACATCACTGCACACATACAATTCATCAAAACATAACATAAGAAAAAGGGATTAGTTCACTTAAAACATTTACAAATAGTAACTAAAAAGGTCCCTAGTAATATTTCTATTTTATAATATAAAAGCAGATATTGAAATATGTCTATTTTCAGTGATTTAACATTACATTACATTTTACCCCCTTCATGACACTAACCTTCAGGGGGGCTCTTGTTCTGGTTGTTCCACACCACCAGCAGTTTGGCCAAGCTTGGCACCTTGGAGATCTCAGTGATGACCCTAAAGAGACTTTCAATTCGATCATATGTCAACACCACAGCCGTGAACCCAGGAGAGCGTGGTGGTATGAGAGGAAGGAAAAGTGGGCTGTTCACACTTGACCATTTCTGTGGGGAAAAAAACACAACCAATATAAATAAATCAGTGGGAAACTCAATTCAATGTACCAGTTTTCTTATCTTTACAATAAATGCAAGCACTTTCCATGACTTTTTTAATGACTTGAAGTGAAGTAAGATAATCAGCAGCCTCAGCCAAAACATGGCTTTATTTGGAAACACGCATGGGCTATAAAATTTAAAGATTACTGAGAATGCTAATAACCAGCAGTGGTGGGTAGGCGATTAAAAGTGGCATGGAATGTTGAGCACACAACCAACAAAGTTTAGAGCAGAGTTAACAAACAGCTGGAGCAGCATGCCATGACCTTTCATTGCGCCAAAGTATTCATCTAAACCTTCTCCTTCAGTCTTTGGCAAAAAATAAAAAGACTAAGCACTTTCAGCCCGAGTTTTACTCTATAACCTAAGACTTGAAGCAACCCAATAAAGCATCTTTATCATGACAGTCCTGTAAAACTCCTATCGCAGTTTAATCCACTAAAGGCTTTGTGTACATAGGTGCTACATTCCTTCTAGTAGACTCAATTTCAAAAAGTGGATGGATTCAGAGACATGTTTTCCTTAGCTGACCTGATTGAAATCTGGCGGAGAGCAGAAGACGACAATGTGTAGATCCAATACACTTTGGTCAGATATTAAGAGCTAAATTAAATACTTCCTTGCTTCGAGCTCTTTGTCATTCCATGGCATCCATCCATCCTTTTCCTGTTAACTGTTATGTATCTGAATTTGATTAGAATGTTAAACTTCCTGGTGTTCTTCTTGAAATAAAATGCAAACATATGGTATCCTCTGAAGCTTGGTCAAAACATAAACGCTCTAAAGATTTCCCTTCCTACAAAATAAGTATAGAAAGTGAGAACTTAATACACGTGCAAAAGATTTATAGAACAGCAATTGTCATTAACGTTAGGTGTAGTCAACAAAACCTCAGTACGTTTAATCTTATCAAGAGACCATCAACATTAGTTGTCTATTACTGATGAGCTAGATCTTCACAGCTCCAAATGAGAGATCTCTATTACAGATATTATTTTTCAGACACAAAAATCCCTAATCAATTCATTATATTCTGAATTATGGAAATACTCAAGCCATGAGATGTAAAATCGTTAGATAGAAGATCTAAATGTGGTAACTGTATTCGGTCTCATATTTGTATTTTATATCAATTCCTGCTTTATTCCGTATGCTTCTTCAGCAGTTTATGTATGTATAAAACTTGTTTACAGCGGCTGTTAATCCATTAGACCAACACCAAAGCAAGCTCAAGTTTTAATGTAAAGTGATACGCCTATTAATGAGCACAATTCCGATTCTAATTTGGATCTCTTATGTTGCCATTTATCCTGAGCCGTTTTGTCGAGAGTAGAATTTTATGACTGCACTCCAGTGAACTCTGCTGCAGCAGGGGTGCAGATGAGCCCTGGCAGGACAGGGGTGAAGCAGGGGTGCTGGGACGCTATCGGCGTCAGTGGCTGTCTCCTGCCAGTGTGGGGCTTGGCTCATCTTCCTGTCCCACTTTAAAACAGCCTGTAAACTCCAAAAGATGCACAGACTGGAGCCCAGATCAAGTGACACTGTAAAGTAAATATTGCGAGTGCTTAAAGGGCCTCTGATGCGGTCACGAAGACTGCTGTTTATTGGCCTGAAGGATAAGAACTGAACACAGACCGAGTACGCAGACCGAGTACACAGACTTTCTTTGCAGTTTCATGGTCTATTCTACTTTGTCAGTGGAGAATAGACACAAAACAAAGCCACAAATAACGAAAAGCTTGGTGCAACTCCAGCAACAACAACAAAAAAGACTGCTTCACTTTTAATAGAAAGACAATTTATATTTTTCAAAAACTCACCAATGCATAAGGAGAATTCAGCATTGGACTTCAACATTTGAAGATTATTTGCATCTTTTTGACCAAATCCAATTAGGTTTTCATTTCTTCCAAGAGAGAAAGAACCAAAAAAAAAATCTAAATCTTTACATTCGTCTATGTAAAATTCTCACTATTGTAGTGAGGCCTTCATTGAACAGTTTACTTAAATTTTCCTCATAACAGTACTAAAACACTTCCTTTAATCAAAATGTGAATTTGATTTAAAAAAAAATAAAAAAAAAATCAAAGGGCTCACAAAATGCAACCCGCAAGAAGAGATTCTAAGGGACTGATAGCCTACAGCAAGGCTGTGGGCCCCTTTCACCCTCCCATACAGCAGCTGCTGAAGGTGCCCGCAAATAGAGAGTGGTGGTTAACCAGCTCCCTCGCAGCGTCCGCCACGGTCTGTCACCATGGACACAGCCGTCCTTCATACAACATCAGTCAACCATCCTGCCAATAAAAAACAAACTTTATATGCCAATGGAAATTTCTTTGAGGTGCCTGACATGGACACCAAAAGCAGAGGGGAAATAATTAAAGTACCACTATGACATATAAGTGGTAAGAAGAATAAAGAAGAACACTGGGGTGTGGTGCATATTAGCTCGGTCAGAACGCTCTGATCTAATTGGGCAGGCTCCAGTGCGGTTCGGTGTATGTCAAGTTTTTGTGATTTGTTAAAGTAAATACGGTAAGCAGGAAAACAAGACTCATTTTTTATTCTGACATTCAATGCCAGAGTATTTGCTTGCGGTTAGTCAGCGTTCACCTGCTATTTGGAACAAGCCATAAATGACCGGGTTCTCAATTTTTGGCTTGTTTCTGTAAATGCAGATTTGCTCAAACCAAAGCCAGCCAGACTCTCCAAAGTCAGAATTTCCATGCCAAAAGTCCCATTTGAATCTCTTCATTTACACTTCGAAATACATGGTACGAACTACGAAGAGGAATTTCACCCCCCAAAAGACAAAGCCGCTATTATCATCTTGGCTAGGAACGTGTGTGGGTTCAGGTACAATTACTCATGAAGAGCTTGTTATTGGGCAACAGTATTCTTTTGTCATACGTGAAGAGGTGGTTACAGGCGGCTCGAGTGACGGTGAGGGATTGCAGGCCGTTTCATGTGGGCCGAAGGGGATTGGCAAGTCTTGCAGCTGGGATCATACTAGTACAGCTTTGGGATTAGTCGAAAATGGAACCCAGATGAAAGCATGGACGCCTGTTCAATTGCAAAGGCTCAGTGCGCAGAACATTTACCTCCAGATTCTCATTGAAGCTGATGGGCAGCGATTGCTAACATCACAGAGACTGGGCTAAAATAAGAGCTGCATTCTAAGTGGCAGCGGCTTTCTGCAGATTCGAACTGTCGAGAACAGGCAGCGGTCACGTTTCTTTATTTTTTGTCCCTCAAACAGAAAAACAGTGTCTGCACCCTTTTCAAAGCAAGGAAAAAATAAGATGAGAAATGTATATCATTGGGGCATATGATAAGATGTACATTTACAAATCACACATATGAAATACAAGCTTATTTTTTCAGCACTATTAACGTTTCCAGTTATTTCAGCATTTAAAAGTTCAACCTGGAATCCCGAAAAAGGTTGATGTTAAGAATTCTTCATAGATAATAAATGTATGATTGAACATAAAGCATTCTTTGGTTAGCAGAGGCTGAATGTCAGTTCCCATAGAAGTCCCCTGATGATGTCTCCTAAGGCAGAGCTGAAGAAATGTGCTTTCAATTAGGTCCCGGTGGATATAGGGAAGCAGAACAAGAAATGCCCTCGATTTATGTACTGGTCCGATTCTGGTCAGCATGTTTTACGGAACATTCAGAAAGTATTTAAGATTTCCCATAATGCTAGCAAGTCAAAATACAGAGAAAGGACTATTAGCCTCCTGGGGGTCTGGATCCCTCCATCTGATCTGAATGGTACAGAGACTATGAGAACTGATGGGAACTAGTGAAGAACAACAACAACAATGAACTCCACACTTCTATCATTTCTGTTCTAAGTTATGACTGTGTACAAAATCAGAGAGATGTTTGTTTTTCGGCACACCGCAAGTTACAAGCTGAGAATTGTGCTCAATAGAGGACTGACTGACAGACAGACAAGTGTCCTTCATGTGATGCGACACTAATCTGAAGCTCACACCAATATGCAATGTTGATGTTGTCTTTAGGAAGTTGCCTGTTGCCACTACTAGAGTGAAGCCATGTGAAATGACATGAAGCTGAACAGTACAGGCCCACTCCTTTTTTTCGCAAGCACACTCTCTCACTTATCCATACATTGTATCTTTATCTAACCTACAATTTAGGTTTTAAATTCGGTTTAGAGAAGAACATGGACAATTTTATGCAAAAACATAGAATGTCCTTATACACCACAAGGATCCGTGCCTATAAAAGCACAAGGACTGGAAGAAAAAAAAATGTTGATACTGATTTAACACTTTGCTTGGGGTAAAGGTCTATTTACACTTAGTCTAAATATGTGTTATAAAAACATGAAGGACAAGATATTAAAATGAAACAATGAATCTCAATTAACTACTTTAGATCTACAACAAAATATAGTACTGCTTTTTTTTGTTAGAGCAGGTTGAATTGTATTATTCAAATGGCAAAAAAGTCACCAATAAAGACCTGGTAGTAATTATTGTATAGTAAAAAAACAAAAACAAAACTTGTAAATATATATATATATACTTAACTGACAGCCCTAATATATATACATGTATATACTACACACACACACACACACACACACACACACACACACACACACACACACACACACACACACACACACACACACACACACACACACACACACACAAACAAATAAATAAATGAACAAATAAAACAAAATCACACTGAATTACTTAGAACAGTCTTCAATCTGATTATTCACCAAGAAACAGCTCTAAGTAGCATGTGGGCTGTTTGGAGAAACTAATTTTACATTTAAAAATCCATTGTGAATATGCTTTTTTTTTTTTTAAAGACCAAAAATGTTACTTACAACTACAGGAGGATTGTTCCACTCTTCGTAGGTACGAGCTGCATATGGGTAGATGCGATCATTAATTATCTGGAGAGTCGTCATGCCAATCGCCTTCATGGAGCTGAAGTAGGCGTCCCAGAACCAGCGGGCCTAGGAAACAATAAATGGCATGGCATTCAAATATTTGTGGCAAACTGATCAACAGAAATATATACGCACATATATACGCACACAAAAACCAAGTGAAAGATACAAACCAAAGGCAAAAGATAAGGCCTCTCACATCCCTTTACTCCCACATCCTGCTCATGCCTTTATGACCCCTACACACTTTCAAAGGCAAAACAGCCCATTAAAACACTGGTGACATGACTGCAGGGACCATTCCAGGTGGTTATGAGCCCTTTAGACTATCAGTCTTTTAACTTTTCCACTCAAGTGGCACTGAGACTGCAGCTAAAGTTTAAGAGCAGAGGTCAGGTCATTTGACTCCACACCAGCACAGGGACATGCTGCAATGTAATCACATTTGCCATGCTACTATAATGCCGATGTGATACAGAAAAAGGATAGTACTCTTGTACACAAAGAAATTATGAATTAAATTGATTAAAAGTGACAGAAACTAATTTTACTTTGGTGAAAATATACATTTAAAAAGTCAAAGAATCCTAAAAAAAAGAAGAAATTTATTAGGGATTCCCCAAAAACTGTTTGATGAAGATAACGAAATGTTTCTTAAGCACCAAATCAGCATATTAGAATGATTTCTGTAGGATCATGTTACACCGAAAACTAGTGTAATGATGCTGAAAATTCAACTTTGCCAACACAGGAATAAACAAACAGTTAAAATATATTAATACAGAAATGATATTTTAAATTGTAATCATATTTCAGAATATTACTGTTTTTACTGTATTTTTTATAATAAATACAGCCTTGAGGATAAGAGACTTTTGAACAGTACTCTACATTTGAACTAAAATAAGAAATAATTTCCATAATACCATTAGAGAATAAAATAGCCCATACTTTTACCAGTTACTACAAAAGTCTGGCAGCTTGCATAAATTCAATCCAACTTAAAACTTTAACAATTAAACCCTGGTCTTTAAATAGAAATAAAAATCTATAAATAATCTGTCAATACAAGAACACACACTCTTTGCCCACCGCTGCCGATCCATTAACAAACCCAAGGCTCCAGCAGAGAGGGGCGAGAAGCACATAAGAGTTAATTACCCATAAAACAGTGCTATCTCCTGCTAGGAGGCGCCATGCCGCAGTGACCCAGCTCCATCCTTCCAGGTCCTGTTTGACCCTGTTCTCTTTAACAGGCCCAACCAAGTGCAGACTGGGGGCAGCCTCATTACCTGGCCTGACCGCAAACAGTGTCAGATTATGTCCAACTACAAAGAGTCAAATGAGACCAGGGTGACTATTGAAAAAAAAAATGAAAAAAAAAGAATAATGGCTTTCCTACACTTTCCTGGGCCAATTACTGAACAACGTCAGTGCTCTAATGGTCCTTATTTTAAAAGGAATTGATGAAACAGGTTTGCAAAACATTAAAAACAGAGAACCCTCTGACCATACCAGTTACTCTCACTTAAGTGAACTAAAATCACTGCAGCAAGGCTATTTATTTATTTAATTATTTATTTGCTTCTGAGGGTCTTCAGCTGCTCATCACTTCATTGGTTGGTGTGTTTGTTGTCATTTTCCCAACCCAGAAACTCAGTTCAGCACATTAGAAGAGCGCTGTCACTCCCCCTTCCACCGGCCCCCAAGGGCCTGGCCCTTAAACCTTAAAGAAATACAACTACACAAAAACAGCTTTTCTTTTTATGGAGAGGGGAAGAGGATTCAAAAAGACTTTCTGATCCCAAGGGGAGCACAGCCGCCCATAAATCAGCCTGTGATGAAAGTTTCCTTTCCGACCAGGAGAAGGCAGAGAGAAAACCGCACCCACCAAGTGCTGAACCCGCCCCATTTGAACGCTTGCAAGAATTTTTATGAGGAGGGAAGAGACGGATTCTCGTGAGAGGAGAAAACTTTGTCTGCTCTTCTCACACACTTAAGGTTCTTCATACAATACACTCTTGAACATACAAAAAACATTCCTTCCTCTGTGCTTTTATAGGACACTGTTCTATATAAAACATAACTGCTGCTATAATTACTGCAGATCAGAATCATAAAGAATTTAATGATTCCGGTCCCAATTTATCTCATTGACTCTGGTTCCATAAACGATTCCTTTAGTGCTTTTAAGGAATAAATATTTAGAAAAAAGAAAAGCAATTCTATTGCCAAATGATTAGGTCATTTCAATTAAAATTAAATACACTTTAACAACTTTTCACTGACTTTCAAAGGTGGCATAAAAGCAATACAAAATTGGCCTTAATGATATTGAAATTATAATACACAAACAAAAAATATGTAAGATTTAATTTATTTAATAATATTGACACTATTGGCATAAAGTATATTTAACTACACAATGTCATATGAACAACCAGCCAGTAACTACACTGCTTTATTTCTCAAGCCTTAACGCAAAAAAAGTTCATATACAGTTGTTTTTTCAGCCCATTCAGCTCACGAGTCATTAGTTTAGGAATAGTCTTGACTTTATTGATTGCACTGGAAAGTTGACATTCAGCAAAAAGAAAAAATCAATAGTTCTGGAAACTGCTGGATAACAGAGTTTGCACATCATCGTTTTGACTCACTAGGAAGAATAGGTTCATATAAGAGTCATTCATTATGGAGAATCAGTTGGACTACACAGATTGCAGTGCATGGCTTTTTTGATTCACTGAAAAGAACCAGATTCGAGTCGTTTGTTCTGGGAATCTGACTAAACTGGTCCTGCTGTAAATTTCATGCTATAGATTCAGCAGTGGTGCCGCACAGCAAAGACTGTCAGAGTAGTTTAGTGCATTATTTTGTCCTAAATCACTGCCAATATAACAATTAACATCATTCTATGTGCTGATTATACTAAATAACCATTAGGCAAAAGTAATAAGCGCTGAGTAAAACATGCACACAAACTGGAGGCTGGAAGACTTGGAGATCACACCATGAAGTACATGGCTGCTCCCTCTATTGGTCAAAATGTAGAGAAGCTACACTACACCTATTCCAATCCTCACAACTGTCTACATTACATCTGCATTTTATGCAGTCCGACCCTTAAAGTTCAAGGGGGATGTTTTCTGGCAAGATCGAGAACAAAGTAGTAGGATTTTTTATTTTATTTTTTAAATCTAAGTAAGGTATATATCAAGACCCGGTTCTTTTGTACAATGGCAGCCATACAATCGCTCTGCTGTCTGGAGGTGGTATAGGCTAGTAAGAAAGGAGTGGATCAAGATGTGTTCAAGTGCGGGCTGATATCTCACTGGCTTCGTGCCATGTCATACTTCCAGCACAAGATGTGTTTCTGCACACCAAGTCTTAACACCACCCAGAAAACTGTGGAACTAAACTACAACATTCTCCTCACACAAAATATTCAACATCGAGATGAAGAACTTGAGATTGTTCAAGAAGCCAATGGAAGCAGGATGCAATTATTATTAATTATGGCTAACTTATAGTATTCTACATGGCAACATATAATTACTACAGAGTGAAACCACTCTGTAGTGGTTTCTCTTTAGTAAAATATCTCTTTTAATAAAATATCTATTTACATGTATTCCATGTGGTTTAGCCACTTTAAGTGTACAGCTGAAAAAGCTGAAGGGAAAAAATTAAAGCAAAAGTGTGCGGTTAACGATTTGTTTGGATAAAGATACATCACTAATACTTAAAATTAGCTTTCATCATGATTTAATATGGCGAGAGAAATTTCATCTTCAGAGAATCAGAAGCACACGCTTGAAGGAATATTGTTTTTGGCATTAACCCACCTGTCTAACATTTATTTTCATAGTGGAGCTAGCACTCCATTGAAAGGAAGAAAGAATGTAGTGGAGAATAAGAGAGGTTGTGACTCCTTTAACCTTGCCTTCACCCTGTATTAAACCTGAGAGGGTTGCTTGCATTTAGTCTGAGAATGACTCTGTTATTGAACTCTGCCATCAGTTTTGACAGCATTTGGTACAGTTTAGCAACTGTCACACCAGTTTTCACAAATAGCTCCAAATGCATTTTGTTCTTCTGCTCAAAATTTTGCAGTAAAGGACAAGAGTGAATTGTACAAAAAGTGTCTTCGCTTAATTTTCAGTCCTTGGACTGAATCAATACTGAAAATGACCCATCAAACACAACAAATAAATTCACACAGGGACCGTGAAAACAACGCTGTAATAGCATTCTTACCTGTCTCTGCATCTCCTCCACCTGTCTGTGAGGGATGCTCTTCAAAATAGTGTACATCTCAGGCAACTTTTCCTCTGGAATGACAACGGATGCCCTGCAAGTACACGCACACAAATGACACTGTATTCCATGCGCTTGGTTTTCATGTGACCAAGTCAATATTACCGTGTATGAAAACACATAAACCAGAACTAGTTCAGATATTGAAATACTACAAACAAGTATATGCACAACAAACAAAGCAAACAAAAGACAAAGATAGCGACATGTCTTTTGTTTGCCTTGTTTGTAGTGCCTGCGCCTATGTTTGTCATATTTCCATATCTGAATGTTCATGAACTTCTGATCATTTAAGCATTACATACTCATGATTTGCAGAAGCTATAATTAAGTGTTTAATATGACTTACTTCATTAGATATTCATAAGGTGATTAGCAAGTCAGGTAACTGTACCATATTAACTTTATTCATGATGAAAGTGACTGACAACACTGGAATTTTGGTGTTTACCTTTTCCAGTCCAGTACTTCAGAGAAAGGCAGAATGTAAGAATCAGCCATAATGACAGGGACACATCCGGCCTGCAGCACGTCACTGAGAGTGGCCTGTCCGAGCCGGGCCCCACGTAGAACCACACAGAACGACGACTCCTACAGAACACACAGGGATACATTTGTTATCTCTAATAACGATGCACCCCCAGACCTCTTCAGCGGTGCAGTAACATAGACAGTAGTGTGATCTAGGTGTGTGGTGTAAATGAAGGGGTTGTAATGAAAGGTGCTAGGATCAGAGTCTAGAGGGGCTTTGTGTTGAAAAGGGGGGGCGATGGCTCTCACAGGGATTTGGCCTCCGCTCCTCCTCACTGTGGAACGTCTCCCAGATGTGCTGCAGCACCCAGCCCAGATGATAAGCATACTTCCTGTCTAGACAGGGCTGGACAGGAGATGAGCGTGGTGGACAGGAACAGCGTTTTTTTTCTATTGCTTACACTGATGGAGAAATGTGTTGCGGTGGTAAAGATATTTTCTGAATGGGTTAAAGATTTAAAGGGGTCATGACAAATTTTGTATAAATATATATATATATTAGTGCAGGGCAAGTAAAAGTGTTATTATCGCATTAACGCATTTATTAATTATTGCCGACAATTTTTTTATCGCACGTTAACGCAGTTTTTATTTTTATTTTGAAAGTCCGTTGCTCACTGGATCTGAATACACATAGGCCTACAGTCAAACCATGATCACAGGAGGGGTGGGATATATAACCCACCCAAACCAGCAGTGGAGAGGCTTTGGCAGGTTCTCAGGTGAACAGAAAGGGAGACAGCGCTCCGCGAGTGAATGACAGGTCCTCTATACAGTACCTATAAAACCTATAGATAACTATTTAGATTCTGGAAAATCACAAACAGCGAGCCGAGGATCAGTCTCTCTTCCAATGATTTGTGCTGCGCGTCATGTACAGAAATACACGACGGGCGGGCGCAGGCGCGTGCGTGAGGCGAGCATGACCGCAACAGTTTCACAGGAACGCACCCGCTTGATGCTGCACCATGTGCTCGACCACTTCACCTCACTCTGTTTAATGTAATCTTACGTGGGAAACCATGGCATGATAAAACCTAAGCTACTATCAGAGAAGTAACGTTGGTCGACTTATATCTGTAGTAGTGATCATGACCTCTGACAACATAGACTGTTTCTGCTGCTCCCTGATACAAGATACCTGTTGATACCTGTTCAGAAAAAAAAAACAAGAAAACTGGACTCGTTTTAACAAGCTAGATAAAAGGTAATGCCCTGGCAGTGGCAAATAGCTTTGTTTAAATATTTGATTTGATTACATTAATGTTTAAGTTGAGATTTACAAGAAATATTTTATTGATACTGTGTAAAGGGAATACTGCTGGTATAAAAGCACCTTATTTGTTTAAAGTTTTTGCAAACCACATGTTATTGCACTTTTGTGTATATAGCAGTACATTTAAATCAAAAGTGCACAATACACTACTTTAGAATTCATTATTAAATTTTGTGCACAACAATGCGATTTATCACGATTAATCGCAAGAAAATTATGCGATTAATCGCGATTAAAAAATTTAATCGTTGCCCAGCACTAATATATATGCAAAATAGCCATTTGGTGCTTTGAACAAACATATAATCCCACAACATGCTCAGAGACACCATTAAAAATGTACCATCCACTTGTTCCTGACATGGGTGTGCTTCTAAAGTCCAGAGGGGCAAATGAGCAATTTAAACAGGACGCGACAAAACAGCATCTACCTAGACAGTTGTTAAGTGACTGAGTGCCAGTGGGTGGGGTTTATGGTGCAATGATATATAACTTTTCATCAAAGTCTTGCTCTAAAGAAAGTGTTTTTAATGGGGAGGACGTTTTCATGAAACTTGCAGGATGCTTTAATGGCACAAAGACATTACAAGTTGAAGATCAAGAAAAAATGTATTTCTCATGACCCTTTAAAGGGTTCTTTCACCCAAAAAAAAACCTGTCATCATTTACTCACCCTCATGTCGTTCCAAACCCCTGAGAATTCCGTTTATCTTCGGAACACAAATGAAGATCTATTTAATGAAGTCTGAGAGCTTTCGGTCTCTCCATTGACAGCCTACTCAATAACCACTGTCAAGCCCCACAAAGGTAGTAAAGACATTATTAAAGTAACCAATGTGACTCCAGTGGTTTAATGAAGTTAACGACTCCTCAATATGATGAAGTAACGTGAGTGCTTTGTTTGTGTAAAAAGAGATACATTTCTGCAAATAAAGTAGTAAATAAATTTATTTTGCTCAAACAAAGCACTCGCGTCAATTTATAAAAGACAGAAAGCTCTCAGATTTCATCAAAAATATCTTCATCTGTGTTCTGATGATCTTATGGGTTTGGAATGACATGAGGGTGAGTAATTAATGACAGAATTTTCATTTTTGGGTGAACTAACCCTTTAAAGCATCTAGGAACATTGTCTCTCAAAGGCGGGGTGGGCTTTTTTTACACAATGATAATCTATCATTTATGACAAAACTCATGGAGTTTCAGTCATCAGGAAAATAAACTAATAATTTGTTTATTATAAAAATTTAAATCAGATGTTAGTTCAGTAGTTATAATGTATGCAATTTAATTGATGCAAATTAAAATATACTATAGTTTATTTATTATGTAAAAATTCCAAGTGAATTGAATGTTGTTTAATATGAATGGATGTTCAGAGACACCAACCTGTAAGATTTGTGGGTAGTCGTAGACCTGTCCTTTATAGCAGCGCTTTCTGACTGAGGCCAAACCCTGAGAGAGGTTACTGCATTTGTCTAGGAGGAGCAGGGCCTCCCCATTCTCCTCCTTCAGCCTCTCCAGTTCCACACGGTATTCCCGATGGATGGCCGTCTGAGATGATAGAATGAAGTACCGCCGAGGCCTGGAGAAAAACGCGTATTATTTGATGCCGTTTTCCATCATTAAATCTAATCCGGCTAATCAATGTCAATGAGCAGGATCTCACCCTGGTTGCCTTTCAGGAAGGTCCACCTCAGCAGATAAGGGACTATACACAGGGATGCTGACATCATAACCCTGCCTGTATGTCCATGTGGAGAAGCCTCCCCCAGCCAGCAGGGCTCTGTGAAACAAATGCAATGAAGATGACAACACTGTCGCCGCGAGCATCTGCAAATGTGCTGAAGATAAAACACGTCCCTAATCTGTTTTTACATAACAAATGTGCGAACATCCCACTCCGAAGCATTTAACAGAGTTGCCTTCACGTCCAAGTTATATGATGAGTCAATAAAACTTCAAACACCACTCGGCTTTAGGGAACAGAGAGAGAATAGGGAGAGCTACAAATATGGCCACGCAACATACACTGTCTTTTTATCTCACCCCACACATATGCACATACGGGCAGCTGGTTCTGATGAGGCTGCACGCCAAATGGAGCACAGCTGGATGAGCCCAGGAAATTCCCAACAGCCCAAGATAAGTGTTCATCATTTCAGGGCTTTCTAGTACATAAAACTCACCTTTTCCACCCAAAGCAAAAGATCAGCCAAGTAATAGGCTGAGAAACATGGCCTATGTTGCAGTAAATACCAGGAGATTATGTTTGTCTGCCTGCTCTAGGCGGTAACGTGTTCTTCTCTTTCATGATCACTCTCACTGCATCTTTGATCTCTTGATCTAAGGAACAAACTAGGATGATCATACATATGTAGATACAAATACATATTAGGAAATGTAATTGTTAAAAAGTCAAGATGACAGTTTGGGTTTACATCTGAAAAGGACAGTTCTGTGACACCGATCTGCGTGAATAGGTTTGTTGGGATGGTTGTTTATTTTAATTATGAATTGCAAGCATTCCAATTTCTCTCAATATCAAGATTGTTGAAATACCAAACAATACTTAAATCCAACATGGATTCCTTAAACATGGCATCAACCTGATAGTGCTGAGGTTCAATGTCATTGTGGACATCCATGTATCAATCCACTCTCAATAGTACAGAGGTAAAGTAGTGCCATGTTGTAAACTTCTGTGAACAACTATCTTGAGATAGAAAAATATAAGAGAGGATATGGGAGCATTTATTGCTTCTCAGTCAGGTGACATTGCTGCTCCATTAGATCAATCATAGAGACAACACTGCCCTCAACTGGCAGACATAACATCTGAACTCTATCAGAAGTTAACCATTGTTTTCAGCTACAATGTTTGACCTCTGGAATTTATGTCTAAGACTGGAACTTAACTGAGATTAATTTGAACAATTATGGCTGCCAATTATAAAATCAAATCAACATCAAATACAAAAGTAGATATAAATAACTTTAGTCTTGGTATCAAATCTGGGCATGTTTAGTGTTTTCAGGCCCGATTTTAATGAAGAAATAATTTCATATTATCTACACATTCAACACCACTTGCTACTGAAACAAAATGAAATGACAATAATGTGAATAATGAAATGTACAAAATCTTTGCTAGGTTGCACCATACCAGAATGAGAACAAAATATCAGAACGAGAAACAGTTACAAAATAGTTCTGTGTTTGTGATCTGAATTGAAAAGTTAAAAATAAATTATTATGAGGATTTGAACACAGTCCTCACAATATGCATAATACCTAATCAAGTATAAAGAGAGAGTATAGACTATAGAGATTGTTCAACAACAACACTACCAGTTCAAAAGTTTGGGGTCGGTAAGATTTTTTTTTATGTTCCCAAAAGAAGTCTCTTATGTTCAGGAAGGCTGCATTTATTTTAACAAAAATACTGTTAAAAAAAAAAAAAAGTACTTATATTATTACAATTTTAAAGAACTGTTTTCATTTATTTTAAAATATGGTTTATTCCTGTGATGGCAAAGCTGAATTTTCAGTAGCCATTCTTATTCATAATCATTCATATGCAGATTTGGTGCTCAAGAAACAATTATTATTATAACTAAGTTACTATTATTATCTTATAATTCGTTGTAATATATTCAGCAAAGTTGAAAACAATTGTGCTGCTTAATATTTTTATGGAAACGGTGATAAAAAAAAATCATGATCCTTTGATGAACAGAAAGCTTAAAAGAACATTTGTAAAAATGTGAAAGTCTTTACTGTCACTTTTGATTACTTTAAAATATAATTAAAGTATCTCATTTAAAAACTCTCACTGACCCCAAACTTCTGAATTACATAGTACATAATGTCAATATGATTTGAGAACATTCAGACTTCCTGTCAAGTTTAACACTTTTGTGTGCCTGTTAATTACTCCAAAATCTCACCTGTCTCTGGGCACATCCAGAGCTGTATTGTAGTCAGGGGGTCCTCCAGGAAGCATGTTAAACAGCAGGTGGTTCATGCCTTTGTCCCACCTGAAAAAAGTATCATAAACATGCTGAATATATAGCTTGAAACGGTCGGTTATGATGACTTCAAAATACAGTAACTAAAAGCTAAAATATAGGAGTTATATAAATAATAGCTCACAAGAGATCCAGAAGTGACACCACAATAGAGAACAACAGAGAGGTGCAACTGTAATTAAAATACAGATGTCCTTGTACAGCAGAAGTGGTTTGGATTTGCAGATATTGAAGGATAAATATATGTACCTGGGCAGCATGGCCAGTGCCTGAGCAGTTTCACGAATCCGCAGAGAGTTCTGATTCATCACATCAACGGAGGGTATGAACAGGCACGCTCTAGTCACATCATCAGTGTAAAAATCACTGTCTGAGATGGCGCTCAGCAGGTCGTTGTATTCTCGAGACAGGCCAGTGCTACTGATGGGCACCCCTACCTCATCCACAAATCTCTGAAGAGGATAGATGTACACCTGTGGACAAATACGATTAATGACATCCAACCCAATAAACATCAATCAGTAACACAATAGTTTATTCTTTAATCGCATCACCTTGATTTTATTCTTGGGATTATATCCACAGCGATACACATCAAAGCAAGTGTGCATCCGACAGCTCAGGTCACCCCTCTCAGGAATAGGGCTGCTCACAGGTATCCTGACCAAAGGAGCGTCATGCACACTACGGCGGTCCAGACTCCATTCTGCAGAGGACTCAATGGAGTGAGGCCAGAACTGGAACATCCCCGTTGCGATCAACCCCAGCAGGACCACAGAGAAGAGGGTGATGTAGTAGATCCGGTGTTTAGTCTTCATGCGGGGAATGAGAGCAGGGCCCCGGGAACCATACTTCACTGCTGCACACATGATGAGCCCGTCCAGAGCCAAAACCACTGTAGAAGACACAAATGCCACAAGGAAATATAATAACTGCACATGATCTTTACCAATTAATTTACTATATGACTGATGCATCTAATTACAAATTAACTTAGATTATTGATTGTTTTAATTTATTATATGACTGATCCATCTTTTTGCTATATGATTGAACCATCTAATCAATTCATGATTAATCCAAATTCCAATGAATTTATTGTACATGAAAATACATTATTTAGAATTTAATGGATTCATTGGTATTACATACAATTACTCCACTAAACTCCAAATAATATGTTATAAGACTTATTCATCAAACTCCAAATAATTTATTATGTAATGGATTGTTCCCATTCTAATTTATTATATGGCTGATGTATATTAACTATTCGGCCGTGTTTTATCATATTGTTGATGAAAATATTTACAAATAACTTATTTTATGACTGATTCGTCTAATTCTATTTTTTTAATTATACGACTGATTAATTCCAAAGAACCTATCATATGATCAATCACTCAAATTTCAGTTAATTTATTATGACCACTCCGTCTGATTTCTTTATGATTTATATTTATTAGTAAAAGCAGGACATATTTCATCGTCTTACTAAAAATATGCCCTGTCTCGACTCGAGTTGTAAATCCAAAACACACTCGCTAACGATAGCAGGAAAAGCTAGCCACTCAAATTTATGAACTAACCTTTACGGTGTCCAGTTTATGGCCTCAAACCTTAGCACACCTCAACCATAATCTCAATTGTTAGTCCAATATGGTGTAAATACTGAAAGTGAAAATATTCACTGAATTTTGTTTATTATCCCACAACACATTCCTTACGCTAAAAGACAGTTGACATGAAAAAAAGAAATTCGTCTCTCCTTCACGTGTAAGAGCCATACAGTCTTGTTTTAATTCGGGTCGGGTAGCGCCATCTGCTGTAGAGGGAGAACGACTGTGCGCCATAGGCTGCGTCTCGAAACCTAGTGAGCCGCCTACCTAGACAGCATTTTGGAGTGGTTAATGCCTCGTTCCTTATGTGTCTAGATAGTCAGCTCACGCGTTTTAAGACACAACCATACACAAGAGCTAATCAGCTTATGGTTTCAGGCAGCCACCATTTTTTTCTTACGGCGTAAATAACTTTAAACCCTATTGTTGTGCATTGGTTTGAACATTAGGGCAAACATTTATATATGTCTGGTGTTTTTAGACAAGAAACAGTCCTCTGGGTCCTGTTCTTCGACTGTGGTTTAACAAAGCCCGGATTAGTTTACATATCCCGGATTGAGCTGGCTCGATGGGGTATTTGAGTTTTTTCCTTTTCTTCCAACACATACCTCGGATCTAAGTATCTAGCTAATTTCAAGAAGACTGTTTATTAAGGTAACAGCGTTCGTGTGAAGATTCAACAGTTCCCTAACTAACATGGCTAAACAACAGCGTGCTGCATATTTCAGCCCGACTGAATTGCAACTTCTAATTGAAGGATATAACGAAGTTAAACATTTAATAAAAACCAAAGGGAATACAATAGCGGCTGCAAAAGTCCGTCAGGATGCGTGGCGAAAAATATCTGTCAAATTAAATGCGTAAGTATATTCTACATGTAATTAGTCTGGGAGAGTTCATTATGCAGTAAACATGACGAATGTGCTACACTACTACAGCTAGTGTATGAATCAAATGTCTAAGCTCAGCTGCTTTCTCTCTCATTCTGCTCTTTGTCACGCCCACATTTCAATTACAGATCCAACCCTATGGGACCTAGACGAACGTGGCAGCAAGTGAAGACGAAATACAAGAATATCGTTCAAAGTGGTAGGTCGTAGGTTTTTCGATTTTGGTAATGCCAGCCCACGGGCCATGTTATATGATAATCCCCTTTGTTAGGGACTCCCTTCCTATCTATAAAGGCCCTTCTATACTGTGTGAAAATATTACGAATTAATATCATGTAGGCCTATACAAATGTTAACATGTTATTTGCAAAATTAAATAGCTTGCTTTTACAATGTACTCAAATATTATCTTCGATAAGTGGTAAGTTCTACTAAGTCAGCATAGGCCTATCTCTTTTTAGTCACTAATTGAGTAATGTCAGGTGTATAAACCTGAAGTAGGCTATAAATATGAAGAGAAACACTTTTTCAAAGTTATATATTGCACTATAATATAATATGATATTATATTACATAATAAATATTTTCTGACACAGCTTTAAAGGTAATAAGGTCTTAAAACCCAAAATGGGTTGCAAGAGGTGAGGAGAAACTCTAACTACTCTTGAAAGCATGTGCAGTACAAAACAGATTTGTTGATTAAATGTATGTGTTTAAAAACTATAGCTGTCAATATGAATCTATAAATAAAGATAAATCTTATTATCTTTACTCAATCTTTAGAAAACAGATTGAAATTGTAACCAAACCTTTATCTTGTACATGTTTTACACTTTTTCCTCTGTGACATTTTCTGCAGACCCCTAGCACCCCCTATTGGCCCGGGCCCAGTTTGAAAACCCCAGGTCTATATAAAATAGCCACTCAATGTGTTTTGAAGTGTTTTTGAATTGAATAACTTCAAGGATGCACATAATTTAGCTAACAAGAGAAGGGCTGCCCTGAAGACGATGGGACTACTTCCAGTCCCAACAAAAGAGGAGTACATAGATGAGGAGGAGCTGGCCCCTGAGAACGATGTGGAGGGTCCTATAGTAGAGCACATAGTTGGCGGCTGCTGCTCTGATCCAGGAGATGTGGCTGGCTGCAGCAGTTATGTCAAAGGTATGCACCTCTGTCTTTCTTTGTCTCTTTAAATCAATACTGCAGTAAATATACATCACTCATATCACATAATTACAGTGACTGAACATGGATTGAACCTCCTTCCACCACCTATATTATCAGATGACGAACTGGACTCTGTAAGTTTGCTGCTCTGATTTTTTTTGTCTTCAATTATGTCAATTATCATAGTATTAAATAAATAATATAATATGTAATACTAAATGCTTAATTAAAAAACATTTACAAATTGTTATTAATACAATATTTAACGCAGTATGTGGCAGGGCATAACAGTACTATTTGGTGATATAAATGCTGGAAGATGTTTTAATTCTCACTTTTTTTTAAAGGAACCTTTGGAAGATGTTAAAACCCTGTACAAAAAGTATCTCCAAGTCGAGATTTACAACAGAAAGCAAGAAATGGCATACAGAGCCTTAAAAATGCGCAAAGTGGAGAAGGAAATACAGTTGTTGGACAGAAAGTTGGATGTAAGTGATATTATCAAAATAAAAGGAAAAGTGTACCTTAAGACCCACTCAAATCTGTGTTCAGACATTTTTATTAGTTGTAATTACCGTGTGTGTGTGTGTGTGTGTGTGTGTGTGTGTGTGTGTTTTATTTCAAAGTTGAAAGTGGGCTGAATAGGTGTACTTTTATTAGGTGTATTTATTATTATTATTTGTATCTGAAACTACAGTGTAAATCTGTTTTTTTCTCATTACAGGATGATCTTTGATATGCATCAATAAAGCATTTTTATATAAACCTACTGTTTTCCTTACTACATTTAAAAAGTCACAGCATTTATGCGTAGCAAGAACACTATTAAACTGAGGTTCTTGTTAAGATGCAAGGTATAGTGACATGAGAAAAGGCTGACATTCATAGCATCTGTCATCAGTCTGAATCATAATGGCTTGGCATTTTCACCTTGCTGAAATCTCTGACATGAAGCTGACTCCATGATGGATATAATGGAGGTGACCCTATAGCACATTTGAACTTAACAATACGGACATGTACTATCCAAACTTAAATGGTTGTAATTCAAGAATGCTTTGGAATATAGACCTATGTTTGATCTTGTTTTAAAGAAGACACTCAGCAGATTACTATATATTTTCACAGAATTTTAAGTTTGTAATCTTTTGAATGATACCTAATTTATGTTGATTTCTAAAATACGTGATATGAAAAAAAGGCAATTTAAAAAACACGCCAAGCATCCCGCTAGCAGGACGGTGACAGTTAAGGGGTTACACGTGCTAAGGGACAGTTCACCCAAGAATGAAATTAATTATAACATCGTTTAATTTCCCTTATGTTGTTTTAAACCTGTATGAGTTTCTTTCTTCTGTTGAACACAAAATAAGATATTTTGAAGAATGTTGGTAACCAGACAGTTGACAGTAGCCATTGACTTCCATGGCCTATTTTTTTCCCTATATGGAAGTCAATGGCTACTGTCAACTGTCTGGTTACCAACATTCTTCAAAATATCTTCTTTCTTGTTCAGAAGAAAGAAACTCATACAGGTTTGGAACAACACAAGGGTGACTAAATTATGACAGAATTTAAATTTTTGGGTGAACTATCCCTTATAGTGCTGTTCTCGGAGATATTATTTATTAAGTCATGTAATAATGCTTGCTAAGCATTAAGCAAGCAAACAAACCAAATTAAACACAGGCAGTTAGCATTCAGAAAATAATTATGTTTAGCACTTGGAAAATAAAAACTCATTCAGGCAGCAAATCTAATGACAAGCATGGGGAAATCAGTGATGTGTCCAACAATACTGTTATTTCAGAGAATGTGCACTTTTGGCTTCTCTGCCTGCTTGTGTGTGCGTGCGTCTCTTGCAAAAAAAAAAAAGTTCTTCTCTGATCTGTAAACCAGTTGGTTTTAAAAACAAGCTTCATAGATAATATTTTTATTTTCTTTATGCAATATTTATGCTCCACTCTGGAGATATGAGTTACACTTTAATCGTAGATGTCCATTCCCTGTCTATAAATGTCCATTCCCTGTCCTTAAAACCATGTTTGGTTCATGTAGTATTCGGTATGTGCAAAACGAATGAACTGAAAGCTTTCGTCTAGAATGGTTATATTAGCTCTTGGAAAAGCCTAATTCCATGGGAAACATGAAAACATACTCTCCAGATGTTCTTTTTTTATTTTTTAATATCATTTGATGTCGTGTACAATAGATACGACACAAATACACCACAGTTTTGCTAAAATGACATGAAATATTCACGACTGTAACTCACAAAACATTTATAGAAGCTGCTGGCCTCTCAGATTTTTTACAGAAACACAAGCGCACACACACAAACCAAACTTTTATGTTTCACAGACACACTTCCATTCACACTGTGTAGGTTTTTTTAAGCATGGCTCTGGATCAGTGATGAACAATCTACTGTAGATAAGAGGTAAAACATCTTAGTAGGAATCAGTATTTTGTCATCTATAAATATTCCACCAAATATCAGTGCAAGGCATTCCTCCATTGATACCACCTTTAATGTACGAATTACTTTTACTTTTTTACGTTTTCACAAACAAGTACCTCAAAGTCCCAGCTGTGAAGTACGATACATTTTTGGCAATTCTCAAATATTCCAACATAATTTGTTACATAACAACACAGAAATGGCAAATATATAAGTGTTTTCTTCTTTTTCTTATTTAAAAATTGTTGTCCATGTCATGCCATGTTCTTCCTCATCAAAATGTTCTTACTGAGTGTGAAAATTACTGGATTCCTCTAAACAAACACATAGCAAACACCATGGCAAAGAGCTGATGAAAGAGAAAGAAAAACAAACAAAATTAGTAAAGAGTTCACTAAAAATAAGGTTTTAAAAAATATTCTACATTGAGCATTTCATGGCGAAGCTACTCATACTCTCTCCACTAGGTGGCGATCACAACTCACTCTTCTCACAACTCTTTTTGACAAAACCTTAGAAAGTGTAAATTGATCACATCATACTTTTTTAAAAATAAAAATCATAACCTTACTTCAATAGTCAGCACCACAATAGCAAGGGCTCCAGCCAAATAGATGTAGGTCTCAAAATAGTCCACCACTGCTGAATAACAGCCCTGTTTGAAAGAAGTGCGGATTTCAATATGAGAGAACAAAAGGTTGCTGCTTCAATGGATATTGAATTTCTCATTTATTCATCGCTCATAGTGTTGTCATTCTAAATGGTTAGAATCAATATATCTATACTGGTAGAAGAGTAGCTACACATCACTTTATATGTCATATTGTCATATATGACTGAAATTCACATTCATTTTGAGAGCTATTATGCAGACGGTTATATCCATCTAATTTTTAAGTAATAAGTAAGCTGTTTTCTGGGAATGTGCGAGACTTCCGATTTATTAGCCACTATAGGGAAATAACAAGAAGAATATATCAAAGTGCAGTAAACTATAAAACGGTTTGCTCTATAAACCAGTGTGTTTACAATTAAAGCAACACATTAAAATAATATGGTAAGAAATAACAGTTTGCAATATCAAGCACAGCATAACGAGCTGTTTAGTAGCCTACAGCTAAAAATAACTGGAAGCGAATGACACCTGAAGCCAGACACATTAAAATTACAGGTAACACTTTAGAATTTTGTTCCTTCGTTAATGAATAACTACACAGAAACAAGTGAGTAATGCACGATTAACATTCTAGTAACTACTATTAACTTACAAGAAACTCTGATTAACGAATTAGAAAGTAATAGCGCTCAGTCGAATGTGGTAGACTATTAATCATTATTTTCATACCTCAATGAACACTACTAAGAACTACTGTATACAGGTTGATAATTAATATTAATTATGCATAATGTATAATATAAGGTAATGGTAACCCATTAGTAATAAATCAAGTGTTACTACATCTTTCTAAAGGAACTGCTAATTATTTGGATCAATATTCTAAAGTGAAGATCTTGGGAACACCATAGTAATGACTAAAGTGTTACCAAATCCATCGGAAGGAATTACTATTCAAAATCGTACAAAAATCTCAAAAGCTTACAATGACTTCAGTCAATATTAGGTAGTTACCATGTTTTTCACTTTAGAATACTGATCCAAATAATTAGTAGTTCCTTTAGAAGGATGTAGTAACACTTGATTCATTACTAGTGGGTCACTGTTACCTTTTATTATACATATATATTATGCATTATACATTTTAATTATAATCCTGTATTCTCTGGGAAGTATGAAAAAAACAATAGTTACTGATTAGCTAATAGTGAACTACCACGTTCAACTGAGCGCTATTACTTATTTCTTGTTAGTTAATAGTAGTTACTATAATGTTAATAGTGCATTACTTATTTGTTCCTGTGTAGTTATTCATTAATTAAGGAACATATTCTAAAGTGGGTAACACTTTAGAATACGGTTCCTTTGTTAATGAATAACTACACAGGAACAAATGAGTAACACAATATTAAGAATCTAGTAACTACTATTAACTAACAAGAAACTCTGATTAACAAATTAGTAAGTAATATCACACACATGAAAGTGATAGTTCACTATTAACTAATCAATAAATACTATTTTTTATGCTTCCCAGATAACTACTGAAAAAGTTTCATAATTCATGCAAAACTAATCAATAACTAATGCAGGACAAATGACTAGACATATGACTCAAGTGTTACATACTTCTAACGGAATTACTAAATATTTGGATCCGTAATCTAAAGTGAAGATCATGGTAACTAACAAGTAATGATTTAAGTTTTACTACATACTTACACACACGACATTCACTACAACACTTCATTCAAGTGTTACTACATACATTACTAGCTAGTTACCATGATCTTCACTTTAGAATACGGATCCAAATATTTAGTAATTCCTTTGGAAGTATGTAGTAACACTTGAGTCATTACTAGCTAGTTCCCATGATTCTTACAGTAGTTACTAGTGACAATCCTAAAGTGAGTTTTCTAATCATTCACAAGATACACACACACACACACACACACACACACACACACACACACACACACACACACACACACACACACACACACACACACACACACACACTTATATGAGATAGGAGACATACATAAAAACATATTTTTTTGAGAGGTAGGTTAAATAATAAAATCACTGTATATGGTATTTGGATGGCTTATAGACTCAAAATGGTCCAGTGTTCAGCATGACTCTATACTGATTCAATGCGAGTCCAGAGGACTCCATTTCTTTAAAATTATTCAGTTGATAAATAGTTCTATGAGATAGCATAGGTTAATTAGGTTTTCCCAAATCATAAGTCTGCTATGCTATAACATATTGATAATGTAAACAACCTTGTGTCATTCGTCCTGCATTAGTTATTGATTAGTTTTGCCTGAATTATGAAACTTTTTCAGTAGATATCTGGGAAGCATAAAATAAATAGTAATTATTGATTAGTGAATAGTGAACGACCACTTTCATGTGTGTGATATTACTTACTAATTCGTTAATCAGAGTTTCTTGTTAGTTAATAGTAGTTACTAGATTCTTAATTTTGTGTTACTCATTTGTACCTGTGTAGTTATTCATTAACGAAGGAACCGCATTCGAAAGTGTTACCCTAAAGTGTTACCAAATTACAAATGGCTGTGTCCGCTCTTACCTGAAAAATAAGGTGGATGAATACCACGCCCCTTTTTCCTCCAATAAAAACATGTTTGGTTTTCTTCCTTCTAATCAACTGTAAACTACTTGATGCATGTGTTTACTAATTTGTAAACTCATTGCTGACCTTGTTCCGGATTGGCATAATTCCCTTGAGACAGTCCTCTTTGCTCATCATCAGATCGTTCCTCTGACAACAGACCTCTGGCACTAGTCTGCTGGGGTTCAGCCTTCTGAAGAGGCTCTGATCCTCAAAGTCTTCAGCACTGTTCACCCCACAGCAATCAAACTGTGGAGACACCAATAGTCAGTTAAACGTCCTGAATGCCATTATTGTGTAGTAGAGCTGGGTAGAGGTATTCAGTATTATTGTACTGAGGTCATAATGGCGTTCCACGTGGATGTGAAGACATCAGTGCTATTGGTGCCTTGGTAATGTGTTTTCAGCTCCTTGGTGAAGAAATCTCTGGTGAGCTGTTGATCCAAGGATAGACAAGAGTAGTGAGAGCAGAGGTATATTACAGGTGGCTTGATGATATCCAGCTTTAATAATACTCACATGCTCCCGGAATATGAACGCCAGAATGGCCACCGCCAGCTCTGCCAGGAATATGATGAGTATGAGCATGAAGAACTGTGGGAGAAAAACAGGATTCTGAGATATTTCAGTAGTCCAGTAGTCCAGGCCTAAATATGCAACAAATACATACATATACATATATATATTTGTATAAAGCACTATATAAATAAAGATTTGCTTTTTGATGCTAAATAGAAAAGCACAATATTAATACAATTCTTGCTGATATTGATGAGCCAATAATTATCATGTTATGGCCAATTTTAAAAATGTATATTATTTTGTCTAAATAAATTAAACTATATATAATACAAATTATGAAGTGTTACACACAATGCTTTTTAATGCTAAAAAGTAATGCAGAACATTAATATCATTTTGGCTGATACTGATAAGCCAATTTTCATGTTATCACCGATATTAAAATGTAAATTGTTTTGTCTAAATAAATTAAATGAAAAATAAAATACTAAAGAAAAAAATAAACATTTAAAATGCTACATGTGAATGTAAGCATAACAACAATAATATAATGATATAATACAATAATATATTTATTTGGAAATTTGCTAAAGATTACATTTAATGTTACTAAATTTGTGTGTTATTAAATTATTATTATTATATTTTTTTTACATTCAATTTAAGTGAGCACTAGATGACTAACAAGGTAAATAAAAATGTACAAATGTGGGAAATGAGTATTAAACAATAAACATACAATACTGACTGATACACATTGCATATTGACCCATACCAATAAATTATATCAAGAAAGAAAGAAAAGCCCATACAAACAGTAGGAGACATTTATTTTCTCGTATGGCTCCGCAGCAGCCAAGAAATCCCAGTAGGAACAGCATCCCACCCAAGATCAAAATTGCATAGACTCCAGTAAACAGAAGAGGGTTTGCCGCCACAATCTCCCGGAAACCTGTCGGATCCACCAGCACCCAGATTCCCACCCCTAGAAGGAATGCACCTCCAAGCTAAAGGAGGAGAAAAGGGCTTAGTAAAGACCCCTGCACAATATAAACACAAAATATGATTTTATGATATAGCTATATTGATGCTCAGTTTTCTATGGAACTGCGCATTTTCCCACAGCACTAGTATGGCAGTAGGAAGTTCATGAGGCTGCTAACAAAACACTTTTGAGAAACAAAGGAAGTGCAATGTGGATCATGAGCAAAACGAAGACAAGTTGGCGCAAGATCAATGCACTTTTTCATACCGTAACATTAATAGTTGTTCAAAGTGGCAACTTGGATCATTCAGACTCCTTTGAATTACGTATTTTGTTAGGAAAGCTATCAGGAATCTGCACCATATCATCAGACTTTGTTTTCTAAAACAGATCCTACTTGGAGACACTTCCAACCAAAGCAAATCATCAAGAAAAATACAACTAGCATGATGTCACAGGCAAATCTTCTCAGCCTACAGTGAGCCTCCAACAACAGCCTTTATAACTGAGAGGTCCTGTGCCATTTAAGAGAAAGTAAAAGAGAGCACTCACAAAAATGAAGAAGTTGAAGATGAACATGAGGTACTTGATGCAACTTAGACAGTCCCCCTCCATACTTGTGCCTCTTGCAGAAGCTTCTCCCTGCCCCTGAATAAACATCATGAGAAACAAACAAAGACATTACTGAAGACGCAAAAGTCACATGCTCCATTTAAAGATGAGTCCATGAGTCAGCATTGTTAGTGACTGCTGGACTTTTGTGTTTTGAAGCTCATTCAGTGAGATCATTTCGTGAATTTGTCACTTAAAATAATACACTGGCATTGACAAAACACACATTGACTGACATATTGTGTTCAGGCGTTCCAGATGAATAATACTGCATTATGTCGTTCACAGAATGACTGGCATCTCCTGTAATCATATTCCTGGAAATGTAACACAAAGATAGATGTAAAAAAAAATCTCAATAAAAACATTTCACACCGACTGGTCATGCATGTCACAAGCTGACTCAACGTATGCGATGAGTTGTTCGCGAAAAGGAAATATCGAGGAGGAACACTAAAAACGGGCAGCATGGCTTAAAAAAAACACCATCAGGACTGTTGGAGCACATTTGTTCATCTTCACACCAGCCAGCTAAATAAACATGTCCTTTCAGCACTCCAGACCGCAAGCTGTGTGCCCCAAACCTTCTCTGAATTCATCCAAGCACTCTCTGCTCTTTTCTGCTGATAAGCTCCAGGTGTTTTCAAATGGTGCTCCATCACCTGCGCTTCTTTAATGATGCAAATTTCCCTTTGCTCCGCTACGAGACAATAGAGAGTGCACGCTGTACAAAAACACTATTAGAGGGTGCAAATAAAACACTGAGAGGTAGAATTAGATTCTGGTTAGCTGAAATTAATGCTCATTTTTAGCCTGCCCTCCATTTATACTCAGTGTCCTGCTTTTCAGCTGTGTGATTATAAGGAATATTATGTTTGATGCTTTTTCTCCTTTTTTAGAGGAATAAGGTTGATGGTAAGTGCTCCGTCTGTGCAAAGCTAAAGTGTCCCACTCTGACAGTGCACTCTCTATAATTACGGGCCATTAGGGGAATTTAGGTTAATGATGGAGCAGTTCTTCATTAGTGCACTGGGTCCGGAGCTCACCTCCCTCAGGTAGCTTTGATTGAGCTACTGCCTCAAAAACTGGCCCTTGGGATCAGGTGGAGCAGTAGTGTGTATAATGATAGGGACTCTCATATTTTCTGCTTGCTATGACCAGCCAGTCTCTCGGCTAGCCTTCTGCAGCTGTGGTCCCTGTAAAAATAGCTCCGAACAGCTGGCCGATTTCACGGGAGCTGACTGTAGATGCTGTGGCAGCAAATAATTCCACCTCTCCTCTCACGGAACAGTTCTGGCATAATTCAATAATCCCTCCAGCCTGGTTTTCCCAAAGTAATTTCCTGTGCAACAATGCGAATCAGTCAGGTGTTATAATTGGCAGGAGAGCCACGCTAAACTCGGTTAACTTGCAGGTGGGTGAGCAATTTTATTTGTATGTGTGTGTGGAAAGGTGGGTGGTTGGCCATATCAGTCTTCTTAGATTAAGACCACCAGCCTCAGAAGGTTAGAAGGCTCAGCCCACAAGTCTCAAGGTCATTACCACAAAGCCACAGCTGTCTTTTTCTCTAAGGGATTTAAACCTAACCACAACAATCCAAACACTCCAATAATGGGCAAAAGGGTTACATTACATGGACCCTGGTTGATTTTTTTGTCTCTTTACACTCTGGGCCAGATTTACTAAACTGGGCAAATTAGCGGGAGAGCGCAATTCCACAAAAGCGCTGATGGGAGTGGAGAGTTAAATTAAAGAACACAGATGCAAGCCGGATCATTTCCGTATGGCAAACACAATCTACCAAGAGCAGCACAAATTAGCGTCTGGTTTAAGACATGCTTTTTTGGGAGGTAAATAATGGCGCAAATACCAGTAAATTGACTAGCCCAAACCTTAGAAAATCGCCTTGCATGATTCATTTATATACTCTCCTCCGATAGATTTTGCATCTGTAAAGGAAACTCCTACAAATGCATATGCAATAAGGACGGCCGCAAAAATAAATGTCCACGCCTTTTCAATGCTAATTTTTCAATGCGTGTCTTTAGTAAATCCTGTCAGTTTTTTAACGCCAAAAGAGAGTTTGCGCTTGCGCATTCAAAATGGTCACAGATTCTACACAACACTAGTTTGCAACAATGATTTAAAATCTAGTCACCATTGACACCAGTCATTTTGTTGTTATTCTGTGAGGTTATGCAATTAAAGGTAGGGTAGGCAATTTAGGAGAGGATAGCAATAGCAAGCTAGCTTTGAAAGCATAAGATCCCACCCTCCCTTCAGAGCGCTCTCAAAAGCCACGCCTCCTCCAAAACATATGAATGCGCAGAGCAGAGTCTGCAAAGTGCCACGAGAGATGGCCTTAAATTACACAAATGTCTCAAAGCACATAACTTACAGAGCTCTTACTTGTACCATCTGACTGCTGCAAATTCATTTTGGCATTGATAGTGTTGACATAGAAATGCATAATTCCGTGTCTGAGGACGTGAACAGCTCCGGGTAGAAAACGTCACGGGTTGCCATCTCTTAATTATGGTAGTTATGGTGTGAACGCAGCATAAGCTCATTGTTTTGGTTCAGGAGGAACTGTAAAATATGTTTGCACCACTGGGTGAATGTCTACGGGTGCATCTCAATCAACTACCTAGTTCAGTAGTCAGGGCACTGATCGGAGTCACATTTTAAGGGTCTCAATCGCGAAATCCTACCAGTGTACTGAAACGTTCGCTCCTTAAAAAGTTCCATTATGCACGGTGAAAACCAGGGAGCTTCGAACTTCACAATTCATTCAAAGGTAAATTTACATGCAATATATAATAATCCGTTAATAAACTAATTGATGGCTCAATCGAACTGAAAACGATCGGTCATTCAGGCAAAAACACCAGTTATGCTGTGACAGTCTTGCAATGTTTTTTTCTGGATGCACCTAGTTTTGTTCGGAATTATGTAATACACACGTAAACAAATACATGAATCAGATTACAATGTTTAGGGTACATAAACAGAATTTTCAGAATATGAATTTGATGAAAATTAGTGAAAGTAAACAACTAATGAAACAAGTCATTGTCACCATAATGTTCACCACTTTGTCCGATATTGCTGTTTTACATGCTTTTATGCTGACCATTCTCTTCTGTGGATTACTTGTTTCTGTTTTATTTAATAAATACTTAACGTTATTGAACTGATCTGTCTTACTCATCATTGGACCAGATTGTGACAGTCATTTTCCGGGTTATATCCAGTTTGAAATTAATGGGGAACTGTTTCTTGTAATTAAAGATACATATGCACATCCAAATGTTGTTGTAATAAATGGTATTCAAAACAAAACATTACATTTTTTCACAAGTAAATATTATTGGTCATTTGCATAGTAATGTCCCATTTTTTAATTGTAAGAGCACATTTGGCATTAAAACGGGATACCTTCCAGTTTTACTCCCAAAGTGACATGGTGACATGTTGGAATTATTATCAACAGAAATTAACAGATAAAAGCAGAAATTATCTAACAAACCAGACTGACATATATACAGGTCCTTCTAAAAAAATTAGCATATTGTGATAAAGTTCATTATTTTCCATAATAAAGGATAAAAATTAAACTTTCATATATTTTAGATTCATTGCACACCAACTGAAATATTTCAGGTCTTTTTTTTTTAATACTGATGATTTTGGCATACAGCTCATGAAAACCCAAAATTCCTGTCTCAAAAAATTAGCATATTTCATCCGACCAATAAAATAAGTTTTTTTAATACAAAAAAAAGTCAACCTTCAAATAATTATGTTCAGTTATGCACTCAATACTTGGTCGGGAATCCTTTTGCAGAAATGACTGCTTCAATGCGGCGTGGCATGGAGGCAATCAGCCTGTGGCACTGCTGAGGTGTTATGGAGGCCCAGGATGCTTCGATAGCGGCCTTAAGCTCATCCAGAGTGTTGGGTCTTGCGTCTCTCAACTTTCTCTTCACAATATCCCACAGATTCTCTATGGGGTTCAGGTCAGGAGAGTTGGCAGGCCAATTGAGCACAGTAATACCATGGTCAGTAAACCATTTACCAGTGGTTTTGGCACTGTGAGCAGGTGTCAGGTCGTGCTGAAAAATGAAATCTTCATCTCCATAAAGCTTTTCAGCAGGTGGAAGCATGAAGTGCTAAAAAATCTCCTGATAGCTAGCTGCATTGACCCTGCCCTTGATAAAACACAGTGGACCAACACCAGCAGCTGACATGGCACCCCAGACCATCACTGACTGTGGGTACTTGACACTGGACTTCAGGCATTTTGGCATTTCCTTCTCCCCAGTCTTCCTCCAGACTCTGGCACCTTGATTTTCGAATGACATGCAACCACTGAGCAACAGTCCAGTGCTGCTTCTCTGTAGCCCAGGTCAGGCGCTTCTGCCGCTGTTTCTGGTTCAAAAGTGGCTTGACCTGGGGAATGCGGCACCTGTAGCCCATTTCCTGCAGACGCCTGTGCACGGTGGCTCTGGATGTTTCTACTCCAGACTCAGTCCACTGCTTCCGCAGGTCCCCCAAGGTCTGGAATCGGTCCTTCTCCACAATCTTCCTCAGGGTCCGGTCACCTCTTCTCGTTGTGCAGCGTTTTTTGCCACACTTTTTCCTTCCCACAGACTTCCCACTGAGGTGCCTTGATACAGCACTCTGGGAACAGCCTATTTGTTCAGAAATTTCTTTCTGTGTCTTACCCTCTTGCTTGAGGGTGTCAATGATGGCCTTCTGGACAGCAGTCAGGTCGGCAGTCTTACCCATGATTGCGGTTTTGAGTAATGAAACAGGCTGGGAGTTTTTAAAAGCCTCAGGAATCTTTTGCAGGTGTTTAGAGTTAATTAGTTGATTCAGATGATTAGGCTAATAGCTCGTTTAGAGAACCTTTTCATGATTTCATGAATTTTTTGAGATAGGAATTTGGGGTTTTCATGAGCTGTATGCCAAAATCATCTGTATTAAAACAATAAAACACCTGAAATATTTCAGTTGGTGTGCAATGAATCTAAAATATATGAAAGTTTAATTTTTATCATTACATTATGGAAAATAATGAACTTTATCACAATATGCTAATTTTTTGAGAAGGACCTGTATGTATATATAGCATAAATAAAACAAGAATCACTACATAATCACATAAAAAAGGAACTAAAGTGCTTCTTAATCCAGTGATTCTACAATTTGTCAAATAAAAAAGTAAATTGTCTTCTGTTTAGATAAAAGTCAAATATCAACATATCAAATGTCACGGTCTTGGGTTGTTTTTTGCTCAATGAACTCAAAAAGCACCCCGAAATCTGATCCGTCTTCTTAATGCAAAGGGACCGCTTGAACTGTAGAGGAGAAAACACTGCACTGTTAGAGCAGTAGATGAAAGCTAATGACCGAGGAGATAGTGGAGCAGGATTGAACTACGATTTCTGCATCCAGCTAGAAGAGAACTGCCTCTGCCTCTAGATAAATCACCTGTCACAGCTGCCTGGAAGAATCGTAGAATACACATGAAGTATTTTCACAGAGTACGTTGCCCTCATCCATCACGAGACAGCCTCCAACTGGGAGGTACAGCTCAGAGACAGACAGTATGGAGGATCTTCTTCCTCCACTCCTCACACTGCATGTAAACACTCGTTACAAGCTTTTTGAGTGCGACGTTAGGACATTGCTCTTCAAACCATCTGTGCAAGTTTGTCTCAGCTGACCTATGAGATCCAGCTTTGGTGTAAGATCTTTCCATCTGGTCGGCTTCATCTGGTTGCGAAGTACAAACTGCTTAACAAATAATGGCATTGGGAAAAGGTGTTTCTGATTGATGGATTATCATGTTTCTAACTAAAAACGGTGACAACTCTATTTTGGTAAAGGATGTCACACCTAGGCAACTGCTTTTGGTGAAGTCTTGCTGTCTTTTGTCAGAGGTCTGTCACACTCATCGATTTAAAATGACAGAGGGTGTCAGACTAAATGCCTGCCTCTGACATTTCTCTCCGATTCCCTGTCACAAATTGCAACGCCCCTTTTGGCAGCAAATCAATCTGAAGCTCACTGAAAGAATACCACATGAACAAAGTATTGCCTGAATTCAGATGCAACGGTGTAAATGTTTACTAGCAGCTTCAGTGAGAATAAATAAATATGGACTGTTCTGGCACCACTTTCTTATTTCATTAGCCATTTAAAGGGATAGTTCATAATTTACTCTCAAACTCAAGTCGCTCCAAATCTGTCTGACTTTCTTTTTTTTCCATTGGAACACAAAAGAAGATATTCTGTCTGTATTAGTCTAAAAAAATGATTTTTTTATTGAAAAATGTATTATTCAATGATGTTTATTCATACATGTTTACAACATAAGGTTGTAAGGTTGTATTTCTTTAAGTGTTGTTTAAATGGACCTTTGTATTTGCTGAGAAATTGGATGACTCCAGAACATTCACTACACTGCCTACTATTAGACTAACGTTTGATATGATAAAAAAATAATACAACAAAATAAGCCATATACTGCATTGTAAAAGACAACCATTTAAAAAATGTGCATTCTATTGATTGATATAAGCCAGACAGCATGCTTTTAACTTTTCTCATCATTGTGCCAGCATGGGGGTGATTTCAGTGGAATATATTGAACTTCATACATTTCAGCACTGAAAGCTTTCTCTCTTTTTCATTTAAAAATACAAAGAGAGATATGAGTCAAAGTTAAAGCCTGATTAATGGACCCTTCAATGGTGCCAAACTTCTTTAGACTTTAAAATTAAAACTTCCCTCAACATTTTTCTTATTATTCACATTGACGAAAAGGAGGTGGAAAGGGCAATTCTTAAAGACTGTTGAATGATTTGCTACACAATGATCAGACACTAAGCCAAATAAAAACTAACTACATTGTCAAAAGAAGATCTATAGAAATAGATGTATGGACCTCTCTGTATCTTGTCCGGTTCACTAAACCATGATATATTTGGCATGCATTCCTGAACTGAGACTGACCGAGTAAAGATTGTATTATACCCATGATTTCTTTTTCTTCCAGATCTTCATTTCCCAGCACCTGATACTCAGGTCAAACAGCTCTTGCTTTTACCTTTGATAAGTCACTGCACCAAATAACCTCAAATGAATGGCATGACAAAATATCAAATACATACAAAAATATTTTATTTTATTCTTATGGCTCTCAATTGATAGGAAAGAGAAACAAATGAGGAGGAGGGTGGAGGAAAGATCCATATTAAAGAGCAGGAGTCAATGGCTGCTGTTCAAGGTGAGCTGAATGCTAAGCAGACACATAAAGTGAATTTATAGGACTTGCCGCTTCTCTTTAGACAGTTACTGAAGCCCTTGGGAAATGGCTGTCTGACTTACCATCTCATGTGGCATCAACACATACATCATAACCTCTGTATTAATGAACCGCTCTCTGGCGCAGAACTCAGTCAATGAACTCAGTTTCTCAAAGGAATGTATTAAGCAAAAGGGCAACACTTTAAGGCAAAAATTTAGAAGAAAAGAGGGTTGCCTTTTCATTTGATAGCATTTTGTGAATGATGCAACACAAAAACATGCTAATGCATTACTGGTATTTATTTTCATAGCATGCATCAGTAAACACAAGCCATCATTTATGTCTTTCCCTTCTCAGTCCGACGCCTTCAATTATGCACGGCTATCTGCATTCTGGAATATGGTGTGTCTGAGGATGGTATTTTTGAAGAGAGATGCCTGCATATCTAATTATGTCAGAACCTCAACCTAACCAGGAGAGACCCGTGCTAGAGGCCATCAATGCATTTAGGTTAAGGATCGATTAGTTGCTATACACCAATATTCTCAACGCCTCTCCTTGGAGATAAAGCTCAGAATGTTTCGAAGTTCATACCACTTATACACAGTAGAAACAGTGATTTTTTTTACTAGTTTAGACTTTTATTCACCTATGACTGGTATTATTGTACTTAACGGTCCCATATTATGCCCTTTTACAAAGCTTTGATTTTGTTATTGGGGTCTTCTAGAATAGGTTTTTATGCTTGAATGTTCAAAAAACGAAAAGCGCAATGTACTCTGATTGGAAATGTTTCAGAAATGTCACATCCCTTACCATCTGTGACCGCGAGTTTCAAGTCAAGTCACCTTCATTTATTTAGCCCTTTTAACGATATAGATTGTTTCAAAGCAGCTTTACAGTGTTAATAGGAAATCAAAGTAACAGAGATTGTTTGGGCTTTACAGCAGCTCCAGAATAAAGTCATTGTCCAGCTAAAGTTAGTCTTGATTGATTCAATTCCGTCACAACGATCATTAGTTATTAACTTAGGAACCGCTAACACGACACCGTTCTAACAGAAAACCGTTCATGCGATCCAGCCGCTGATTTGCACAAAACGCAAACCATGAAATAGGTTCCAAGGTACAAGCCTTGAAAAATTTATAATACAGAATTTTGTATCGCTTCCCCGTAGCCACGTGAACCGGAATTATCCCGACAACGTTTTATCTGTACAAAGGTAATAAGGGAAGGAGGCCTTTACAGAGGAGAGACTAGTTGACACTTCAGGACTGCATTGTCGTCGTGTCCAGGCGCTGGTCCTTTATCAGATCCAATTACGGCCTGGATCCGGCATACTGCGGTAAACCTCGGGATAAACAGAGAGACTAATATTAGCGTAGACACCATCCTTCTGATGATGTAAGTACATCGTGATTTATGGGAAGTGCTCCCGGTTCTGGCTGACCTAATCTATGCAGCCTAACATTGAATTATAGAAGTCTATAATGTGTTATGTGTATATAGGTGTGGCGAACAGGACGGCCGAGGGACGTGAGAGAACGGCGCGAGGCCGGTGGTGCGATTGCTAATGAGCATCACATGTGAGGCACACCGGTCTCGCATCTCTCACGGAGGAGCGGAAGCATAAAGGAGGAGCGACGACGTTGATGATCGAGAGAGGAACAGGCCTGTATTTTTGTTGTGTTTTTTTTTTTTTTTTTTTTTTTTTTAACAATCCAAATATAATTTATTAAAAATAAAACAAACAAACGAAATACCACCAGCAGCCCCTCGCGGACGACTGCTGGCTACCGAAAATAAATATAACTGCCAGCAGCCCCTCGCGGACGACTGCTGGCTAAAATAAAATACAAAAACAAAACACAACTAAAATACAGGCCTGTTCCTCTCTCGATCATCAACGTCGTCGCTCCTCCTTTATGCTTCCGCTCCTCCGTGAGAGATGCGAGACCGGTGTGCCTCACATGTGATTCTCATTAGCAATCGCACCACCGGCCTCGCGCCGTTCTCTCACGTCCCTCGGCCGTCCTGTTCGCCACAATAGGTGTCTGCTTCCCGGACAATGTTAGGAAGACTGTTCCAAAGTTTTGGTGCTAAATAGGAAAAGGATCTACCGCCAGCAGTCGATTTTGATATTGTTTGATATTATTAACAGGCAGGAATTTTGAGATCACAATAGACGTGAAGGACTATAATGCGTTAAGAGCTCGCTCAAGTACTGGGGAGCTAAACCATTTAGTGTTTTGTAAGTAATCAGCAATATTTTAAAATGTATACGATGTTTAATAGGGAGCCAATGCAGTGGTTCAACACACTACTTACCCAACTCAACCAGGCCTCGTCATTTTATACAGGTGGGAATTATTTAAATGAGGAATATTGTGAAGTGTACAATCCCGGAAGTAAACTCAACACTACAATTGAGGGAGTTCAGAAACAGTGAGAATAACTCCCTTTGGAGTGCTTTGTAACTTTGCTCAAACAGCAACACTAAAGTAAGTTGCGATGTAACAGAAGTGATTTTTAATCACTACAGAAGTGATTTTTCTATTTATTGTGACAAAATGAGTTAAACGGATTATCGAAAAAATTAGGCCGGACACTTAATTTACAGATTTGAGCTTGCATTACATTGGGAAAAAAAGAGGTGGGGATTAATCTGAAATGATTAGAAACGTCAGGCATATAGAGATTTTGACATTTTAGAAGCCTAAAATGTGTAGCTTTTTGATTAAAAATTACAAGCTCAAAACAAATGAACTTTGCGTGGATGAATTGTTCACAATAAGATGCATTTAGAAAACAGATAGGGTGTATTTAATGCCAACTTTAACTATGTAAACTAATTCATCACAGTTTTGTGTATGAGATGTTTTATCTAGCACGGCCCCATTGGTATTCAGGAGGCGTTATCTGTTCCACACAAAATGCTATGACCTTCAAATGATGTGTTTTGACTCAGACGTAAGGTCAGACAGACAAAAAATTTTTTAAGAAAATGAAAACGCTGACCCTAAAATACACTAGAGATCTGTGTAATGGACGGTCCTCTTAGTAGAAGTCCATAGCATGATGAGGGACAAAACATGGTGGACATTTCAGGACCAGGCATAGCACATATAAGGCCTAAACAAGTATTATTATGGACAGAATCAATAAATTTCAGACAATCAATACATTTCAGATCAATACATTTCAGACACAAATTCAGACAACTAATAGGATTTTAGAAATATTAGGAAATTATGAAATGTAACAATTTTATAAAACACATGCAGTTAATATCAATATTAGGCTACAGAGCAATTTCCCCAGCACACACAAACGAATATTTATATTCCTAAATTAGGCTCTTTAATGGTGGTTCTCTATTAAAATGTCAAGGACTAGACTTGATTAGTGCCCAAGAAACCTGCCAATAAATGAATTCTGGAAACTTAAAATATGTTTGGAAAAAACAATAAATAGTTTTCTTATAATTTAGGTGGATTATAAATTAAACTATCTCATTATTTCTAATTTTGTCTATGACAATGGAGACAACAAAGTAATAAGTCTGAAAACCATGCAAAAAGGACAGTGCATGTACATTAAAGCAGCAGTAGGTAACTTTTCAACCTTCATAATATATTTCCAAGTCTCTTGTGATGGTACATCGACTTACAATAGGTTGAATGACAATTCTGCCATAGCCTGACGGGGTCTGTAGCGTTTTTAATCGTACTTTTAAATTTCGGGTTTCGGGTAGTAACCGGCGAACAAAGAGAACTACAAAATTCGACTGCTTTACGGCATATACGTCACTTCCACCACCACCCCCACTTCCTTAAAATCGGACGTGCGAGCCAAATGTTACAGTCATGGCCGAAGCAGCACAGAAAAACAAGAAAGCAAAGGTTTTATCGGAGGAAAGCAAAAAGAGAAAAAGAGAAAGTGATCGCGTTAAAGGCAGAACGAGGATCAACATTGGGCCAGCGTTTTCTCGCTGGTGTGAGCTGAAGGAGGAGGAGGGGTGCCCGACCGAAGCGGACTTGGCTGTCATGCTTTTGGACAAGTAAGTATATTGCTAGCATACTATCTTGCATACTATCTCTTTGAATCTTTATTTCATTTTATTTGTCTTGCCTCAAGCTATAATGCAAATCGATTTGTAAAATTTGCAGATTCATTTATGGTAGCTTGATATTATAATATTGACGATATATGGTTATTATCTACCACTCAAACATTGCATTGAAGTATCATATAGATTCAGTAAAACGGTAACCAATAGACTAGGCTACTATAATGACGCTGGCTTGTAAACGTGATCATCGCGATCATTTTTCGTTTGAAAAAAAATAAACCCATGAAATTATATTCATATGACATGCTGAAATATATGCCACTGTACCTGGGATGAAGACATTTCACACGCGACGCAAGCAGAACACCTGCATGTGACCTCCTCCTACAGTGTTCAGGGCTATCATGGTTCTCAACAAATGCACGTGCATGTAGGATGACAGAGTTTAAGACAGTAGTAGAGGACAATACTGTTTCCCAACTGTAGGGGGACCCCAAGAGCAAAAGTTACCTGGTGTTACTTTAACATCCTCTGGGTGTTACCATAATGTTGCCAGCTCTAATTATTCTAAAAGGAACGGAGGCTGTTAGTGTTGGAAGGCAACTGAGTGCTATAGACATGGAAATATGCTGTTCTTCTCTGTCTCTGGAGGATACCAGTCCCAATCTGAGAGCAAGGCATCTGCCAGAAGACATCTATACTTTTAACGACATGCTGCGAATGATACAAACATGTACGTGAGATAGGGTGGGTTTCTGGTTCCCTTAAAAACAAGAGAATTCTAGGTTTACAAAATGTCCACATTCTAATAAACTTTCAGATTGCCATGACACACTTTCTGGCATGGAACCTCATCAACTGTGAAGCTGATGGAAAACATTTAGCATTAGCTTTATTGAATGTTTGTTAACACCCTGTTGAGATAAGGTGAAAGACACATGGAGCCAGAGAAAAAAAAGGGCAAAGCAGGAGGGAGAAGTATTGATTAAAAAAAAAAACATTAGAAAATAGCCAGCATGAAACCCTCTTGCACCATCTGCCCTAAATACTAACAATAACATGAATGAAGCAATGCAGAAGAGTGTTACAACACTTCAGACCGAGCCTTTGTTTTGAGAAAGTTTTGCACTTGCAAAGGAAGGAAGGGGAAGAAAGCACTATAGACAAAACAATTGTTAACAAAGGAAAAAGGCCATGTCATACAAATCAATAGATTAAACTTACTCTTGTTATTCTTGTGCATTCTAAGAGTGGCTGAATTTAGTAAGAAGCCACAATATACCCAGCATAAGAACAATCTTTTTTTTTTCAGTGTGGGAATGTCTGAAGTTGCTGATAGCAGAAATCATGGCAGTATCCCTTGAAAACATCTTTTCAGATTGCTCAGAATTAGACACACAAGATCAGAGTGTTCTCACTTAGCTGTACTTTTCTTTTTCAAGATTGTAGGCTGAAGGCAAATTCCACTTTGTTGTATATAAGGTATGTAACTAGGAACAATTGCATGTAAAACCTTCAGTCACCATGAAATCAAAATAAACTTTTTTTTTATGTTATGTTATGTTATGGTTGTCCAATAGCCAGACGAGTTTCAATTCTTCCCCTCCAACCTTTCACTCACACAAAATGATTGCAAGTAGAAAACGACAACGATCCAATCAATTCCCAATCAAGTCCCACCCTAAATTTTGTTATTGTCCGAGAAGCAATTTCACACGGATATACGTCACAATAGGGAAGAAAAGACAATGGTAAATTTCATGCCAATTTTAGATTAGGATTAGATTAGGAGCATTTGCTATTATTGTCAATTGGGCATGACAAGCATTAGATACAAAAAATTGTTGAGGGAGATGGAAAGTGTACTCAATTTTATTGGGGAACACTGTGAAACCAAGATTAAAATAACAACTGATGGAGGATTAGGGTTTTCTTAAAAGATGAATACTTAGATGGATAGTTGTAGAAAGGGTTGTCACTGTACCAAAATTTCAGTAGTTGGTACCAATAACGAGACATTTTTATTTTAACAATTCATTTTTTTATCACCATTGTATCAGGTTTCAGGTTCAAATGTGATTGCTTCATGTTAAATAGACAGTTACTCCTTGACTTGACTAACTTTGACTTTGGACTTCATTTTGAGATAACATGCTTCAATCAAGTAACCCAATCAAACAGAAACAGGACTTTCACTTCTCATCATTCTTTGCACAGGCTGAATTGGGAGAGTAAATGTTGAAATAAAGTGTTATTTTATGCATTTTTTTAGCAAGTTGAGGAAATGGCAAGACTTGTTAACGTTTAATGTTCTATTGGTATTTAAAAGTTTCTGTCATGTTAGTGGTTACCATTGTGAAGTGCTGAGCTTGTGCTTGGGTTGACCTGCTAACAAGAATTCAAATTGCTTTAATAATAAAGCAATCACTATGGTAGTGCACTGGATAAAACCAGCATCACTTCTAGACTGCCAACACTGAACATCACAAGAGTAAAGAAAAGTTATATTTAGTTTGTTGTTCTGTAGATCACAGGACTAATCAAGATTTTTTGGGTTTTACTTGTTTCAGTCACGTGGAACCACCGTCCATGATTGGATCATGTTCAGCCAAAGAGCTATTTTTTTGAGTGATACTAAATGCTGGAAAAACACATTGTAAATAGAGACCTTTGACCTTCTTCACAAAGTGCTCACACAAATACAGACGGGGACATTTGAAAGCAGCTTCCTATCAGCGGGTACCAGATTAACCCAGTACATGATTCTTCCAGTACTGCAGAAAGGCGGGTGTCGTTACGTTTTTAAAATGTCAGAATCGACTTGGTACCATACTGGTACTTTTGACAACTCTAGTTGTAGCATTAGTGGTTGGGATACACAAACAGGATGTATTCACGGGTTTAAATATGAGGTTAAAATTAAGAACCAAGTGAATGTTCATTTTTATGCTGACCTTAGTAACAAGAGCCAGATTTTGATGGCATGATTAAAAATGATCAAAAATCCCCATACCATATGTACCTGTATATATCTGTCCTTCCAGCTGATGGCAAGCGTGCTGCTTTTCAGAAATCTGCTTCACACTTCTTCTCTGAGACTGTGAATAAATGTGCATAAAATGAAGATAGTCATTATTTCATATGGCATGAAATACATGTCAAGCAAACACTGTTACTGAGACCTCATACTCTCAACTCTCTTCGAATCTTGCAACCATCTTGCTATTGTTATTCATGCATCCTTTTACTGCTTTAAGTGTGATCAGCTAGACGTTTGCTTGGATCTCTTTTGCAACAACAAGGGCATCCAACTAAGACATAGGCCTCATGCTTATAATCTGACCAGTGACCTTGAGACCATTGGTGGCTAATATATGAACAATGCCTGCACTCACAGAAAGAATACTTTTTCAAGAGGCCATCACAATCAGTTTATTCAGTTTAACCTTCAAGCTTAAGGATGCTTCACATGACCAATTCTTCTAAGGAACAAAATATGATTACCACCACATTCATTATCAGCCAGGAGGTCAGGCTACACAACTGAAACAATATAAGGCACTTATGTGTCTCGGGTACTTAATGCACTGTAGAAAACTCTTTGTCAACCTGTACCCTCTGAGCACAGAGCATCAAGAGCATACTAGCCATGGTGGGGAGTTCAGCACTAAGGGACTGAAATGTTCATCTGTTTCCATGGATACAAACAGAGAGGAAAATGGAGTACCATAGAATGTCGCAGAAAACTGTCTGAGGTGCATAGTCAACAAAATCAAATCAAATTGGGTTACAATGAAATGTTTAGAAGAACCAGAATAGGGAGGCAAAAGACCAAGCTTAAGATATAAATCCTGTAAAAGAAAAAAAAAGAAGAAAAGATACTTAAAAAGGAACATGTGCTTTTCCTGAACATTAATTCTGCTCCACAGCCATATCGATCTTTGCCTGTTGTAACTTTCCAGCTGTTGCAAAGTGGAATTACATCCTCCAGGAGCCGTTCAATTCTGCTGGCTTCACAGCCTGCCATGCTTCACAAACTGTGAGAAACGATGATTGAGAAAGAGCGGCACATTGACTTTACCTTGCCTGGAACACAGTGCTATGACTAACTCATCACAATTGTGATAACCAAACTAGCACTCATTACTAAGACTTGTGTCCAACTGCCATAAGGGCAACATTGGCAATTTTATATATTATATTATAATATATTAAAAGTGAGTCAGACTGTTTTGATTCAGCTCAACTGGGCAGAAAACATGTCAGTAGCTCAACTGAGGAGTGTGTGTTAATTTACACATGTAGCTATGTAACTACCTTATGACATGCATTTGGGATATGACTTTTTATTTTACAGCCATTCAGCAACAGCATTACCCCACAGATGGTTGGGAACTTTATCAATATTACTGTACTGCAGTTATTTGGGTCATTGTACGTTTTATTTTTATTTATTGATTAATAAAACCGTTACCATACTTAAAAAATTGTTTTTTTGAGAGATCAATGATGTCACTAATTGTGATATGAATGTATTATAGTTTGGTTTGTGAAAGGTAACTTATGTACAAGAGATGAACATTGTGCTGATGTGTACTGTGCTACAATCAGAAAAAAGCATGCACTCCAAAGCAACTGTTCCTTTAAAAAATAGGCACTTGTTAGATTGCTTCAACATACGACCTCTCACACCATGTGACAGATTCAGGTTATGGCCTAGAACAATGTGACAAAATAGAGCAAACTGTTAATGGCCAGTATGGAACTTTTAGACAGTAAAGATAAATAGAATAGAAGGAAGGTGAATCATCCTTGTGCAACAGAAAGCAACTCATATTCTACTAATGCCCTCAATACCAATGCTATTTTAGGATAATTTATGTACTATTATAGTTTTTATTAATATTTTAATTAGCTTTTATTTTTTTTATATATTTCAGTTTTAATTGTAGTACTTCAAATAAAATATATTTCAGCTATTTGCCAATGCAATATTTATTCAAGTTTTTTTTAAGTTTAAGTATTTTCTTCAAATATTTATTTTATTTCAGTTTTTTTTTTTTCATAAAATATTTCAGTCATTTTAGTTCACTATAACAACCCTGTTTAGGATCAACCAACACCTCCAGCCTTCCGTCTTCATCTCTACACTCTTCCTGTGCCACTCTGACCAGCTAAACTGCAAACGTGCAAAAATGTTACCTCCACTGATTACGAGAAATATGTGAGATTACTAGCAGCCTACCCATCAAGAGTTTGATATTATGTGCACTGGGAATCACATCATGTGCTTTGCTTTACTTCAACACCATTCAGTGTCATTTGATGGACAGATCTGATGGACATTCAATCTGTCTGAACATTTGCTCTTTAACGTAAGCTTAAATATCTAGCATTAAACTAAGGCCTCCCAAAGGTTTTTCTGGGAACGAGTTGTCCTTGGTCAGGTCGACCTCAATGAAGGAAAAAATAGTAGAGAAAAGTTCCCTTCCTATACAAGTCCCTCTGAGCAATACGTGGTAAAATGCAGATCAGGTTTTGAGAAGCTCAGTTTCTGCTGTTTCAGATGACAGCTATATCAGAGAAAACCTTAGGCATGAAAGGGGAGCACTGAAGGCCTAGCTCTATACCCCAAGGACTCAATTATGTGCAGTACCTTCAATGAACATGGCAAAAACACTGAGGAGCCTGGCTTCTCTACCGGTCTCTGGAGTCCGTTCCAGTATGGCAGGCGCAAAGGGAATCGATCATGACCCATCCACTTACTGAGCACAAAGCTATTCCACTACTTTACAGTACCTGGGGTCCCATACACAACCGAAGCTTACTACCGGTATTTGAGAAACACTCCTGACGAGACACAGAATCAGGCCATTGAACATTTGTCCAGCTTTGCTGTAGAAAACTAGTCTCTCTTTTTATGCTATCATTTTTTGTAATGGGATACCTTTTGCTCTTCAAACCAAACCTATGAAGGAATGCATGGCTGATAACAGTTTTTATACCTTGTGTATATTTTATCTAGGTCATATTTTATAATTTAGCACACATGCAAGGTCTTAATACACACAATTCTTCTCTTCATCCCCTCCCTCAGACATAACACCCCTACAATGCTCTTTACATTCACTAAATCCACTCAACAGCATGTTTGATCAAATAGAACACGTAGCTATTATGACGATTAAGTTCATCAGTCTCTTGGATGTTTCAATAACAATGACCAGCTCAACAATTCCTTCGGCATGAAGTCACTGGATACCGCAGTGGTTCAGTGTGGCTGTTGTGCTGTTATAAAAGACACTTAAAAAACATTCAAGGATGGACAAGTCAAAGCACCAGGACCTTGCTTTCCCTATGGGGCAATCAACTTGTGGGCCAGCTGTTGAAATCGGTTTATGAAAATATACAGAGATTTAAAAGGGAGAAAAAAGTCCAACATCTTCTGGCAGGCCCGGTGCAGTTACATTCCCCCATCCAAATATCCCAACTACTGCACAATTAAACCAATTGATCTAATCTTTTTAATCTAAATATTCACTAAATCAAAGTCACAATATGGCATTTGAAAGCAAAAGGCTGTGATTTAATTAGCAGCGGTTTAAACTTTATTTTTTCAATTATTTCTACAAATTTTGTGTAACATTTTACTTAAAAAAACAACTTGGCAAATGTTCTGCTGCAAAAAAAATTATGCTAACTGAAGGCCATACAAACCAATATAAATGTACAAATGTGGGCTGTTATATATGTAATGTTGGGGTTGAATGAAGACGTAAATAAAAGTACTGGATCTATTTGCAAGCAGTTTTTTTTAATCAAAATAAAACTTAAAAAAAACGTATCAGGTTCTAAGGAAACAAAAACACGATAAGCAGAACAACCACAGTAATAATGACAAGATCTGACAAAGACTGAAACAAACACAGGGCTATAAATATACAGAAAAACACTGGTCTAAACAAGTTAATTAACTAGACCCAAGTGTAACACATAAGGGCAAATAAAAACCATAGCAACAGATGAACAAATACAAAGGAAACAGAACTGGGAACAGTGCAAAACTAACTCAAACCAAACTCAAACCCTGAACAGGCATAACAATATATTGTGTGCAAATAAATAAATACAATTAAAACATTTATATTACTCCTCTGAACATAGTAATGAGACTTCTTACATTCATATCCCATTACTATTTAGGACTACTTACAATTCCCATTACAGTTACTGTCGATAATGTCCAGGTATTTGTCACAGATGGGAGAACAGACAATGGAATGAGTGATTGTGATGAAGCAAACTTCACCAACAGACAACAAAGGAACGTAAAGCACTGTATGGAATTCAGGCAGATAACTTTTTTCTTTCAGCAGGTGAACTGACTGAAGAGGAAGCCGAAGCTGTGGGACTGAAGAGGATGGTTGCGGGGCAGAAGAAGGTGAAGATTGCCAGACAGGAACACAGGTGAGGAGTCGGGTAAGTCTTGCACATATAGCGAAGGAGTTGCAGGATCTGGCATTGATGGTACGGCTGAGTCTGTGACAGTAATACAGACCTAATTTTTCCTCATTTTTCACATTTTCTGCACTGACTTGCACTGAAGAAAATCATTCAGCAGAATGGATTTAAACATAGTAAAATGTGTAAAATGGAGTGAGAGCACCACTTTCTTAAGTATCCTTCAGTATTATTGAATTAACAAAAATGTATCAAACAAAAACGTAATCTCTTCACTTCATTTCAAATTTCTTTCTGTTGCGTCCAATCCCCTAAACACATATAACAGCAGTCAATGGTCCATCAAGCTCTCAAAGTGCATGATAACTTTCCTACACTGACACTGTAGATATTTATATGCATATTAAGCTTATATCATGAGAGGATACACAAATTAGTCAGAGGTTGCAGAACAGTAATGAAGAAGAAAGAGGATAAAAATCTTGTCATTCACAGACTTTTCATTTTCTACTAACTTTCAACAACTCAAGTGATGCCAGTATGAAAGACTAAACTAGCAGCCATGAGACAACTATAAAGACAAAGAGGCAATACCTAAAGGGAAAAGGCGCAGACACGGATTCTTAGACTTCTTTACTGCATGACCAGATTTTTTCACCGGGTTTCATTTTCGGAGACATTTGAACTTCCCGAGGGAGTCGATGTGGTTTATTACTGCACTCCAAAAGGCAGTGGCTCTGACTTCACTCCGTCCAGCCTCACAGCAAACAGCATTAACCCAATAAACGGCCCCTGGGAGAGAGTTCAAGCCACTTCATGAATACAAAAATAAAGCATTGGTACGTAACTGAAGGTTGCAGTACCATAACAATCAATAATCATCACAAAACACAACTGAAATTACAAGTTCATTGGACCTCCGCTTCCATTTCTGCAGGATTCATGAAGGGTCGGTGTATAATATAGCATGTGGTCGAGCCAAGTTGAATTTCTAAGTTGAACATGTCCCTCTCAATCAAGCCATCTGGGCCTCACGATCATTACAAAAAGTTTCTCTTCAACAACACAGTAAGACACAGTGAACAGCAGTAAAGCAGCATGTCTAATGAATTGTGGAAAGCAGTTCCTCACTCCTAATCCTTTTCTTTCTGCTTTTACTTCAAGCATATGGTTCATGGATGTGCTATTTTTTAATTAGAACATCACTTCAGTCCACAAGGGGAGCCAAGTTGGAATTAAAGATGATTCTGTTTCTTGGAGATATAAACAAGATGTATATATGCATATCGAGAACAATGGTGTAAAAACAAAAATAAGTTCAAATAAAAAGGCAAGTGTGCAGAAAAAGAGACTGAAAAATGCTGAGCACTGCTGCTGAAATATTCTTGTGGGATAACGTGAGTTCTGCCATTTTCAAATTTCCAGGTTACATAAAAGTGGACAATTATGGAGACTGGGACCATTACCGAGCCAGGGCAGAGGTTTGTTGAGAGACTGATGATGTTGATTTGTGAAACTGACTGATTATAAAGGGAAGCAGTGAGAATAGGGAGTAGCAATGCACAAAAAAGCATTCATCTTCGGAACACAAATGAAGATTTTAAGTGTAAACTAAACACACACACACACAAACTGTACAGAAAACACATTCCCATCCATGTTAATAACACCAGTATGAATTTCCGCACTGGTCCAGGGTGGTACACCTGCATTCCATGATATGTTTTTCATCTTTAGTTTGCTTATCAGCTTGTGAGCTCACAAGTGTTCAGTCTATGGTGACTCCACATTTATTACTTCTAAGCTTTGGGAGATGTACATTGATGTACAAAACTCATTTCACTTGGAAATTAATTTTGTGCATACCAAAAAAGGTCTGTCAGAGAAAACAATTAGGGAGGGACATGGCTTACTGATAATACAAGCTAAATATTTTGCCATATCAAAGTGCTTTTGAAAGAAGGTTTTCTGGCACCAGCTGGCCATTGTTCATTATGCTGCAGCGCAGAAATCGACAAAGAACCATAACAACTGACTTCAAAATGTGCCGTTAATGGTCCTTTTTTAAATGAAACAAAACTTTTAGCCCAGCCACATTAATTTTAAAATGTGATTGACAAGCAGAAGAGTGTACAGCAGATGTAAAATATCATTGAGGTCCATTGTGTGTGTGTGTGTATGTGTGTGTACAGTATATATATATATATATATACACACACATACACAAATAAATTGTATATAATACATACAGTTCTGGAACAAAAGTAACACCTGAATGCAGTCAAATACTTGCCTCTGTTAAGTCTTTAGAGAAAGCAGCAAGGCTTTGAGTGCAGATGAAAAACAGGAACAGATGGGACTTCTGTTTGTCCCTGGACATTTCACCGTGACTCCCCACAAAGACACCAGTCTACACATACATGCAGCGTGGAATGATAGAACTGCCTCATTGTGAAATAAAATGTTGTCTTTCTTTTGCTTTCTAATTAGCCATTGCACTGCATGGTGCAGGATCCTGACTCGCATCAGAAAGTAGAAATGAACACAGACACCTGTGCGCTTTATCCACATTCTCAACCACATACGGAAGCTTCAAAATCTTTTCAGATGGACCCAGACGAGGCCTCAATGCACAGCCTTTACAAGCTGAAATCTGGGATCTCCTGGGTCGCCATTGATCATGGCAGGGGAAGAAACATCACAAATGCTCAGAGGTGGAGTCCCGAACAAAGGAACTCTTTTTTGCTGGAGACGTGGCCTGGTGGGAAGGGCACGTGCTCTGACATGTTGCATGGTGCTAGGTTGTGCGGTTGAGAATGGTTTTAAATTCCAATTAAATTCCTGAATTTGAATTGAGGAAGCAAACAGGATGCAGAATTGCTCTTTGAATTGTAAGAAAGGAATATTAAAATGAACTGAAATATAACTCTAATAAGTGTAGAGAGGGCTCATGAAGACAAACTTTGAATGATGGCTTGACAAAGTTTTGTTTGAAAGTTTAAAACATTGTTGAAATATTTTAAAAAAGCCCTATATGCAGACAGATAAATCTGTTTCTATTGAAGTCCTTAATTTTTCAAATACACTACTTTATTTTTGACAAATTTATGGACCAGGGAGGAAAAACAGTTGCCAATGACATAACTTGTTACATTTCTGTTGAATTGTAGTTCATTCAATTCCACTTCCAATTCTTAAATTCTGAATTTTGCTCAACCCTTGAGTGGTGGCCAGCATTTGAATGTTTGAAAATGAAAATTCTGCCATTTACACATCCTTATATTGTTCCAAACACGGACGTGAATGAAACACAAAAGGGGATGTCAGATAGAATGACAGCTTCAGTCACCATTCACTTTCATTAGAATAATTCAGATCCATTGAAAATGAATGGAGATTGAGGCTCTAATTCTACCTAATGTCAACTTTCTTTCAAGTCACATGGGTTTAAAACAACATTAAGCTGAGTAAATTACAGATTGTCCCTTTAAGTGGTCCAGAAAATATCCGACAAATAAGAGAACTTCCATGTGGGAAATTTCAATACTAAATAATTTCTTCATTTAGTAAAAAGAAGGATGTGAAATTCTGCTGACTTCATGTGGTCAGAAATGCTTCCTCAGTATCAACCATCATGCTTAATAATCCCTTAATAAATATTTTATGAGTTACCCAATATTTTATTTATCATCTTGAATACCAAACAGACCTCACCAATATAGTTCAGTAATGTTATGTCTTTTTTGTCAGACATTTAACCACAATTATATGACATAGAGGAAAACAGACATAGCATTAACAGAATGTTTGCAAACAAGATAAAGAAAGAAGACAGTAGGCATTATAGCCTATTCCGTACAGTAACTAGCTTCACAGGTATACTGATATAGGCTGTCACTCAAGAGCTACGCCTGCGGTGCTGATCTGCTCTTCTTCACCCCCTGCCAGCCCTGACTAAACCAACAGTTTTCGACACTGACAGTTTTTATAATTGACTTAAACTGTCTGAGTCCCTTTTAAAGTGCCATTGTTTCTGATATACATACCACGTGAATTCGGTTTTATGCTGTGAACAGCAAATACACAGCGAGAAAAGTATTTGTGTTGGCATGTCAACCCTTCCACACCCCTCTTTTTCTCCGCATTTAATCGGTTTAATCACTGAAGGGGAATCGGGTCCTGACCGAGCTTCTCATCTCCTCTCTTTCAGACACTTCTCTAATCCCGTTCGCCTCCAAATCAGCCTCTCACCTGCCAATCAGCTCCTCCCCAGTGCGACTGCTTCTTTAAAGTGGCTTTCCCTGACTTAACTAAAGCCAGAGGATGAATAGCAATAGATATCAAGGGGATGACGGCTCTTGCTGCTGTAAAAGGGATTTTTTCCTGACATCTACCTTAAGTTTAAATGGCCAATGAATCTCTGGAAGCAGGGATTTGCGACAGAAGTGTCATGAATGACAACATATTGCAGAGGTATTAGGAGTACTGAAGAATGTGTGTCTGAAATTGTGTAGGGTGTGTACGGCAGAAATGGGAAATCATCTTTTATGATGGGTTTTAAATGATGATTTAATGGTCAATTACACAAGTACCTTGCCTTAACATGTTAAGCCGGGTGCACGATTTTGACCACCATTTGGCCGTCTGAGACTAGTTTTGCAAAACCTAAACAATTCCTCTGATCGAAGGCTAAAATCTGTAGTCTTTGATCGCTAGTTTGACATGTTCGCTGACAGCTGATTAATGACAATTGCGATTAAATTTTACCTCTGATGAAATTCTGCCATGTCAGAAGTTTTGTGGCACAGTCCTGTGGCTTCTCCTGCGACAACCATCAAATAAAAAAATAATAGGAGCACAGAACCTGAAGACACAATTAGTGACAACAAACTCCACACACATTGTCTTTTCTATTTTTCTTTTCAAGACAAGCCATGGTCAAAATTAACGCTAGAGATCATTTGGGTTTGCAAGTACCATTTCTATCCCGCATCTATCTCAATGTCACTGAACGTGTCACGGATTGACAATATAAAACTCTGGACGAGTCTTCTTGCGTGCATCCGTTTGTTGATTGTCAAATAGCCTGAGATTAAAGACAACTGAGATCCTACAGTGTGACATGGCTTACTGCAGAGATCATGTCTGTAGAGTCTGTCAAGCAACAATCACAAAGGACTATTGTAAATTGTATAAATAAAATTGATCAGAGGGATTATGATCATTTTCATACAACAGTATGCTTGAATATTTCATAATAGGCTAATGTAGCTGAGCTGTACAGATATGAGATCACATATGCCAACTAGAGTAATAATTCTGATGGTAGCTTGTTTTAGATCTGTAGTTGGATCAAGCTGATTATTTATGGACATTAGCTGGTAATTAACCAGTGAGCTGGAAAGGCAGATTGACCAAATTGACCAAAGACTTTCATCAAACGGGTTAGACCTGGAAGACCACCTTGCACCAGTAACAAACCAGCTTACATCTTCCACAAAACCATTCTGTTTATTATTTTCTTTTGGCATATAACCTATGCAGTAGGCTACTTATTCAATCTCAATTTTGTTACTTATTATATAAGAAATCTGTATAATATATAATAAACATTTCACTTCTAAAATTGCAGTGAACAAACTTGGTACTGTATAAACTTAAAATCCATGCTGATGATTTTGAATAGTATCTGTCCCACTTTACCTGAACATAAGCAATGGGAATAGTAGGCCTATAAAAAAGGAGAAACATGGCAGGTTTGAATTCAAATGCACAACATGAAATTAGGTTTGGCTGCTGCCAGTGCCAAATGTGATTATACAAGTTAACCAAGGCAGAAGTAGCCTAAACCTTCGCTCCCACTATGATTGCAAGTCTTTCAGCCACAAACACATCCTTCCTTCCAAAGAACAAAATAGCTCCATCCACAAGATTGCAAATGACTAGGTTACACCCAAACATCACGTGACCACTCCCACCTTGTTCGATACAAACAGATAACGGTGATATTTACCAGGTGATTAAATATGTAAACAATCCTACTGTAATTCTTCTCTGCAATATGCATTATGGGGCAACGTGAAATGTTCCCTTACAGTAAGCTCATCGATTTAAACTACAGTAAAAACAAAACTTCACGTCCAATACAAAATCCTTAGTAATTGGTTTCTTCAAACGATCTTCTCTTTCACAGGAAATTTGACAGATGCAACTCTCTGCTAGGCAGCCAAAAGCAACACAACTTAAAATTATAAAAACGTATTTGTTTATCAACTGTATGTCATCGCAAAACAAGCTGCCGCTAAGAAACTTTCAGATCCTCAGAAAAACACACGCGTCTCCACAGTGATCTGATGCTCTCAGCGTCCAGTTTAAAACACCTACCGTGGTTTGTGGTATCCTCGCGTTTAAGTACAGACGAGCTTAAATCAAACTCCGCTATCCAAGAGGGTGAAAACGTCCTTAGGATTCATTCAATTGCGCTGTGAATGTTTCGCCCCGTTAATTCATTCCTTTCGACAGCACTGAATCACGACTCCACTCAACACTTCACTGCAGCTCGCTGTGTGATTCTGCTCAGACACACATTGGCCAGGGGCAGCTACTAGACCTTCACGCCTCCTGTCATTAATTCTTCATATTCCACATAATGGTGACGAATTGCCCTGTAAACCACACAAAATCACGGGGCTGTTATGCATAGGCTTTACATATATATATATATTGACACAGCTGGAAATCACTGACAGTGAACGTGCAGCTATAGCCTATTTTATGTGGTCTCTAAATCAAGTCATTCAATCTCCAGTTAAAAGTAAAACCCAACCCCCTTGACCACTTTAGCAGGTGTCTGACTGTTAGTATGTGTACCTGGTTTGTGAAAAACTCTTTCTCAGAGTAAAGATTCACACTGTTGATTTTATTTTTATGAACCTGTAGACAGATGAGTCACATTTATTACATGAACAGGTGAAACTCCGTTTGAGATTTGAGATTTGGTGCAGAAAATCATAAAGTCCAGAAAAGACGAGAGACCAAATTGTCTCTCCTTAATAAAGAATGTTTAATCTCTGCAATTGCACTTTTCTATTGGTTCTCAGCTCCTCATAGTATCAAATATAAACATAAGATATTAGCCCACATGTTCATCAAAAAAAGTTTCTGCTTTTTTTTACATTCTTGCAGCCAGCAGCAGTTTAAAATCCTAAAAATATCTACTTAGTATACTGATGCATTGTGATAACTAATTATCATTATTACATATAATAACCAACATATAATTCATTCAAACTGTTTAAACTATTTCCGTGCATGCTTTTTATCCAAAGCAACTTAGTTTTTAAAGTATTTTATAATTTCATGCATTCCATGAGAACTGAACCCATGACCTTTGCATTATCATATGAAAAAAAAAATCAATACAATAAAATATTTTATTAATTTTATTACATTTAAATTTAATTAAAAAAAATCACACCCCTAGAACTAATAGAACAAGAATTAAACATTTACAAAGACAAAGCCTGGGGAAAAGATTGGTGGTGGTTCATCGTGACTTTCTCCTTCCGGGACTCGAACCAGGAACCTTCCAATTTCCAGTCCTGAGATGTAAAGACAAATAATGTGTAGTGTCCTCTTCTGAAAATAAAAATGTCTTTGGCATCACTCTTGACTAGTCAGACTCTATAGATTGTGGCGTTCAAGTGAGAGCTCAGTGCTACCTGTACGAACTGACTGATCTGGGCTCTGTGAGGTCCTGAGAGAACCGCATAAATAATGCTTCAAGGCAAGGTGACCCAACCTAGATCATTACACGCTCCGCTTGAGCCCTGAGGGTTATATTTACAGACAGAGACTACAGGTATAAAGCTCTGTTGCACTCTTTACTTTATTCTTTCCTGTCACAGACAATTTCAGCCTTTATTCAGTCAGTGATGGCACACACATTTTCAGAGGGGTTTTGTGCTCAGGGGCACGAGTGCAAACATTTTTTTCAGGGGGATGTTGAAGATTTTATGATTCCATTAGATTCCTATTCCTATAGACGATTCCTCACAGTACTTAACTGCTATATTATTTCTATAAATGTAATGCACTTTTATCACATACAGCAAATTTTGGTATTCTGCAGGATCCTTTTATATTGATTTAGTAGTACATCCAAAAGGTGACTTGTGACCTCTGTTTTCAGTTTTTTAATTATCACTACTAATGGTAAACCAAAGGCTGTTCTGTATACTATTGTATATTTTGATATAATCTACCTATAATTCAAGGTTTTGTTCCTTTGTGTCAGATAGCTTGGCATCTCTTTACATTTACACTTTTGGCAGACACTTTTTAACCAAAGCAAGGAATTAGCATTCAAGGTAAAAAAAAAAATTCCAGTTGCATTGCCCGGGAAAACCAAAAACCAAAGTTTGAGCTGCATGAACATTTTTTTAAATCATGGACTGCAAGTCTGTACATTTTTTAATCACTTCACAGCAAAATAAAAAGCTCACTTTTCCCATCTTCCTTTATGGAATGAAAACGTAACCATATCAAAGCTGCTCGCAACAACATTGCATGAGGTAAATGTTCTCTGAAGGAATGTGAATGCAATGGCGTAATATATGTATATTTTTTTCGTTTTAATTTTTTCATCCTTAATCACAGAACAGTATCTCTAACACAGGGATTTCTTGCTTGTATAGTTGGATGTAACCCTTCTGTATGAGCAGGTTCTTCATTATCACTTATGGAATGTGATTAACAGTGATTCAATTTAATTTTTTTCCGGCAAACCGGGAATGATTTTTAATGAGTAATGTTGTCTAATAAGCCATAGATCTGTTAGCAAACAGATATCTGTTTGAAGCCCAACATGTTGTAAGATCTGCATGCCATTTTTCTATTTCATTATTTTCTGTTTTGGAATCCCATTGTATCCATTGACCTCTGCTGGCCATCAAAAATGCTTCCTACTGTTCATTACAAAAGTCCATTTATTAAAAATAAATCATAAATATCTGAAAGTGCATGCAGCATGTCAATTTAGGAAATAAAAGCACACTATTTTTGGCAAGACGTTGGTGGTTGTATATTTAAAGCAACACGAAATTCTGATATTTTTGAAGTGCATCACAGTCTCTGTATATTGTATGAGTAAAGTTTTATCAGCTTGCTATCTTTAGTTTTCAGGTTATGGGAATTTGGCTTAGATAAAATGGTAATGGGGGAAATGTGGGTCAAATGGTGCATCTCTTGAATCCCAGAACAGGCATTTAAATAGTTTTCCAAATGTCTTTCTTCTATTCTCCCACGCTCTCAAGTTCCCTCATTCTGTGTTTCCTTCTATTCTGTCAATAACCACTCACGTCCTGTTGCGACAGTCGCACGCAAAAGTGGGAGGTCATTTCTAACAGGAAGATCCCAGTGATCATCATTATGTTCATATAGATTGAATTGACTTGTAGACCAACATAATAAGATCTACCAATATGGCCTGCCCACATTGATAACTTGCGCTTATATTAGCAAGGTGCTATACTGTTTTTCTAAGTAAATCCATTCAGAAATAAAGTTACAGAGTCAATATATATATATATATATATATATATATATGTCAGCAGTTGTAAACTTGTGTGAAAAAGAGTGTTTTGTCCCTCCATGGCCTCAGTGAATCACCTGACAAACCATGACTTATGCTTCCGATGATAAGCAGTCTAGTTCTGTGCAGTGACTCATCTATAATGTGTTGCCAGTTGTTATGGGGATAAGACTCAGGCTAGTTTCAACAGGACTCCATCACATTTTAGACTGCACCATGCGTGAAAACCACCAAGATTGGAAGAGGAATCTGTAAGATCCAGCTATAGGGGTTTAAACATCCGGTCAAGCACAATAAACCATAGGGAGTCTGGATAGGCTCAGGGAGAGATCAGCTCTCCGCTTGTTGTGAAACAGGACGTCCTCACCAGAGGTGGGACAGAGCTCAAAGCCAACAACACCTCAACTGCAAAATAGACAGTGGGGTCCAAAAAGTCAGAGACCACTAATGAAATGGGGATGTTTATTGTACTGACATGAACTCTATATGTCTGATTAAAACTGATGTTCTTGTTCTCCAGCATGATCTAAATTCGATTCAATTCAAATTTATTTGTATAGCGCTTTTCACAATACATATTGTTTCAAAGCAGCTTTACAGAAAGTGCATATCAGAAATGTACATGGAAAAAATACATTTAGTTAATCATGTATTATTCTAGGGCATAACATTTAGTTAATCATGAATTCATTTAGGGCATAACATATTGCCGGCGTTGAGTCGTCTCTTCACAGGCGTTTAGTCATCTCATCGCAAGTGTTGGGGCATCTGAAGTCTCCGTGAGAGGCTGGATCCAATCTGGAGCTACGAACGCCATTTACCTCGGGACTCGCGTCCCGAGATTACAGCAGATGGAAAATAATTAGCATCTGCTGTTCATAATATTAATGCATTCGATCTGATTCAACAGTAGTATAAAAGGTAAGAATTATGTGAATGCTTGGCTATAGAGTGTCACGGTAAGACACGGAGATGAACCCAAACAGTATACAATAAGACACGGTTTAATGACAAAAACAGGAAAACAAAACCCATGAGAGGGCAAAACAGATGGAACACAGAATACCTGACTGACTAGACTGGGAAACAAATGAACAAGAAACCAAACAAGACTTCAAGAGACGCTAACAATGACTAGATGTACAGAGGGTACTCACGATCAACGTATAACAATGAACCGACACAAGACAGCAAACACAAGGGGATTAAATAGGAAGACTAATCAAACATAACAGGTGACACGGGTGAAACACTAATGACAGAATCAGGATAACAAGGGGGCGGGGTAACGAGACAACACAAGCACATGACCAAAACACAAGGCCATGTGCTTGCACACAGAACATGGGTCTGTCATGATCCTGCCAAAATACTAGAACTCACAGACCTGATGGCAGAATCATGACAGTACCCCCTCCTTAAAGAGCGGCTACCAGACGCTCCCCAAGGAGACATTAAACGCGGGACAAGACTGACAGAGACATAGACCAGACCCAACAAAACATGACAAATAATAACAGGGGCATACAAGCGTGAACAATGACCGGGTTAGGGTGAAACATCAGAAAAAATAAACAAGGAAGGGGAGGCGGAGGGACAACAGAGTCTTTGAGCGAGAGTCCAGGGTGGGTGGGCGGGACGGTGATCTTGGAACTATAGGGTGTGGGCTTAGGACGGGGGACCCGAACGGACTTGGGTGGAGTGGTGTGAGTAGACGGAGAAACAGTCCTAGGTTGAACCATGACGGGGGAAACAAACGGGAGTCCGGGGGCAGTAGAGACAGGGACACACGAGGTGACAGTCAGGGGACTTCTGACGGGGAACATGGTTGGTGACGGGACAGGACTGGGTGCCGCGCTCACGGCGACCAGCTCTGGAGCAGCGCTTGCCGTAGCGGGCTCTGGAGCAGCGCTTGCCGTAGCGGGCTCTGGAGCAGCGCTTGCCGTAGCGGGCTCTGGAGCAGCGCTTGCCGTAGCGGGCTCTGGAGCAGCGCTTGCCGTAGCGGGCTCTGGAGCAGCGCTTGCCGTAGCGGGCTCTGGAGCAGCGCTTGCCGTAGCGGGCTCTGGAGCAGCGCTTGCCGTAGCGGGCTCTGGAGCAGCGCTTGCCGTAGCGGGCTCTGGAACAGCGCTTGCCGTAGCGGGCTCTGGAACAGCGCTTGCCGTAGCGGGCTCTGGAACAGCGCTTGCCGTAGCGGGCTCTGGAACAGCGCTTGCCGTAGCGGGCTCTGGAACAGCGCTTGCCGTAGCGGGCTCTGGAACAGCGCTTGCCGTAGCGGGCTCTGGAACAGCGCTTGCCGTAGCGGGCTCTGGAACAGCGCTTGCCGTAGCGGGCTCTGGAACAGCGCTTGCCGTAGCGGGCTCTGGAACAGCGCTTGCCGTAGCGGGCTCTGGAACAGCGCTTGCCGTAGCGGGCTCTGGAACAGCGCTTGCCGTAGCGGGCTCTGGAACAGCGCTTGCCGTAGCGGGCTCTGGAACAGCGCTTGCCGTAGCGGGCTCTGGAACAGCGCTTGCCGTAGCGGGCTCTGGAACAGCGCTTGCCGTAGCGGGCTCTGGAACAGCGCTTGCCGTAGCGGGCTCTGGAACAGCGCTTGCCGTAGCGGGCTCTGGAACAGCGCTTGCCGTAGCGGGCTCTGGAGCAGCGCTTGCCGTAGCGGGCTCTGGAGCAGCGCTTGCCGTAGCGGGCTCTGGAGCAGCGCTTGCCGTAGCGGGCTCTGGAGCAGCGCTTGCCGTAGCGGGCTCTGGAGCAGCGCTTGCCGTAGCGGGCTCTGGAGCAGCGCTTGCCGTAGCGGGCTCTGGAACGGGCACTGGGTTCAGCTCCGAAACACCGAACACCGGCCTCTCTAAGATCCCAGCCAGACGCTCCAGATAGTCCCAGCTGAGGAAGGCAGACGGGGCGTAAACAGTCTCTAGCTGGACAGACGGGGCGTGAACAGTCTCTAGCTGGACAGACGGGACGTGAACTGGCTCTGGCTGGGCAGACGCAGGTCTCCTCTTCCTCCTCCTGATTCGCGGAGCCGATGATGCCTCGGGAGTCGAACTGGGACGAGTCTGTTCTCCAAGCCTCACGAAGCCTAACCTCAGATCCTCCGGGATCACTGGCAGACAGGCAGGAGGTAACGACACCATGGGACCCTGTGACTCCCGACGAACCAAGCAGTCCACCATGTCCCGGAACGGGCGGTGGGCCAGCCTCTCCCGTTCCGCCAGAGGTGGAGGAACTTTGAGACCCGCGATGAGGTAACGGTTAACCAGGCTCTCCGGTAAAAAAAATTCTCTTTGCCTCCACGGCCTGAGCATATCCTCTCAGGGACCTCTCTCCCTGGGGAGGGAAAGGAAGCTTGCCCAACTTGCTGTCGTTGATAGCTGACTGCCACCATAGTTCCTGGTCAGCTGATTGTTGTCTTAGTGGGGATGACATACTGTCCGCTGGGTTCAGAATGGTTCGGTTCATTCTGTCACGGTAAGACACGGAGATGAACCCAAACGCAGACAGTATACAATAAGACACGGTTTAATGACAAAAACAGGAAAACAAAACCCATGAGAGGGCAAAACAGATGGAACACAGAATACCTGACTGACTAGACTAAACTGGGAAACAAATGAACAATAGACTAAACTGGGAAACAAATGAACAAGAAACCAAACAAGACTTCAAGAGACGCTAACAATGACTAGATGTACAGAGGGTACTCACGATCAACGTATAACAATGAACCGACACAAGACAGCAAACACAAGGGGATTAAATAGGAAGACTAATCAAACATAACAGGTGACACGGGTGAAACACTAATGACAGAATCAGGATAACAAGGGGGCGGGGTAACGAGACGAGACAACACAAGCACATGACCAAAACACAAGGCCATGTGCTTGCACACAGAACATGGGTCTGTCATGATCCTGCCAAAATACTAGAACTCACAGACCTGATGGCAGAATCATGACATAGAGATGCGTCTTTAATCTAGTTTTAAACTGGGACAGTCTGGGAGTCTGATCCTCGAACAATATCAGGAAGGCTATTCCAGAGTTTTTAGGAGCTGAATGTGAGAACGCCCTCCCTCCTTTAGTGGACTTAGATATCCTAGGAATGACCAGAAGCCTTGAATTTAGTGATCTTAAAGAACGTGATGGATTGTAGGGCGATAGAAGGTCCATTAAATACACAAAAGCAAGACCATTTAGGGCTTTATAGGTCAGCAGTAATACTTTGTAATTGATACGGAACTTAATAGGTAACCAGTGTAAGATGTTAAAATTGGTGTTATATGATCATATTTTCTTGTTCTAGTAAGAACTCTAGCGGCTGTATTTTGGACTAACTGTAGCTTGTTTATTGAGGATGCAGGACAACCAGCTAATAAAGCATTACAGTAATCTAGTCTCGAGGTCATGAATGCATGAACTAACTTTTCTGCATCAGAAACAGATAGCATGTTACGTAGCTTAGCAATGTTTCTAAGGAGGAAAAAGGCTGTTCTTGTAACATTTAAAATATGATTTTCAAAAGATAAGTTGCGGTCTAGTATAACACCCAGGTCTTTTACTGTAATGGATAAAGTAACAGGACATCCTTCTAGATTAAAGTTGTATTGTAAGAGGTTTTGTTGGTAGTTTTTTGGACCAATTAGTAATACCTCCGTTTTATCTGAATTTAAAAGCAGGAAATTACACGTCATCCAGCATTTTACATCTTTAAGACACTCTGTCAATTTAGATGAGTTAGTGTTTTCATCTGGTCGTGATGAAATATATAAATGAGTGTCATCAGCATAACAGTGGAAATTAATTCCATGTTTTCTTATAATATTACCAACTGGCAGCATATATATTGAGAATAGCAGAGGGCCTAACACCGATCCTTGCGGCACTCCATAGTCTACTGACGTTATCTTCGATTTTTCCCCATTTAAACAAACAAAATGGTGACGGTCTGATAAGTATGATCTAAACCAGCTTAATGCCTGTCCCTGAACACCAGTGTGGTTTTGTAGTCGATCCAAGAGTATTTTATGATCTATAGTGTCGAACGCAGCGCTAAGATCGAGTAGAACTAGTATTGAGATACAGCCTTGGTCTGAAGCTAAAAGTAAATCATTTGTAATTTTAACTAGCGCAGTTTCTGTGCAATGATGCGGTCTGAATCCTGACTGAAATTTTTCATAGATATCATTTTCTTGCAAGAAAGAGGACAATTGAGCGGACAAAACTTTTTCTAGTATTTTAGACATAAATGGAAGATTTGAAATGGGTCTGTAATTTGCAAGGTTATTTGGATCTAATTGCGGTTTCTTAATGAGAGGTTTTATAACTGTCAGCTTGAATATTCTTGGAACATGACCTAAAAATAAAAGACGAGTTAATAATATTGAGAAGAGGCTCTTCCACTACAGGTAACACTTCTTTCAGTATTTTAGTGGGTATTGGATCTAATAAACATGTTGTTGGTTTAGATGCAATGATAAGTTTATTTAGCTCTTCCTGTCCCATAGTTGTAAAGCGGTGTAGTTGTTCTTGAGGGGCAATAATTGAGGCTGAATCATAAGACAACATAAAAGATTGTACGTTTACAATTGTGTTTCTGATGCTTTCTATTTTCTCAGTGAAGAAATTCATGAAATCATTACTACTACACTGTGACAGAATATTTTGCTCAGTTGATGTCTGTTTATTTGTTAGTCTAGCTACGGTGTTAAATAAAAACCTTGGATTATCTTGGTTATTTTCTATTAGTTTGCGGAGATGCTCAGCCCTGGCTGCTTTTAGAGCCTTTTTATAAGGTGAATATGATCCAAGAGCATCTTGAGCTTCAATGTAATCAAGGACATTTGACCTTTTGCACAGAGTTTACAAGTCACATGCTGTTGTGGTTAAATCTTGACAGAGATGACTAATAAATCCATCACACAAAATACACATGTGAAGAACCTCATCAGCATGCCAGGCTTGATTTGAAACTATTTACTCAGTGGGAAACTAAAAAAACATAAATTCCAGATCTGCTGTGACTACAACCAGAGGTCACTATTAAATAATGTACAATTCTCCCTGTCACCTGTGGGGAGAATGACAGATCACAGTGAGAGAATTCAAGTTATTTGCAGCTCCTGACGTCATCACAAGACAAGGCACGGTGATTCTTCTGCAAACACGTCAACAACATAGACAGTTTGGTTAATGAAATTTGTTATTAGTGCTGTCCACTATAAGAATGTGAATTTACAAATGCTGATTTGAGAATAATTAATATGGCGGAAGGGCACAACACAAGTTACAACCATGTATCTCAAACTTCAGTGCTTTAGACTTCTACATTATCCCTAGTGCTAGGGTTTTTACTCATAAAAGGCATTTTTATTCAGAGAGCATTTGCGAAAATGAACTAAGTCTGCATTCATCAGGTTCAGTGAGTCAGAAATGATCTTTCAATCTTTCACAATTCCAATAATCTGTGATAGACCTTAATACAGATGAGCAACATCCAAATTTAAGCCGCTTTACTCCATGATGAGCAATAACAGGAAAGTTTTGTGGAACAATTACTCATGGTTTTAGGAATGATGTTTGTTGGTTGAAATTTCAGAAGGATTGCAAAAGTTTTCAGAATATTTCCATCAAAAGATTGAAGAAAGGATAGCTGTGTGTGTGTGTGTGTGTGTGTGTGTGTGTGTGTGTGTGTGTGTGTGTGTGTGTGTGTGTGTGTGTGTGTGTGTGTGTGTGTGTGTGTGTGTGTGTGTGTGTGTGTGTGTGTGTGTGTGTGTGTGTGTGTGTGTGTGTGTGTGTGTGTGTGTGTGTTGGTGTGTGTGTGTGTGTGTGTGTGTTTGTGTGGCCACATTTACCTCTTTGTAGACCTCTTGGTTATCAACTCCTCTCTTCTTCCTGTCTTTTGTTGTTCCTTTGTATTGCATTTGCGGCTCTAACCCTCCCACTCTGATATCATTCCTGGCAGGAGCTATTAAAAAGGCAGCAAAGTAAAGGGCTTCAGGAAAGGTCAAGCACTGAGGGTGGGGAGCAGGGAATGAAAATGTTAACAAACATTATTAATTGACATCCATGCTGTGAATACAACCAGGTATAGAGCTACCTTCTCCACCCTGAGGGCAAGACAGGTAAAGTGTGTTGGTAAGCTTACTGATAGTATATCAGATTCGAGCAGTGCATCATCACGAGTCGAGGTAGTCCGTCACGATTTATAAAGACACAACATCTGCAGTGCTTGGAGGAGACAGGTACCATCTTGCATCTGAGCGCTGCAGGGCATACGTCAAGCCAATAGGTTTTGGCAAGCTACACCCCACATTGTAAACTTTAACCCTGCCTCATTTTTGTAACCTTTTTTTATCTCTTTCTGCCTCTCCTCCTCAGTCTGACCACAGGGATCGAGCCAACTCTTAAAATGTGGCCACTGGCATTCGGTTATGTAAACCAGATGAAATAAGGTGAAGGTAGTGTTACGTGAAGATAAATTCTCATGTGTCATGTCCAAATACCTTCTGATATTAAGCTGTCAACTGTCCAGATAGGTGTGCAGAGGACAGTTCCAGTGGCCGATACTCTTTGCTAAACAAATTACATTTAAACATTTTTAGAATAAAATGTTAAGACTCATTTTTCTTGCTATGGGTAATTTTATAACTAGCATTTTATGCATCCTAAAAGCACAAAGTTAAATTGTCACAATTTTGACACTTTTTGCATAAACAAAATTATACAGCTTGACACTCAATAAAAGTATAAAGATATGAATAAAAGTAATATTTACATATACTATTTATTTCAATCATCGCATGCCTAACCATCTTAAGAATGCTTTTTACCAACACTGTTGTCTCCTTTTATATATAATGCATATATTATAAATGTGATCTTCACATAACAAAAATAAAAAGCTGAAACCTTTAATAATCCTTTTTTTTAAATAAAAATCAACCCATAATCCATAAACGTGCAGATATACCATTCAAATTTATACAGTTTAAAGCAAAAACACCTCAAATCGTTTGTGTTTTGTTTTCTTTCAGTGCAGAGCTCGCCGCTGTCCAAGTAACTTTTAGGTGAAGCCTTGTCTTGACACACTCATCTCCACATTACATAAAGATAGAGTGACAGCCTGGGTCTTCTGGGACTGTGTTTTTCTCCCATCTGTCATAGGAGTTTCAGCCTCATCAAGTCGAACATCAGATTCTTGACAGAGAGTAGACGAAAGAAAGGCCCAGACTGGGTCGCCTTTCATGCATTTTTGAGGAGTGATTTGGAGTGATGTCATGCCATATGAGTTAAAGTAATAGCCTTTAAAAATCTTTAGTACAAAATTGTGAGTCATTTGTAAGCAGTCCATTTAAATCAACAAATAACAGTCATGCAGCGTTGCATATGTGTCGGTATTGATTTGATCAATATAGAGTGCAAAAAAAACAGATGTCGTAAGGGATATTCGTAGCTCTTCACATCATTAAAAACAAAACAAAAACATCCTCTGCACAAGTCCATAAAAATGATAATTTCATTATCAATATCACTATACCATTATACCGTATACCGTATACCATTATACCGTTAAGGATGCATAAACCTTTGCATTAATACTAAACCAACACAAATATATTCAGTATTTTCTGTAGTATATTGTGTATCTCCAGAGTAAACCTCACACTCCTGCACATCACTGCACACTTATTCAGGGTGTAGCGACAAATGACCATCTTGTCACTCAGAGGTGTTTGTAGGGATATCTGACGCGTGGCTCCAAAACAAATGCACTTCAGTCCAGTACTGCATTTACACTCTTTATTGGGTTTCAGCTCAGATGCTCTAAAAGATTGCCATCACCAGTTAGCATGTCCTCTCTTGTTCTTGACACGGTCAAAAATTGTTTACTTCCCTCATTCATTACACCTGGTGTTTCTTACTCATTGGCTACCTTTATACCAAATGAGACCCATACTCCACCCAGTGTTCACCAGTGAAACTACAATAGACATTAAGTGAGCATAATGGCTCTTACACACCGGCCCCTAATTGTACATGACAGGTAGACATTACAATTCAATACAATATTTATGCAAAGAGCCATTAAAGTCCAAAGCGACACTGGAATCATTGCATTTAAACAATCTTCGGTTTGTTAGAACATATAGTCTTTCCAATCAGTCTTTACCCTTCCAGGCTGTCATACAATAGACAAAGCTTGGTCACAGGTCTCTCAAGTACACTGGTTTTAGTTTGTACTCGCACAGAACGTACAAGTCCATTTTAATCAGGAAAAACTTCCAAGACTCGTCCCATCAACCAGGAACCTGGCTCTTATTCAAAGAATTAAGTGCTTCTCTTAACTCTCTTTCTGCTCCAATAAAGTTGGTACCATTATCTGATCTTATTTGCACAACTTGTCCTCGTCTGCAAATAAATCTGCGTAGAGAATTAATGCATGCATCAGTGTCCAAGGAATAGGCGACTTCCAGATGAATTGCTCTACTTGCCATGCAAGTTAAGATGACCCCATAACGCTTCACCATGGAGCGTCCTCTTTTAACCTCTACAGGACCAAAATAATCCACTCCTACGTTCGTAAATGGAGGAAGGTCGGGAATGAGTCTCTCTTTTGGCAAGTCTGCCATCTTTTGCTCACCAACTTTAACTCCATGACGTCTACAATGGCCACAACTAGATATGATTTTCCTAGCAGCTGCATTACCTTTAATGATCCAATATTTCTTTCTCAGCTTGAAAAGCATATGATTTCTTCCGCTATGACCCAATTGTTGATGAATATGCCGCAAAATGAGTGTGGCACAGTGCTGATCTTTATAAAGAATGATAGGATGCTTCCTTTCCTCAGGGATAGCAGCATTCCTCAGTCGTCCGCCAACTCTTATTAGCCCATCTTGAAAGACAGGATCCAACTTATACAACTTGCTGTCCCGTTTTACCCTTAAAACAGATAAAGCTGACAAGGCAGCAATTTCCTTTCCAAACTGTTGCTGTTGACTAAATGCAACAATAGCGGTTTCCGCTTCAATCAGATCCTCCAAAGTTAAGTTCCTTGTAGTCGTTGAGAATGTTAGCTTTTGAAGCCTTTTCTCTATTTTCTTGGAAGATGGCAATACACCCAAGTAATCTAAAGAGGTTTTGATTTCTTTTCGCCTTTGACTCCGTTGCCAAAGAACTTTCTTTAGCTTCAAAAACCAAGCAACAGCAACTTTCAGCTTCATCCAATCTGAGAAGTGTACAATCAGTCTATGAGTGGCATTTATTGCACTCGACACCTCATTTACATCAATGGTGTTCACACTCATGTTCCTCTTTACCTCAGGATCATTGACCTTAAGAGTAGAATCAACTATTTGTACTTGCCACTCTTCCTGTGGTTTCCACAGATAGGGTGGTCCACTAATCCATTCTTCACTTGATAACAGCTGGTCTGCTTTCATACCTCTTGAACAACAGTCGGCTGGATTTTGAGAGGTAGATATATACCTCCACTGCGACGGTCTTGTAACTTCTCTTATAAAAGAGATCCTGTTGGCCACAAAAGTCAGAAAGCGTTTGTCCTCATTCTTTATGTATTCAAGCTCTGTGGCAACTTTGACCTGATGAAACATTGCTTTCACATCAGCCATAAATGCAATAGGCTCTTGTCGAAACCTCACAAGAACTCCCAAAAGTGAATTTGTCAGATAAGGGCCCTGCAGTAATTGATCATTAAGCGATGTACCTTTGAAAGCAGCTCCACAGTCAAATACCACTCTTAACGTTCCTTTCTTGGGGTGATAGACCCCGTGGTGAGGGATATACCAAACTTTCCCTTTGTCCTGTTTCAACTGATGCAATGGTACTCTTTCAGCATAACCTTGATTGATGACCTCATCCAAGCAAGTATTATATTCTTGATGAAACGTCTTATTTCTGTCCAATTTCCTCTTTAATCCCACGATTCGCTGTTTAGCCACACAAAGGTTATTTGGCAACATAGGATTTTCCATTTTAAATGGAAGATTCAATTTGTAGTGTCCATCCTGAAGCTTAATTGACCCATTTACCTTTTCCATAAATGCATGATCTTCTCTTGACATTTCTTTGTTTTCAGAAGCGATCTCATTAAAGTCGTGGTTATACTGTTTATTGAGCATCTCCTCCAGCTTGTCAACAGAAATCCTATTAACAGTAACATACGGACATTCACTTGTGTTTCCATTGTCCTTTCTTCCTTGGAGAGGTCCATTCACAACCCATCCCAGTAGGGTTCTAACTGCATAAGGTCCTTCTCCATCACTGTTTTTAACCTCCCAGGGCTCTATTACCTTGGAAGCATTTGCCCCAATTAACAAATCCACATCAGCAGGAATTTGAGGGATCTTAACACCTTTCAAGTATGGCCATCTATGAAAATCCCCTTCAGTGACAATATTATCTTTGGACACAGGCATTTTCTCTTGAGTAAAGACTTCCCGAAGACTGTAAAAAATGTCATCATAAAGGCTAGACACTTCCAATCCAGTCAAAATAGAACTACTAACAGATCTTTGATTGCCCATTGTTTTCAAAAGAATGTTAGTCTTCTTTCCTTTTAATTTCAAACGATGCATTAAGTGTTCTGAACAAAATGTAGCAGAACTACCAGGATCAAGGAATGCATATGTTTGAATTACCTTTTGTCCCTTACAGGATTTGACTTGAACTGGTACAATTGATAATGCACATTTTCCATCACCTGCCCCTGTTTGACCATACGCTTGAAGGGCACTTTGGTCACAGGCATTACTTAGTGATGGAAGATTCTGTCCTTGAGTGTACACTCTCTCTTTTTGTTGAATATGCAGAATGCTGGGATGCCTTTGGCCACATACTGTGCAAGTCAAGCGCTTGTCGCAGTCTCTGCTCATGTGTCCAACACAAAGACAGCCAAAGCAAATACCTTTCTCCTTTAGAAAGTTCAGCTTTTCATTGTGCATCTTGTTTTGCATTTGTGTACACTTCTCCAAAAAATGATCACGTTTGCAGTACAAACATAAAACTTAGGAATTTGATCTGAAATCAGACCCACAACACTGACTTGATTTGTTGTTAGTAACAACCGTTGTTGCAAAGCTGTTTCTAATTGTATTCCTAGGTTGAGGTTTCTGCTGCACAGTTTGAGTATTCTGGATATCACCAAAAAATGGATCAGATGACATTTTGACTTGACGTTCAACAAATCTTACAATATCCCTGAACTGTGCTCTTCGATTGTGCCTTTCCAATAGTTCACAAGCAACAGTTCTCCAATTTTCCCTTAATTTATCAGTTAGTAGTTAAAGTAGTTAAAGTAAAGTAGTAGTAGTTAGGAGTTAAAGTTTTCAAATTACTTGGCATCTCCAGCTCCTTCATATACTCAATTTCTTCCATTGCATTACAGCATCCACGCAAAAAGAGAGCAGAACTCTGCAATGAACTTACATCCTCTGTTTTTACTGAAGGCCATCCAAGTACTTTCTCTATATATGCAGCAGCTATTTTGAACTCATTGCCAAAATTTTCCTTTAACAATGCTTTAGCTTGCACATATCCTCTTTGTGCATCCATGTGCTGGCAACTGCGCACAAGTTCCTTAGGTTGACCTTGTGTATGTTGTTCACCAGTGTTCACCAGTGAAACTACAATAGACATTAAGTGAGCATAATGGCTCTTACACAGGGTATTATTTACTGGATGTGCAATCTTTTGCCTGAACTAATTGAGCGGCACTGCACAGTTCAGATTATCACTGGAACAGTCATAGCTGCGCTGGAATGAAAGACTTTGTTAATATAGAAAGACTGTACAAAGACTACTGATAGATAATAATCTATATATTTAGACTACAAAAAGTAAAAAAAAAAAAAAAAAAAGTAAAAATGGACTTCGATAAAAATAAGTAGTAGGCTATGATATTTGAAAGACATTTTATTAGAATGCAGGTTTTGGCATGATTATTGTCGAGAGATAATGTGGACAATCTGAACAAAAACTATGGTGGCAGAGAGAGCTCAACGCACTGCAACTAAAGAAAACACATGTAAATAGAAAAAACACCCGCAAATTAAGAAAACATCTTCAAATATTTCACAACACACGTGTTTTCCAAATACTCACAACACAACCAAATACAGAAACGCGCTGCAAAAGTTCACAACACAACCAATTAACGCGCTGCAAAAGCACAGATCCACAACAGAAAACCGTCTGGGTAGACGCCCTATTGGCCGCTGGATCGAACGTCAACTGCGCCGCCATATTGCAGAGGGCAACTTTCTAATAACTCTCATTACGGGAATTGAGAAAAATGCCTGCTTCTTTGGGGCTGTACAAATCTCTGCACAATTGAAACCGGGGAATTACCTTTCACATACAAGACTGAACAATTGTTTCTTGTTGTATTTGGTCATTATATAATTAATTAGTAATAGTAACGTTTGGCCACCGGGGTCAGTCAGACTGAAATAGCTAGCAATGTCGCTAGTTAACTTAGCTTTGAAAGTTGAGACATGAGTTGACATGATTTATATTATAGTTTTAGCTAATGTTATATTTCATATTATAAAGTAAATTTCCTGAAATCTAAATATTCATCTATATTTTCTTAAAACCGACTTTTATGACAAGTACTTGTTTTGGTGAATTTATTATGTCTATGCGTACTTACAGCTCATAGTCTATTATTATTATTTGCAAAACATACAGAGATAACATGTTTATGACATACAACTTTGTATACAATATACAAACTGTTAACAATGTGATCATCAGAATACTAATGAGAAAAGAACAATGAGCTGAAAACTAAAATAAATAAATAAAAAAGACAAGAGAAAAAGAATATGAGGGAAAGATGTTAATCTATACATCAGTTGCATTGTACAGATGTTTTCATGTTATGTTTAAATAAGTTTCGTAAGAAATGTTAGGTAATGCATGGTCCAAAGATGAGATGGAATGTTTTAAAGTTGAGACACTCACACACAGATATATAACGCATATATTCATACTTTTTTTGTATAAAATGTGTATTTATTTGCAACAGTTATGTTTACAGCAATAATAAGTTATTTCTGGTAATAACAGCTATTCAGCTGATGGACACCGTGCTGCATTGTCTAGGAACATCCCAGGTGAAAATAATGAGGAAATTACGTTGTCTTTCTTTGCTCCCTTCATCAAGTGCATTCCAAACGGCTGCATAATGGCACACAAGTTCCCTGCTCACTCCGAAGTCCCCACTTCAAGGGCTCTGCCGTGGATGCTCACGAGCATAAGCACGTCCCAGCCGGGTTTGTCACTTAGGGTCACCTGGAAACGTTTCCGTTGTGGTCTGTGCTTAGCGCGTTTCAGTATTTGGTTGTGTCGTGAACTTTTGCAGTGCGTTTCTGTATTTGGTTGTGTTGTGAGTATTTGTAGCGCACATGTGTTGTGAAACTGATGATGTTTTCTTAATTTGCGGGTGTTTTTCTATTTGCATGTGTTTTCTTCAGTTGCAGCATGTTGTGATCTCTCGGCCACCATAAAAAACACAAGATTGGAAAGAAAAATGTGGGTCGAAGAGGTTCTTTTAACTGTATATTTCAGCTAGGTGTGCGGGCTGTGGAGACTTGCTGATTCAGTGCAGCTGTTTAAACAGCGTCAGTTCAGTCCCTTCCCTTCAACTTTCCTTCCTGTTTCTCAATCTTAGTGCACTTCGTGCCCTCATTGACCAGCCAGATACAGCATAGGCTATCAGATCAGTTCAAGAGTCTCATTAGATCAACACATCAACATAGATTGTCTGTCTCAGTGAGAAGGTGTGCAGCAACCAGCAGACATGGATTTAGCTTAAAATATCTTTGAGACTATAAATTTGTGATACTGTAACAGACTATTATCATTGTATCAATATAAGTTAAAGTGTTGTTAGCAGTGTCAGTCTAAAACTTTAAAGACACGCCCTCTCTTTACAATCCCACCGCTTTGTACTAAGGCAGACGGAAAACTTTTTGGTTGTACGAACATTAAAGGAGTAGTTCACTTGAAAATTGCCCCATGATTTACTCACCCTCAAGCCATCCTAGGTGTACATGACTTTCTTCTTTCAAACGAATACAATCGGAGTTATATTAATAAACATCCTGACACTTCCGAGCTTTATAATGGCAGTGAATTGCAACCATCAGTTTGAAGCTCAAAAAAGTGCATCCATCCCTCATAAAACTGCTCCACACTGCTCCGGGGGGTTAATAAAGACCTTCTGAAGCAAAGCAAAGAGTTTGTGTAGGAAAAATATTCATTTTTAAAACTTTATAAAATAAAATAATGCGCTTCCGGCCAAACGAACATAAGGATTCGAATTAAGTCTAAAAGCGCAACTTATGCGAGTAATGCGAGGTACTGTTGATATTAACGCTACACCATGAAGCACAACGCTACTTTTGACGTCATAATTTGGCTTCGTCTTCGGCTCGTCGCTTCGGCTCGTTAAGATCCAGTACATCCTCTAAGAAATCAGAAAACCAAACATCTGGCTTTTAACTAGGCAACAGAATTCCCTAGAATCTTGGAATCTCTGGAAGATTCAGAGAGCCCAGCATACTGACAATCATGAAAAGTTCTGAAATCATCTCTATAGGTCTCATAAAGCCACAAATACCTGCCAAACTGGAAAGATGTCACGGCAAAAGTCACCTGAAAATCTACAATCATTTTCATGATCAAATAATGATGTACCACCCTGTCAGTATTGTGATTACTCAGTTTCTTCTGGAAGCTAGAAAACTCTACAGTGGTATAAAGCAGAATGATCCCAATAATATGCGCAAGTCAGCAGTCTGTCAGTCTCCAGCAGCTGCAAATGCAGGAAAAGGGCCATGGCCTATATGTGACCTCATCCAGAGTGAGAAGGAGTGGCGTGGCATCTTTGGTGCTGATCTCATTGCCGGATATGTTATGCTGCTTTACTAGGACCAAATTATTTCCACACAGGATATTATTCTTATTCCATACATGCAGAGAGGAGGAGGTTATAAATGGTTAGTGGCCTGTCTCACGGGTTCAGTATTCTATTCTTTGAAGGAAGCTGCACTATCAAAGTAACTGGTAGGTAACATTTTTTAAAAATTAGGAACTTCTGGGTAGAGTATGAAAACCAAGCATAAACTCTAGCTGTGATCTGACTGGCAATGTGAGGGGGAAAACAACTTGAACCTACGGTACATCACATTCCCTTTCCACAGACCATTAAGTTCCATCAAACCTCCACACATTTTCTCTATGGGGTCTGTTAGTAAAAACATACCATAAGAGCAGTGTTACGCAGCATAACCCAGAGCCATGTGCGAAATGAATTGTGTTTATTAAGTAAAGTACATAAACAAAGGAATAAGCACATGTGTGGTAGATTTATTACACTTCAAGGATATAACAGGGAACATTCTCAGAACTTTGGCTAATGTTCTATCAAGGTTCTCTCAAAGTCATCCAGTAACGTTAATAGAACATTTGTTCAAAGTTAGATGGTCTTTCAAAATCTTCTTAAATAATCCTTATGTATTTGTGTATGGATTATATTGAATTAAAAAAAAAACTATAAAGTTAACTTTATGGATCAAACAGAAGTCTGCTTAGCTCTGTCTACACTGACTACAGTATACAAAGAGAGCCATTGTCTATACTGTCTCAGTAGTGTTTCTTTGCTCTTATGTGATATGTCCAGCTAAAGACACGAGTCCTGAAGAGGTTTACATGAGAAAGGGGTCCATCTGGCCTGGAGGATGGGAACCATACACTGGCCTTGGGCCAGCCTAGCTTTATTACTTGTCCACCTAGATGAGTGTTCCAGACCTGCCATGAGCGGCCCTTCAGATCCTCGATCCAGCCGGACCTGCTACCAGATCAGACTTTTTCACTTATTCATGTTCACCCTCACATCTCGACTTGTGCCTCCATGAAAACAACTGTTGTTCCTGTAGAGGATTGTTCTCCTGCAACTCAATTTACGGTCCTCTGCCCAGGACCAGATTTACAAGATGACTCACTACAATGAAACAGCAATGAGTAACCTAAATGTACTGTGTGGATACAAAAATCATTACTCACCGTAAAAATGCTGGGTTGTGTTGAACATGGGTTGAAACAACCCAGCACTTTTTTAGAGTTCTGTCACAATACCATCTAATAGGTCTATAGCTATCACAATTAAACTCTGTTAGTAGTGCCACTGTTATAAAAATGAAAAATATGAAATGAAATAAAAAATATACATTCAAATTAGAATTTAAATTAAGAGTTATGTCAACAGGGCTTTAAGCGAAGACAAATACAGTATGAGTCTGTGTTCGTTCACTAAAAAGATTAATTAAAAAGCGATTTGTCCATGAACCACCAACATTCTGAAAGCTTAAAAAACACAGGAAAAAGTGCAAGTTATTGGGATGCAGTGCAATTATAAAAATGGATCATAAATTTGAGTTTCTTATGCTCAAATAGCGTTACAAAAAGCGTATTTTTCTGGCTAGACCGGCCAATGGGCATGTTCCGTCCTGAGCGCATCTCAGAACACTGACTATTTGCATCCGGAACTTCTGACAGTATTATTCAACTTTTGGAAGTATAACATTTTTTGGAAAATCAGACCAAAAAAAACTAAGGTACAAGACAGTGCACATGAAGCATTGTGAAAACAAAGCATACTCAAATGAAAACCAATAGGGAAACTACTCATTTATGTTGATTATGTATTTAAAAAAAAATTTGACAAACATTTAAGTAGGCTATTTTGAATGCATAGAGAGATCGACTCAATTCTGTCATTAGCAGTGCCTCATGGGATTAGGCGGCAAAACAGAGCTATTTTGCCAGCAGTTTGCCTTTTTCGACTCTCTGATTGGTGTAATATTCTGTATAGCATTATGGGTAATAGAGTGAACACAATTTTTTTTTTAATGAGCTAAATAATGCGGGTTTATGACCAGCAGAAGAAAATACCATGGGTCGTGTAAAAAAATACATTTTTAAAGTCATAACGTAGTAGTAATTCAGAGCTTGACTTTTTGAACTTCCCTTTGGTTCTCATTTTATTAGTGGACTTCCTCCTCCCCTTCATTAGCCATCTCTGCGAAGTGAAATTAGATTCAATTCAATGAGGGTGAGCAGAGTATGACTCGGTCACAAGAGAGCGAGTGTGTGTGAATGACAGCTCTGTCTCGTGTATGTCTCTGTGGCTTCCTGTCAGCTGCTCTTTCTCATAGTGATCATGTTTGACTGTAGATATTGCTTATAACATGCAGTTTCAAAACTACTTCATAAAAACGTCAGCATTCTACAGCTGTATAATACAGCTACATGATGAAATAATTCTGCTGTCTATGAAAGCTATTACAGCAAAGAGCAGCAGCTGTTGTTGTTTGGCAGACCAGCAGTAGGCCTACATGATCAGAGCGATATTCCAGACTGCTTTCTGACAAAAGACAGCTCAGCTCCAATGTCATCCCTACAGCATTATAATTACAAGTGTAGCTCTGGAGACCTGGAACAGAACATTAGCGGAAGGATGGGAGAGGCAACCGACATCCTCTTTGAGCTGCATTACCATAAATCAACGGAGACCCTAAATGCTCAGGTAAATAAAAAAAAGAACACACTGTAGCCTACTGAAGGTTTTCAGCATGAAAATCCATAGTATGCTGCATTTATGTGTATTATTACTATTATTACTACATTCAGAGCACTTGACATGTTTCTAAAAAAGAGAAGTTGATCATGAGTATCCATGTGTGTGACTCCTGGGCAAGACTGGAAAGTCATGGACATGGTCTTCTGTAAACAGGATGGCAGGGCAGGCTGGATGTGAAGGGAGCAACAGGTGGCAATGAACCCTCTATTGTTGAGAGAAAGAAGGGTGGGCCATGCCATTTAACACCTCACATAAACACTGAGGAGAAACACAGACCACCATGACCATTGAGGAAGACCACCATCTGCTGCAGAAGTGAACAAAAAGCACAAGCAATGATAAGTAGATTTTTGTAATGCAGTTTACTTAGTGATTTAGTAATACAGGGTGTACTTTTATTTACTTGCCTATTATGCAAATGTGAGATGTTGACCACCACTTCCCAGTTCACTTTATTAAGTAGAACCATAGAGTAGAACAGATGTGCTACTGCCACCTAGTGAAGATCTGGCAAAAGTACATGGTGAATAAACACACCAAGCACAAATAGGTGTGGTGAGTCATTTATTGTAACACATTCAGCTTGAGAAAGGTACATGTAGTTACAATACTTTTATCATTGTGTAATTACTTGATTGGGGACTGTATTCCCTGTATTAAAAAAACGATTTTTTTTTCTTTACATTAAAAGTCAAATAAGTTTTTACCTTTTAAGAACTCAAAATTTTAAGTATTAACAGAACTATTAAAGATGACAAAGAAAACACTGTTAGCATTTTTCCATTTATACTTGTCATAAAAAGTATACAATTAAAGCCAGAGTAAACCAGTTAAATTAGGATCAATGCAATCAAAAATAAAATAAAGTCTGCAGTCAACTTTAGGAGCTAATCTTCATTTTGGTTCACATCATCAAGGAATAGCTTTATATTGTACTTCCTCACAAATATGCTCATACAGATATGCTCAACTTAAGCATGTAGAAAAAGATACAATTTATCATCTGTACAAAAAGGGAACATTTTGACTCCCAAGACTTGTCAAAATCAACATGCAAATGAAAGCTAAATATATACACACTAAAAAAAAAATATAAACAAAGACAACAACACTGATGTACAAACATAAATGACAGACTATAACACAGCCACCTTTGTTATTTGGGACATGCCACTGGGGCAGGGTGGAGATTGTGTCAGTCTAAAAAACAAACACATGCTAAATATCTAAAGAAAAGTCCCTTGGTTTAACAAAAGCAGGCCTTTGTGGTTTTTCCGTTGTCTATAAAGCATAAACCGAAGTTTAATGGGCTATTAACTCATAGTTTGGGTCACTATAATGAAGAAATATCAAAGCAAATATGTTGTAGGCCAGCCAGGGTGTTAAAAAGTGTTGTATAAATAGACAATTGATGGGCACCAGGACTCGTTGTACGCTTTTCATTAATTTACGTGGGCAGCTTTCATGTTCTGCAATTCAGACTGTCATTACAATGGGCTATTCAAACTGGACTAAAAAGATTTGATTATATATATCAGGCGATAGTGTTAGTGACAAAGATTGAAATCTCATGACTAAACACAACCCTAAACTGTATCTTTTGGAAACACTGTGTATACTGTAGAAAAAGAGGGAGATCTGTTGTTCCAAGCAAATAAGGAAGGAGTGAATACATTTGTGTGCAAGTGTCCATGTTTCCTCCTCAGTACTTTGGCACTTTGGTGTAGTCTTCTTGGTGTACAGTCTTGCAAAGGCCCATAGAAAGTATCATTCCAAGGAGCTGTAGGAGAAAAAAGTCACTACACTGAGATCAAAATGGAAATGTGTAATCTACAGAAAATTGTCAAGTTACATTTCATTGCCCAACGTAATGTATTAGTAGCACACAGGTGTATTTGTTCATGACGCCTTGGCTGGAGGACATACAACATACCTCAATGACAGCCACACCAAGGCAGATTCCCAAAATAATGCCATAATTTGTGAAGAGCCAGCTCCCCACTTTATCCATGCAGCCCTGAAGAAGACAGAAAAGCACTGTCACCTGAACTAACCTGTTATTGAAATCATCTATCTCAAAATTCATAAAATGTTTAAAGAAACAGCTATCTTAATAACTTTGCCTTCAGTGTTCAGCAAAAGTATATATTTTTATCTACCATTTCAAACAACCTTAAAGGGATAGTTCACCCAAGAATGAAAGTCCTGTCATCTACTCGCCCTCATGTAGTTCCAAACCTGTATGATTTTCATGCTTTTGTTAAACACAAAAGATATTTTGAAGAATGTCAATGGGGCCCCAAACTGGTTACCAACATTCTTCAAAATATCCTCGTGTTCCACAGAAGTAAGCAAGTCATACAGCTTTGGAACCACATTTTTATGTTGGTTGGATTATCCTTTTACACAAAAAAATAGGGAAACATGGAGAGAATCACTTAACACGCTAAAATGACTAAGTGATAACTAATATTTCCCATACCGTCTCATAGATGGGCAATTTATTAGATGAGTCCAAACAGAAGCCGCTATCTGTGACATTAAATGGTTGGAGGGAAGCATTGTAGCAGGAGCATGAAAACAAATTCTCTGAACGGTTCTTTATCATATGGTTCACATCCCAGTCCTCACTTCCAATCCAGCCACAACACTGCATCTGAGACACACAAACAAGAAACAACAAGGCATGACGCATTTTATAATGTTGGCTTAATGATAAACCAGGATTATTCAATCCACTAAAATCTCTCCATCATTCAAGAAAATGAAAAGGGTACGGTCATAATGTTGTGAAAGGTTAAACTCGGTCAACCCAACAAGCATTTCTACATTCCAAAGCTTGAACCTCCCACAGAAACCGAGTGTTTTTCATGGCAATACATTCGAATGACATTTAATACACATCTCAAGCTTGAATTAAAGATAACACATGAGTTTCGCCCATTCTCAACTCACTGTTCTCTGTAGGTAGTCCCAGGCCTGCTCTGCGGTTTTGTTCTGTCCGGTGTAGTTTTCTATGATTTGAGACACAATTTCGCTGGTCTCCTTCCTCAACTGCAATGAAAGTTAAAAGGGTCAGTGGTTTATTTTTCTAGCCCCAAGTATTTGACATGAGATTCACATTGCTGACTGAGGAAAAAGTTACTCAGCTACTAAAATGGAACCGTGTCTCCTTTTCCCATGAGAAAAGCATGTGTTGCATTTGTATTGGAAGAACATCTTCTGTATTAGCCTCCAAACCGGTTTGCATTTTTGTCCAAAATGAAAGATGAGCAAAAAAAAAGGACAACATCTATCATCTACCTGCTCCAAATACTTTATGATTTACTGCATGTCCTGCTCAGATGCTTCCTATAGTGTCCTCAGAGACACTTGCTGCTGGCTGACTTAGGTGGAGGTGTGAGTGAAGTGTTTGTGTATGGTCAACCCTTTGCTCATCTTCCTCCTGTGTGATTTTTTTCATCATGGTGAAGGTCTGTTCAACAACAGCGATCCTCAAATGCCCTGCAAAGACTCCAAGTGTATTTTTTGGTATGTTCGATAGGGGGCGATATCCTTTCATTTTCAGCCACTGATTCTCTTGACCTCTTTTCCAGCTGTTCCAAAAATCTAAACAAAACCTTCAAAATGAAATCTAGCTGGAAAATGGAACACATGGAGTTTTGGCTTCAGCTTTTCCGAAGTGTTTTAACAGCACAGAACATGCAAGCCATAAGTGTCTTGCACTCAAAACACATTTTGATGACAGGCTTGATTAATTCTGACATCATTTACTCACCCTTATCTAGTTCACAACCTGTTTTACTTTTTTTTCCTTCTATGGAACACGAAAGATGATATTTTGAGGAAAAAAACTATTTTGGTTCCCATTGACTTACTATATTTTCTGACCATACAATAGAAAAAAAAGGGATTCACAATTGTTTGGTTACAAATATTCTTCAAAATATCTTCTTTTGCATTCCAAAGAAGAAATATGGTCATACAGGTTTGGAATGACATGAGGGTGAGTAAATGAATTTTATTTTTTGTATGAGTAATCCCTTTACAGCAGCCACATTATGGCGTATACTAACTCACCGAGTCACGCTGGAGGTAGATGAGAACAGCAACAGCCACTTGACCAAGGAGGATGAGCAACAGACAGGTGAAGTACTGTAGAGAAAGTAAAAGACAGTGCATTGAGCTTCACAGATCCATGTGCACCCCCACCACATATGTCGGTCTCACATATGTACTGCACGGTCCGCATATATGTGCTACAGAAACGCAACAGCTGGTTCTGTCCATTATACTCATATCATGTGACATGAATCTGCTCAGCAAAGCAAGTTTCCACATGACAGCAGAAGTTTGCATAAAAGACATGATTTACACACACACACACACCCACACACTCAATTAGGATAGATAAAATTAGTGCTGAACTTTTAGGGCTGGTTCATTCATGTCTTACCAATCCGAGCAAACAGCGGATCTCATATATGGCCCCCAGACAGCCCAGAAATCCCAGAATCATGGAGAATGAGCCCACGCCAATCAGAATATAGGAGACCACCTTTATGACCATGGATGAATCCTCTGTTAGTGAGAAACACAAACACAATCCTGGTTACAAACTAATCATTTCATAATTGTGTTGATTGTGTAAGTCAGGAACCAGCCCTTATTTTCTACACTTTGGTAACACTTTCTAAACATTAACATTTGTTGATGGATAAGATAAGATGAAATAGCAATGAAAAATACTTGGTTAATGTAAATTTCCAGATATTAAGCCGTCTGGGGTCAGTAAAAGTTTTTTTGTTTTTTTAAATAACTAATACTTTTATTCAGAAAAGACAGATTTTACAGTCTTACAAAATCTATTTAAAATAAATGCTGTTCTTTTGAACTTTCTTTTCATCAAAGAATCCTGAAAAATCATGTGGATCTAATCAAAAATCAAAAAGGATCATGTGACCTGAATATGCAATCACAAGTATAAATTACATTTTAAAATACATTAGAATTTCAAATTGTAACAATAGTTCACAACATTACTGTTGTTTGTATTTATGATCAAATAAATCAGGTCTTGGTAAGCATAAGAGAAAAAAAAAAGTGTTACCCACCCAACAAGTTTAACCGGTAGTTTACATTTTTAACATTTCAAGTTGTACAAATTAGAAAAAAAATGATGACGAACAATATAGTTATAAATTAGCATTAATCTAGATAGGTAAATGCTTTAACTTTATTAAACCTTATGGTAAAGTGTCATCAACACTTTTTATATGGTTTGTTGCACATCACTAACTAATTTTGGTGTCAAATACTCCAAGCCAGTAAACACAGTCTCGGGTTGTCCTCATGAATATGCATTGTGTAACGTCGAGATGGGTTTGGCAGGTCTCCCTTGCAATCTTGACTGAGCCGTGATGGCCTATAGTACAGTGCGATGCTCACTGTACGCCATTGAACAGTTGAGTCAGACATTCTGTGGCTTTACCTCAAAGAAGCAGCACATTCTCCAACCGTGCACTGGTCCTGCTTCAGTCAGGCTTTCATGCGTATTGTCAGAACGCCATACTGAGAAGCCTCTGTCATATCATCCAGCCTCAAAATACCTCAATGGCTCCCCAGCAAAAACAACATTACCACAGACAGCCTTACAAACAATACCACAGTGTGGAGCAGAGCGCTGTGTGACTGTGGGTGCAGAGGATACAATGGCCTATAATGTGACCTGATGTAATCATCATTACGAAACCCAGCACTTAGATGAGATGACCAGCTCAACCCTGATGATTACAGCATTCATCAAAGCACAAATAACACAATGAGTTCATCTTTTCACACGGTTGAGAAGGCACAATCTAAATCTTACATAATTCAGGCTATTTAATAATTAATGATTAAGAGAGAACTAGATACTGGGAAACCTAGAAGCTGGAAACTGAACTGTGAACCAGCGGATTAGTCACAAGTAAGCAAACTAATCTAGCATCCTAGGAACAATGTGAAGCGAGTTATCTTTTTGGGAATCATATCAGCCCATTCTATTTGTTGTGGAGAAATTCTCACAAGATTCACAGCAGTTGGTTGTTCTGAAATGTTTGAATTAACTATTGGTAAACAGCTGTTAATGCAATTTTTTTTTAAACGGCAGAGAGTTTTAAATTGGAAACAGTGAGATCAGGCTCTTTTGTACCATGTGGTAAATATTATTGAAATTCTCTGTCGCTATAAACAACAGTAGAATAAAAGAACAAGACTTTTTGCCTTTAACAAAGCAAATGCCTTTGTAAGTTCCACCACTGTGCTCAGCAGTAACCAAGTTCAAAGCATTTGGCTGAGGAAACCAGTTCTGAATGCAACAATTCGGTTTCAATTATTCCGTCCAATTCCCAAACCCCAAGAATGGACACTGTAATAAAGAATTAGTGTAAATTGTACACTGTACAATTTACACTAATTCTTTATTACAGTGTCCAGTGTACAATTGTACACTGTACAATTTACAAATAAAAGCATTAAATGTGTGTGTCTTCAATTCAGCTTCAAATGTGTGGGCCTTTCTAACTTCAGTACTGTAAATCTCAAACAACCCCATGCTGTTGAAGTGCCTAATGGTGTCTAACGGAAACAGGAAAATCCTCTAGGGATCAGTTAGCCGGTGAAGGACACTGGCATCTGGATTAGAAAAACAATGATGTTCAGAAAACTTTTTGTTTTTTTACGATGGGTAAAAGGGCTCACTGTTTGCATGCACGGCTGGGAGTCCCAGCAAACAGCCAGCGACCGCTGTGCACTGCAGGGATGTGTCTGTCAGATGAATTATGACGTGAAAAGGAAGAGTACTAAAGGTTGACAGATTCACTGCTTTTAGTATCATGCTATGGCATGAGCCTGGGCTTTCTTAAAATCAGTTTTCTGCACTGAACAATCAAACAAAAAACTTTATAGCACAGCCACTCAGACTGGGTTCAAGTCTTGGGTCAGGCAAACTACATTTTACAAGACAACCTTTGAAAACTTTTCCCAAGTCAACTACTGTAATCATTTTGTAAATTTAGGGACTGTCAATGTGCTTTGAGCATTGTTTATTAGCACACATTCTTTTGTTATATTCATTTATTTCAGTAAATTTTACTTCAACTGAAATGACCTCTAAATTTAGTTGATGAGAAAAAGCCAATTTAAACCAGCATACATTAACTGTTCCGTGTCAGCTTACGCTACTTAAGGAAGTCAATCCAAAACATTATTGACTAAGGATTTAAATTCATATTCTTCCTAGATTTTATCTTTTCAAAACATTGCCAGTGTACTATTAATATCTTGCAGTGTTATTTTTTACTTCACAATATTTTCGTCAGCAGTTTAACTACAAGCATTTATCAACCTTAATGAGCTGCTTTTTTTGTTGATAAAATAAAAACTTTGTAATTGACCCCTTTTGTCAGTAATTTTGATGACACAAAAAGTACCAAATCTGCATATTAGAATGATTTCTGAAGGGTCGTGTGAGTAATGATGCTGAAAATTCAGCTTCTCCATCACAGGAAGAGTTTACATTTTTAAATATATATTAAAATATAAAACAGTTATTTTAAATTGTAATAATATTTCACAGTATTATTGTATTTTTGATTAAATAAATGCAGCTTTGGTAAGCATTTTTGACGTCTTAAAAAAAAAGAAAAAAAAGAATCTAACCAAACTTTTGAACTGATTAAGACCGGAGGCAGATAGAGGCTCATTCCTTTTCCTATTTGGATATACTTGCTCACCAGTGTTAATTTGTTCTTTCCAATGACTAATGCAACGAGAGGCCAGATCTGAGCATTGACGTGATGCATGCTAATGAGGCAGCCACTAAAAGAGCCCTGTGTGGCAGCGAGGGAGCACCTGCAGACTGCCTCAGACGTGCTATGTCACACACAGGCCCTGCCTGGCTCGCGCACAGAGCCGTGAACTCAATGGCTGATCCGGAGCCAGCTGTGAACATGTAGCTCCAGCCTGCTTGGCAGTGTCTGTGAGACCAGACCTAGTGACCCAGAGCTCCCTGCAATGGCCTCTGGGATGGAAAATAGATCAGAAGTGAGCAGGGGTAGTGGTGATGAAACATACAGAGCCCATCGTGAACAATCTGTCCAAAAGCCTGAATCATATGCTTTAAGATGAGACTAAAGGTTATCATCAAACAAGAGCAAAACGAGAGACAGATGGCCCCTGTAAAAGTGGGTCTGAGTCACTGGTGCAAAAGCCCAGAAGGTTTCATTCAAAGGTACAACGGGATAAAACTTCACTAATGAGAGCATAAAAAGACAAGATCAACGACCAACTCTTACCAACTAAAAGCAAAGGAACTCTCCCATGGAGCATTAAATAGCCTTTTAGATTCATGTGAATGCATTTTCAAACCTTCCTAGAGAAAATGGCTGTGAGAGTAGATTGAGGTTATTAGGAGTATAATTTTCCTGCTTCTTTAACTACATGACATTTTATGGTTTTCTCTTCATTGCACACATTTTATGCAGTAACTTACGCAACACTGCAATGAGGCTCTGATTGTCTAGGAGGATCCACAGTCCAAATCCCATAATCGTAGCTCCGAAGATCTGTAGAGAGACAAAGAATAGAGGGGGGGCAGAAGAAAGAAAAAAGGAACGAGAGAATCAATCATATGGTGCAGGACAGGAGGGGAGCGAGGGGCCCCACATTTCAGTTTACAAGCTGCAACTTGTTCACTCCAAATCTCTTGGACAGAGCTAAAGATGGAAACTCTAGTATTAAAGACAGGAAAGTAGTGTGCTTGTGTGTGAGAGTATGTAACAAGCACACTAATCCTGGCCCGTAGGAAGCTACGAACTGTTCCCTGATCTCTAACTGTGGGGTTCCAGACTCTTTCTTCACATCTGGGACTGATTGGGCTGTGCTTCTGCGTGGCAGGGGCTGGAGGGGAGGGGGAGCGCAGCGGATGTTGCAGCAGTTCAACAGCAACACAGTCTTCGTTAACAAGCGCTCCATCTACTCTCCTCATTTATAACACTAGGGCGCTATCATTTGTCAAAATGCTTTTTTAACCGATTTGGACTAAGGTTTATTCCTTCTGTGTACCGATTCTTTAGTTATTCTATTCTGGTGCAACTTCACAAATAAGATGCATGGAAACAGGAAAATTGGGAATGGGAAGTGACAAAGGCAAATCCAGCAACACTTGATTAACTATTTAAAACAATCTATGCATTTCAGCACACGGAATTTCATTAGGGTTTTTATGGAAAAAAAATAACAGGCAAAAATATTAAAATAATAAACAATGCTATAACTTATATAATATTTTATATATTATTTAAAAATAATATTTTAAATAAAATGTATATAAAAATTATTTTATAAATGTATATAAAAATAAAATATTAACAAATATATAAAAACAAAATTATTCAAGAAAATTCCTGTTCTGTATTTCATTTCTGCTCAAGTCTGTGTACTAAATCTAACCAAATATTTAAAACTTTGTGTACTGTAAATACAGTTGGCTCTTATAATAAATTGCTTGTGATGTTCCTAATTTTTAAGTCACTTTAGATAGTAGCATCTTGCAAATAATAAAAAATAGCAATAGGTAAATGCAAAACCAACACCACCAATCTGAGTTGTCATCTATTTTTGACTCTCTTAAAACATTTTGCTTAGCTCATATAAACATACTGGTTGAGTTCCAAATGGTTAGAATTAATCATTTGACTCTTCCTGTACCCTTTAAGCCTGAGCACCCTGGCCTGCAGAGAATAAACCTGGATCAGAGATTTCTTTTTTTCCTACAAGCCCAAGGATGACAAAGGAGAGCAGGCTGTTTCTCTCTCTGAGATCAAGAAGAGTAAACTGTCTGGGTAACAAATGGCAAACACTTCATCTGGATGTTAACTAGAGTGCATTCCTGCGACAGAGATATACGGCTGCTACGATGCACCTTTAACTAATAAACATGTGGCTTTTTCCATGAACTGAAAGACCTCAAACGGTAATGACATTTATAATACAGCGAAGATATCACTGGTTCAGTGAATGTCAGTCAAACTTATGTTAAGAAAACTGGGACATCAGCTTTTAGCAGTGAGTTAAAATCATCATTTATAAAAAGAAACAAGCTGGGGGGAAGTTGTCCTCAGAACATTTGGAAAACTTGCCCAGAACAGTTCACCCATAATGCACTTAATAATAAGGTTCAATTTGAATACTTTTGTTAATCTATTATGTATTATTAACTAACAATGAAAAATCATTTTACAGCATTTACTAATCTTTGGCAAGTTCATTTTTACATTAGTGTGTTAGAAACTAACAAATGAATGTATAATATAGGCTATACTTACACATTCACATCAACCTAATGCTTGTAAAAAAATGACTGTTCATTGTTACTTCATGATACATAATGCATTAAATAACGTTAACAAGTTGAAACATATTGAAAAGTGTTACATCTAATGCTAACATTCTATTAGTGATCTTTTATTAGTTCTATTCAAGGAACAATAACAAAGCAGTTGACGTTCAAATGATTCAACTAACTGATTTTTACTTGTTCTTTAAATACTAGAAAGTGAGACTTACAAAGAATATTAAGTTGAATAAAAACAGGAAGTACTTGGTGGCAACGATGCATCCTTTCCCCATTTTGCTGACCTGTAAAAATCCAAAACAGGGAAACAGAAGTGAATTAAGGACCAGTTTATAGAATACATTTCACAGAAAAATGGCAAATGAGCAACAGGACATAACAGATAAACAGATGGCTAACAATAACTTTTTTTGCAGGATTAGTGATGTGAGCTAAATAAAAAATAGATTCTGTAAGCAAACGCATCATGCTACATGTTTGCTAGAGTTTAAAAATTCAATACAGCATCCCCTTGCTTTCAGACACAGCATGCTGTCATCATCAGATCAATATGGAGCACACAGAACTAAAATCCACAGGATAGGTCAATACTCTCCTCTGAACTGCGTGAAGGCTGTTGGCACTCTTTTTAGACAATGACCCACATTCTGACTACCATTAATAGGTTAGTATTATACTTCTCGTGCTATTTGTGGGCCTGTGTGCTGCGTGGCACACTTTGGCACGTCCAATGACCTCAGAGAGGGTGAAGGAATTGTGAGTAATAAGCAGATATAGAGCGACAACACAAAGCAGATCAGGCCACAGATGGAGAAAAAAGCATTGCCATTGCAAGCATTTATAGACAAACACAGGAGCTCATTCAAAGCTTTCTTGCAGTGGAGATGAATGGACGGACTTTCATTCCACCACTCAGAGATACTACATCTGAAGAACCACTTCAGCCCTTGTTATACAGTAATGTAAATTAAACCACTGATCATCACATTTGAATGAGAGTGTCAATATATAAACAGTCAGTAGAGTACTTTATGGTTACAAGTTTGGGGCAGTAAGATTTTTTTATATTAAATAATAATACTTCATATTAATTAAATAAATTAATAATTTTATTCAGTATTAAAGTAATGACTTTTAGAATGTTATAAAAGATTTCTATTAGAAGTAAATGCTGTTCTTTTGAGCTTTTATCCATCAAAGATTCTTGAAAAAATGGTAAGCAGCGCAACTGTTAACATTGATAATAATCGGAAATGTTTCTTGAGCACCAAATCAGCATATTAGAATGATCTCTAAAGGATCATGTGACACTATAGACTGCAGTAATGATGCTGAAAATTCATGGCATCACAGGAATAAATTACATTTAAATACGTTAACATAGCAAACAATTATTTTAAATTGTAATAAAATATTTACAATATAACTGTTTTACTGTATTTTTTTATATGAATATCCTACCAACCCCAAAGTGTGTGTTTAAATGTATATAAATACACTCAATGTTGCTTTGGACAAGTGTCTAAAATAGAGAGAGAAAAATGGACCAAAAAGCTAAAATATCCCATAAGCCAATATCTGTCCACAGAGTGTCTTTTTCTTTTGAGAAAGTTATCTTACAGAAAGAAAAAAAAAAACACTTCACAAGCACACTTGCATTAACTTCTACGTAGTTTTTAATCAGGTCATGGAGATTGGGGAACTAACCTTGTGAGGAATAGCCTGGAATAAACAAACATTTGTTTAACTTGCTTGCTTCAATTTAGTTTTGAAGAGAGGAATCACAGTGCTGCTGAGCTGAGGCCAACCAGCTCAATTAAACATCTCTCATATTCTTCCACACTTGGGAGAGATCGTAAGGTTTTTTTCAGACGTTGATATGTCCCGTGCGACAAAGTCGGTGGAATCAAATTACCTGCACTTCCTCCTCGTTCTACAGAGTGAAACAAGGCTTTATTTTGCCCTTAAGTGAATTTCCTAATGTCTGTACAAGGTCTTACACGAGACATAATCACAAGAAGTTTTAAACCAATTCAACCTTAATAAGAGCACTGTTGTGCTTCTGATCAAGGTCAGCATTGAGCCGATATACCACATATGAAGGTCACAGAGCTATTATGACTACTTAAAAGAGTGCCAACACACATGTAACTTATCCAATCTCAGTCAGACAGATAAAAAGTGTGTCAAAATGCACTAACATTCGAATCAGGCCAGCACATCACCACAGGGAGAAATCTGACCATATTAACAGAAAGAGTTTAGCCTATCAGTAGAAGTTTATCTTATCTCTGTCATTGCAAAATAACCTTAGGGCCTGGTTTCACAGACAGGGCTTAGATTAAGCCAGGATTAGGCCTTAGTTCAATTAGGACATTTAAGTAGATTTTATAAACGTGCATTAGAAAAGAAAAAAAAACATTACCGGTGTGCATCTTGAGGCAAAACTATGGCCACTGACATATTTTAAGATCAGTTGGATTCAGTTAAAACAGTTCAAACATGCATTTTAGTCTGGGACTAGTCTTAAACCTCATCTAAGGGGTTTTTAAGTTGAAAAGCAATTAAATGCTTGCAAAATGAGTATAGCCACTGCAGGCAAGTATCCTTTGAGGTTCATCACCATTCAGCTCATCTACACAGTGTACACTGAGGCTCTGGTCTAGTTCACACTCCACTCTCCAACCACCCTCCCCCACACTCACAGCGATAGGACAGCTTTGATTTCCCACAACCACAATAGCAGCTTTCAGCCAACGCTTTTCAAATCGAACAAAAGGAGAAACTCCACACACCCAGGAGCCCGCTGTAGCCTTAAAGTTACCACCAAACCGATGACATCCTCAACTTTAACATCCAAAGAAAACTTACAAGTGCACAACTGTTGTGGAATCTATTAATAAATCCTGAGTGAGCAAGTGTGACTGAGCTTACTTGTAAGTGGACTAAGCAATCAAATTAAGCCTGAAGCTGATAATTTAACCCCTGTCTAAACACCTTCCAGGCTTTGTCATTTCCATGAAAACTTTATTTGAACTTGCACATGCCAAACAGGTTGCTACTGCAACCATGAAGCGGGCTGGCATAAAGGGGTGCAGAGAAACCCCTCTTAGAGACTAAACAGTCTCACACTCCACACAGCATGCAGAAAAAAGAAAAGTGAAACCCCAAAAAAGGGGAAGCCCACAGGGGCCATTGGCCTCGTCTCTCCATAGTTACTTCAGCCAGAAACAAGGCGTGCATTCTTTAGGATGGTTAATCTCTCTCCACCTGAACACAAAGACCAACTTGATGCCACCAGTCATGTTAAAGATGGCTGTGCCAAAAGCTACTAAAATGGCCCAGAGAAGTTATTAAACGTTTTATGAACAATGACGACTATGGTTTAAAAAGCAACAACATTTAAACAACAGGGAGGGACAGATGTTTCTGTCTGAAACATAATTTATCAATGGAATGCGGGCAAACTAGAAGAGTTTAGTTTTATTGTATCAACTTAACTCAACTCTGTCTCAGCTGCTTGTCCTAAAAATTCTGAGAAATGAAGGTAGACTCAAATGAGACAATTGTTGACATACAGAAAGACCAAAGGACCAATAAAAAAAATAGTGGATATCAAAGACCATATCATTTCGTTTTAGGACAATTTGATACAAAGTGTTTTCATTTAGGCGTACCAGATTTTAATAATGCGTTGAAATGCTGAGATCTCTTACAGGAGACACGTAAGATCACAGAGGTATTTCTCTCAAGATTATTAACAAATCTCCATTTGTGCTCCATATTTTGTCATTGTTGTCTAGGATATACAACTGAGATAGTAAAGATCTCAATTGTTATGTTTCTTTCCTATTGGTATACGCTTGCAATCAGCTAATTCTAAACAATAAAAATAGTCAAATAAATAAAATATAATGGATGCATGCACTTTGCTTTTACACAAAAACAACGGACTATAAATTGAACTTGAGCTAGTAAGGTGTAACATATTCCTGTTAAGGTATCAATGCATTATTTTGTAAGTTAGTCTAGTTCAACTTAATTCACAAATCAACATCTAACAAGAACCTAATTTGTAGACAGACATAGACACAAACTTTAGCTAATTATAGTGTCAATCAAATTTCTATTCGCCTCCAAATTGAAAAAGTCTATTTCAACTGACATGCCAAATCACTTAAAAGTTGTAAACCGACCTGACCTACATACGACAGATCTCATATTACAGTTCATAACCAGTGCATTAAACATCCTCACAAAGAGAGCTACCTAAAAAAATACTAAAGTGGAAAAAATAGAGACTTTGCGCAGGCGTGGGAAACGGGCTTTTTAATAACCCTGAATAATAACGTCAGCAAATTATTTTGAGGACTGTGAAGAATACGCTTGCTACTTTATCTTGGCTGATAATAGCTCTTCCCAAACGGATCAAATGATTATAAACTGAAAGCGAAATCACGACAATGAGTGCGATAAACAACCCTTGACAACTTTTCATAATGTTTTATAGAAGTAAACTGTGAACAGAAATTAATTAGCCTAGATAGGCTACAAAGTAGAAAACTGAAATAGAGTTATGGACAAAACATTGATCAGGCGAGTGTTACGTTCACTATTACTGTAATAGACTACAAAAACTAGGCTACTGACAGATAATCTATTATAGGCTACATGACACACCAACACATAAAAAAAAAACTTGAAAAGAAATCTAGCAGCTAATTTACCAACTCATGACCACTTTCTATTTAAACTTCTCATTTCAGTCGTAAGTTAATTGACAGTTTTTGAGATGTAAAGAACTATTCAGTATGAGGTACTAAACATTCATTACTTTAAATGTCAATCCCAGAAGCATACTCACGTTTAGTGCCGGGATGAGAAAATGAGAAAAGTACAATAGATGTCAGCTGCGCGTCTCCTCCAGCGTTAATGAGTCGAGTGCGAGTGAGCAGGCTGGAGTTAGAGAAGAAGAAAAGCTGCTCACAGTCTCCCCCGTGTGGATGTTATTGACCCTACAACAGTGCTTCTCAACCAGCGAGACGGTGTCCACTTGGGGGCCTCAGTGAACTGTCTGCTAAGAAATACACAACATATCTTTAAAAATACATCACGTTACATTTCAACGTTTAACAAACGAAATTGACATTTATAAAAAAAAAAAATAGTCCTATAAAAAATACCCATAAAATTTAGTCAACTAAATATGCTAATATATATTTTAAGACAAAATTTAAAGTATGTATGCTTATACATTCTATGACAAGATTTCAAAACGTTTTGTTATAAAAAATAAAATAAATTTAAAAAAAATTATCGCTAGCGAAATCGCTTTCTCCTCCGGAAGTCAGGCTACAAGCTGCTCATCACCATAGACATAATAAATACATAGACACCCTATTGGCTGCTGGAGCGTACGTCAACGGCGCCGCCATATCAAGGAGGGCAACTTGCCCATACCTCTCATTATGGGAATTGAGAAAAATGCCTGTTTCGTGCGCTGCTTGGGGCTGAACAAGTCGCCACACAATTGAAAACAGGTCTCGGGGAATTACCTTTCACAAACAAGACTGAACATTTTTTTCTGGTTGTATTTGGTAATTATATAATTAGTAATAGTAACGTACACCACGTGCAAACCACTGAAATCGGCTGATACATGTAAACGTTATTATTGTTTTTATCCAGGAAAACCGCAGCTCACCCGATTACTTGCATTTGTTCACAGCGCAGTCTTGCCCTCCGCAAAATGGCGGACACGTTGACGTATCGCAGCAACGCTCCAAAGCGGCCAATAGGGCGTCTATGTATTTATTATGTCTATGCTCATCACGATCAGTATATGAGATTGAAAACAACTGTGTTTGTTCAGCAGAAGTTTAAGAGAGAGAAAAATACAAAAAGTAGCTGTTACCTACCTAGTTATAAACCTGCTCACTTGGAGTCTTAGAAAGCTGCTGAAATGGAGGACACAAACTTGTTACAAGTAGAAGAGAGAGCATGTGGGGGAAGGAAAGAAAAGTGAAAACCTCAACCAGGGAAAATACAGACCACCTGATCTAGAAGCAAGCAGTACATTCAGGACACATTATAAATCTTGCCTCATTCAAAGCGGTCATTAACAATTAATACTGAAAGTAAAAGATGCCACTCAAAGTGATTTGGATACAAAATATGTGACTACATGGAGGCAAAAGAAAAGTGAAACCCCTGACGAGGGGAAACCCGCAGTAATGATCTTGTAATCTTTGGAAATGAGCCAGAAACAAGCAGTAATTCTCTCTTTCTATAGTCATTCTGCTAACGTTATGTGTTGTGCACTGCAGCTCTCTGCTCCCCCAGTTGAGTTTTACGTTTTCGAATCCATTCAGCCAATCTCCTAGCCTGCATGCCAGCCGGACTTAGTCCCGTCCACAACATTTGAGGTCGGGAAGTTCGGTCTGGACTTGATCCGCTGTAAAGCAAGTATGCCAGGGCGTCAAATTGTCAGGGCGCATCTAATCAGATTCAATGATCTATGCTAAGATATGCTAAAAGTGCTACCGCCAAACCCGGAGATCGGCTGAATGGATTCAAAAACTGTAAAACTCAACTGTTTAACTCTAGGGAAGTTGGAAAATGAGCCTAAAAAAGTGGAGTGCTCCTTTAAGCTGCAAAAATACCTACGCAATGAACAAATCTGCTCCTCACCAATCGTCAATGAGAAAGTGAAAGCAGTAATGTCATCTGATGAAATGGAGATAAATGACAGCATGTAGGCTTAAGTTAAAGCACCAAGGGGAAGCCCAGAGTTATTGAGCCAAACCAACACCTAGTCACTCAAAGTCATTATAACACTAAATGTTGAAGAGAGGAGCATTCATTTTTTTAATTTGATTATTTTCAGTATAGTCCTGTAATGAAAATCGGCATTGCTTATCAATTTTTCATGACCAAGGCTTTGCAGGACTGCACTTCCGTGAGGCCAGTGAACATATCAGACCACATGTTTAGCAAAAGTTCAGTGGCCTCAATATGCTTTTAGGGTATGTGTGTGATAATACATAAGCTACTAGACCTCACCCGATTTTTAAACTTTTAAACCACTTTTTGATCGAAGCTTTCAACACCTTTATATGGAACAGAATCAATGCTCCTGTGGGTAGAAATCAGACCAGGATTCAAGAATACTTTTTGCATTTGAAAAACTTTACAGATTTATTAATTAAGCACATTCACTGTACAAAAAGTAACTGTCAAACCAAACATGTGTATAAGAAACTTAAGCAAAGATTGTAAAACTGACAGTAATCATCTTTGTCCATAACAAAAACAAAATACAAAAAAAGTTGCACATTTACAGACGTTTAAGAAGTGTTACACATTCCTTAATCATTCAAATATTTACAGCGCAAAAAGTGACCTAAATCTACTGTATAATCATTAACTGTGCTTTGACTTGACAATCGAATCATGGTCCATTGTCTTGCTAGTTAACAGAGTATTACTAAACAGTTCATTAAAAGAGAGATCCACAGTATAAATAAACAAACAGCAGTTTAGTTCTGAAGTAATGCAGTTATTATCAAATTATGAAATGGGTTAATCAGACCACCTCTTAACAAACATCTAAAATACTATCTAACTTGCTATCTCCAAATCATATATATATCTAATCGTTTGATTTCCCTTTGGAATAAAGCCATTTGTGTTTTACTGGAAGCAGCATCTGAGATCTATGGAAGGGTAACGTGACTGCTCACATCTCAAATGAAAATTCATTGATGGAAGCATACTATTAGGAATGACACCTGCTATATCTAATTATAGAATAATCATTTATACTATTATTAATCGCAATTAAATTTAGCTGATGTTGGCCCAGATGTTGGTAGTGTGATAAAAGAGCTGCAACATTCTCAATTATGGCTACATTATAGTGACAATAAGAGGCGAATAAATAGAATAGAATTTCAACATGCTAACATTTTTTTAAAATAAACACTTTATGTGGAAGTTGAACAGAAGTTTTAATCACTGACTATATACATTTTACTGACATATTTTATATTTATAAAAGTGCTACATTTTAAAGCTACTGCTAATCTGAATTGTTGACTTCATGCAAGGATCACTAAAGGCATAAAGTATATATTACTAAATACAATTCTAAAATGTACTATTGTTGTGCATAATGCTAGTTTTTAAAGAGTTCAAGCAAAAAGTCAATTCTCTGGAGTTTGTTGTTGATGATGAGACACACAGGAACCATCATATGAATTCAGACTTGAATACTCCTTTTTTACTCCACAGATGATAGATAATCAAGAACAAAATGAGAGTAGATAGTGCACTTCAATTTGGGGGTGAACTGTCCCTTTAATACATATAGTTACACTTGTGAAAGTTAAACCATGAGTAACATGCAGATCATACAACGAGATGTATTCTCTGTAATCTCTTAATGTATAATAAAAGAGGAGTTGTGCTAAATTAATAAATTACACTATTTACTTTAGTACCTGTTGTGTAAAATGTCCATTAGGTATATGTAAAACAGAAAACGTAACAAACTAATTACATCTGAATTAGCAGGGTGTAAATTTCTTTGTTTGATGCCACAAATAGCTAGATTTGTCAAAGACAGTAATACATACAACTGCAAAGTTAATAAGGTATTTTCTGAAATACACACTTTAAATACCATTTAATAGTACATCCTTTTTTTTTTTTACCATATCATAAAATGTACTGTTGGGAGTCCAAATTCAAAAGGAATGTATTTGCAAAGGCTTTACCTTGTAATGTTTATCACTTTGGAATTTTAAAATTATGGAGGTAAATTGAAAAGTAAATTAGAAATCTTAGTAACTTCATGTAAATGTAACAATTCTAGTTTTTCAATACATTCAAATTTTAATGTAGGCCTATTTTAATTTTGTATGTATGCTATTCCTTGTTTTATCCTTTGTCTTACATTATTTGAGGTTGTACTGTGGTGTTGTTGTACGCACACCACACCACACAAAGGAATTTCACTCTTACATAATATGACCTGAATTGTGGTCACCTTGCCAAAACAATTTGAAGATTTCGGAGACTAAATTCCCTGACACACACACACGGTGTGCCATACATCAACCCTCCATACAATATATACTCTCAGAAAAAGCTTTTACAAACAGGTAAGCTGTCAGATAATTATAGCCACTCTAGTGAACTTAATGTAACAAAAGTCAAGATCTAAGGCCATCTGGATCTAATGAGATTAATAACCCTGATACTGTGCTTACATAAAATGGAAATTTCCCACAAACAGAGGTTGATTTTCAGTCAAGTGTAAATTCATTTGGTCCAGGCAATAGTGTTATTCAACCCCACCCATCTAACACAAGATTCTGTCAGATTGGTGAACACATGGTAGCTGGCCTCCCTCACATCTTTTTGGAGCGCCGGCCAAGGTGATGATAGTAACACAAGGTGATGGAGAGGAAGAAGGCTTCACTAACAAGAAGAATGATTGCACCGTTGCACATTGTTCCCATCTCCAAGAGAGTGATGGAGGTCACTGGGGAAAAATGTGTATAGAGACTAATTGGCAAAGTCAAAGAAGAAGTCTTATATAGACATCTAGCAATAGGGTGCCAAGCAGAATTCACAACCCTATTTAACTCGTAAAAATATGTGCCAAGACAATGATACACTGCCCTCTTATGGAAATACATTCTTTAGCATTGGTAAAACAATGCCATAAAGGGTAGAATGGAATGGGCTAAAAAAAATCAATCAATCAATCAAAATATCTGAATCTACCACTAGATGATTGTACCAGGAGACCATAGACTATATGTCACAAACATTGGAATCAGTTATTTTGTCATTTGGCCTTTTTGTTTTTAAGAAATTTTAATACTGCTACAGAATTAAATAAATATATATATATATATATATATATATATATATATATATATATATATATATATATATATATATATATATATATATATATATATATATATATATAATATTGGCAACAAACATAGAAGATGAAAGACAAAAAAATTATTACAGTCAGACGTAATTACAACTTCAAGACAAAAAATGACCAAAAACAAGGAACCACCTTCAACCCATTGGCTTTTATTATGTGACAGTCTTAAATACAGTAAGTGTGATCACTCTCCTCAACTTATATTTAGTACAAAGAAAAGGAGTTTATTGGTTAATTTGAACCCTATGCTTGGATTTTTAAGAGAGCTGGTTGCCATAAGAGGGCAGTACAGCCTTAAGAACTAAGAGTATTCCAGACCTTCTCTGCTAACCAGGACTCAACAATAAGAATGGCCTAGTGTTTCAAGACAGATTTGATCAACTTCTGATAGGCTTGGAAGTATCTGGAGAATGGGTTAAAATTATTAACCAAGCAAGTGTTTATAAATGTACAGCTTATGTAGCCACATAATTGCTTTAATATTATTAAAGCTAATGAAAGTCATTGCAAGTAAATATAATATTAATACAAATAAATAAAACATAACACATTAAGTAAATATAAAGAAATATTACATAAAAAATAAATATATTAAATTAAATATACCATGTAAAAAAAATCTCATCATTGAGCCCTGCTAATCATTCTGAAGTGGCCTAAATAAATGTGTAGTCTAAATGTCCCCTAATTATGGGTCTGCCCCCTTAGCACTGTCTGTCCACTGTTCTCAGAAAAAGAAAATCCCTCTCTCACCTAGAAATTGTACCCCGAAGTAACACGCTTCTGTAAGTAGCGTCCATTGAATGATGACCTTTTCCGCTGTGTACAAGCCATTCCACAGGATTAATGAGATACCTGTTGGGAAGTGGAAACACTCAGTTCATCCTAAGTCAGGTAGAAACAATAAAAGGGGCTCATCTATTAAATATAATGCGGAATCTCCTCAAACCCAAGCACTTATGCTAGGAATTAAAAAGATTGAAATCTGGCCCAAGATCAGAGGACCGATGCTGGTGTGGGTTCTGATTCTGTTCAGGGAAAAGCGCAGAGAGTCCTTCTGATCTCCTCCCACACTGCGGATATGGATGACAAGGAGGGTAGCTGTTTTTTCAACCCTGCCAAGTGCCATCTGCCAGCACTATTTTTCCAGCCTTCCTTGAGTAATTCCCACCACTCAACTGGCCATTGATCTGACAGAAGAACACTCACACCTCACAGCGCCACAGGGGTATGAATTGTTGGTGAGCTAAACCAGGTGTCACACTGTATAAAGACCACTGTAGAACAGTGAGGAGTCTGACCGCAAAATACAGCCCTTTTGAAATGTGCATACTAACATCATGTGTGCATACAGCAAAGCCTTCTGGACTCTGCTGCAGCACCCTACTACTGAGCATTCATAGATAGATGAATGTAAATTACATTAGCATAATATTTTATCACCCACTGGTTAGGGCTGGAATCTAAACAAATTGGGGAGGGAAACTTCTATATGCTGAATTAGAGGCTGTGTTATGCTATTAGGGAGAAAAGACAATATAGACTGCTGTTTATAATGAAATAAGGGCATAGGGAGGGAAGGGATTGTATTTCCACAAAACTCTTTCACATACCAATAAGCCACCCCTGCGATCTTTTATAATACAGGACCTCCTACGGCTGACTGTAAGCTCAAGCACGGGGTGTGCCTGGCATGTGCTGTTGTTGTGAAGTGTCCTGGGACCAGCAGGGGGTCATTACTAGTTCTAGTGCAATAGCTCTACCCAGCACTCTGAAAGCCCTGCCCTATATGTGGCTAAAAGGAATTGTATGGACTCATCCATTTTTAAAACCGAGGCGTAAAATATTCATATCTCGTGAAATCACACTAATCTGGCAGTGAAAAGCTCATCTAGTCATGAATATTTCCTGTGAGTGGGAGACAGACTTGCTCTAATTTGTTTACATTATGCATTTGCTATGCGTAAAATGAGAGTGGAAAAGCTTAAGTGTAAAGAAGTGCATATATGCTACATTGACAATATTATGTGGAGAAACGTGCATTTAAATATCCCTTTACAAAATGGTGGCCCATTTTACAAAGGGTCCTAAACGGTCCAATACTTATATATACATTTTATTTTCATGATATCCGCAATGCTTTTACAGACTGCATACTTTTTCAGCCCTTCTGGAACTTATAAAAACAAACATTGACAAATACTATAATTCATTTCCTCTCATTATAGACTTATAGTGTATAATGAGAAGACGTAATCTTTAACCTTATCAAATTAAACCAATTAAACCTGAACATATATGCAGATTCATATAACTACTGTTGTATTGCATACATATAATGAAAATGTCCCTGACGCTTGCTTAAGATGCAGTGAGTTTAAAGGTACACTATATCATTGCATATGGAGTGTGAAGAAGTATTTCTGGAAAGGTGTGAAATAAATGATAGATAACATCCTTGATGTTAACATTCTGCTGTCACCTTTACTTTTTTATTTTATTTATATCCTAAGGAGATCGTCTTTAAAAAGAAAGAGTATATATTTAAAAATATATGTATTCTTCAAGCAATACGGCTTATTTCATTAAATTGGAAAAGTATTTGAGCACCAAATATAGTACGTTGGCTAAAAGAAATGGTAACAAATATGTCAATGGAAAAGATAACATATTGAAAAGGATAAATATACAGTTTTTGATAGAGTTGGGGGACCTTTCTGATTGTTCTTAAAACGTGTTGGAAAGGTGTTAATAGAAGAGAGAAGAGAAGTACCACCCAGGAGAGGAGGTGGTACTGAATATCAATGTAAAATACTGTGAAGCATTTTTTGTTTATTTGTTTGTTTTTGTTCTTGTGTTTGTTTCTCTATGTTACATGGAAATGTATATGTACATGTGTATAGTTCAAATATAATTAAAAAAAAAACTGAACATACATAGAAGGGCTCCGCCGAAGAGCCTGATGGAGATCCTGGTGGTGGTGAGCTCAAATATTATTTCGTAGAGCTGGTTGGGGAAAGCCAGGGCCTACAACACAGAGAACGAGGTCACATAATGACTGTAATGTTATGGGACCTCTAGGGAGAGGCATTAAAGCTGCAAAAGTCCCTTCAAGATGACAGCGAAATGAGAAATGTCAATTATAAATGTATAGTAACATTATTTGTAACGTTATAAATGTCTTTACTGTAACCTTTGATCAATTTAATGCATTCTTGCTGAATAAAAGTATTAATTTCTTTTAAAAGAAAATCTATTTGTATAGCAGCGTAAATAATTACACAAAACACAATGAGCATTACTTAATTTTGGAGCATGAACTATTTTGAAGTAACTGCTCACCATTAAGGATGTCGATGTGAACAGTACTGCAGAGATGAGGAGCCAGATCCTGTAATGAGAGAATGAAAGACATTACACATCAAACCAACTGGCCTCTAATAAGACACATATGTGCCACAATCAAAACCTTTAAGGATTTGCAAAAAAAAAAAAAAACTGCAAAGAACATTGGAGCAATTAAATTAGTAGGGTGTCTGATGTCACACGTAAATACAGAGACCAGCTTGAAGTCAGTGGTCTGATGTGTAGAGACTGATGTTTAAAGTCTTACCGGAGACCAATGGGCTCACGTAAAGCAAACTTCATCTCATTACCCAACATCTGACTGATCTGAAAAATGAGAATTTATCAATATTAGCATGAACAATTTAGTCAGTTTATTAACTTCTTTTTAGAAATGTAATAATTAATAAGACACATTAATATACTATTCATTCATATACTACTACTATAATATACTAGTAAAGCAAGGCGGCGCACTAAATTAAAGGCCCGGAAGGAAAATGTCAAATATAAGGGAAACGGGCCTAACTCAAAGTGGGATAATCAGATTTGCTGATAGCAGAAGCCTGCCAAGACTGAATGGTCCATGCAGAGGGACACAGATTTAATTTGTAAATATGGAAACTTTGGTGTAGCATCTGTAGTGACTGATAGGAAAGTTTGAGTTTTGTTCTGATTTAATATGTGTATTTTGACAGCAGGCAAGGTGGTTTCACAATGATGGCTTTGTGTTCTTAATCCAGGCTGTGGGCCACAGGGGAACACAGCTCCTTCAGACGGAATCAGACAAATACAGATAAGGATGTGGAAGGTGGTACAATATAATGCTTTGTTTGGGTAGTCTATCTCTTTATTATTCTATAAGTGACAGGAGATTTTGTAGGAGAATGCTGTTTAGAAGAGTGCTAAACTAGAGGTTATTAGCTTTTTAGATCAATTCAAAATTATGCTCACCAAGGCTGCATTTATTTGATTTAAAAAATACACAAACAAACAGTAATATTGTGAAATACAATTACAATTTAAAATAACTGTTTTCTATTTTAAAATATTTTGAAAAGTAATTTACTCTGTGATGGCAAAACTGAATTTTCAGCATCATTACTCCAGTCTTCAATGACAATATTATTTTAATATTCTGTAATATTAATATTATTTAGTGCTTAAGACATATTTCTTATTACTATCAATGTTGAAAGCAGTTGTGCTGCTTAATATGCTTGGGAAAACCATGGTACATTTTTATTTTTCAGGATTTTTTTAATAAAAAGTTTAAGAACAGCATTTGAATTTGAAATCTTTAGTAGCATCATAAAATGTTACTTTACTGTTACTTTTGATCAGTTTAATGCATTCTTACTGAAAAGTAGTAATTTAATATAAAAAAAAATCTTTCTGACCCAAACAGTAGTGTACATTTTGTGGGCAAAAGGAAACAGGTGGTTAAGATAAAAAGGACAGTGGAACTTTCACTAAGCCTGGTCTTAAAACCGTTAACTGGCCAATCCTTTCCCGGGAAAACCGTAGCCATCTGCCATATTTTTTAACAAACTTCTGCTCATCCAGCGTTAGTTCAGTCTATCTCGATAGTTAGCAGCATATGCCAGATGATAAAACCTGGAGGCATACTGGAAATTGTATATTTAAATTAATAGCTAAGCTAGATATTATCAACAGCAGTGAAAGTACTAACATGAAAGCTTGTCAGATCCAGCAATAATAACCATGGGTGCAGGCTTACTGTAGGGTCTAATGTGCAGTAGGAAATTAGTAGGCTCATTTTACAGTAGCAATGTCTATTTACTTATCTTTGAAACACATAAACAGGCATTTCCCTTACTTTGATGTGCTCTTTAGCACAATTATTGTTACCTTTCCATTTCCATCTCAAAATTATGTGCATGGCTTCCAGGCCTAAAAAAAAATAAAAAATACACCCTAATGGCGCTTAAACATGCAAGCTCTCGCTTTCTTCTCCCACCCCAAAATAGAGGGATCTATCCGTCTCCCTCTCCGCCATTCTGCACTAAAAGCCTCCGCAGTGTGGGTAATTTAGTGTTGATGAAAACCTGATCCGTTTCTGATGGGAAGCTGAACTCTTGGCCAAAGATCGTTTCATAGGGGGAAGCAAGAATGTGATCGAGGAAGGTGAGCAGGACTGATGGAAAGACCATGAACATTTACTGCAATTCATTCAAATGAAAGTGACAAAAAATGTATACTATGAACAAATGCTGCTGTATTTAGAAAACATCTAGTACGGCAGGTCATTGTATCCTCTCAGAAGAAAAGTGTTCACAGAGATATGGTGTTCAGAAAGCATGTCGCACCGAGAAACAAGAGCATGTCATGTTCTATTGAGACCACCACTCAATCGACACCTCGCTGTTGTTGTTTCTGAGGGGATTAACACATCTCAACAACTGCTGGGAACAGGGAGTACTCTGTTTTCTCATAAGACCTGTAATGGGAGATGACACAACAGTATGGGTGCAACGGATCGTATTGATCCAGACCTAGCCACACGATTTCCCATGCATCTTACGTGGATTAACTGTAAATTAAAGTTTATCATTTGCACATTTTAAGTCATGCCAATGTAAACATTCAAGGGATTTTAAACCGGTCAAGTGTTAGTCCAGTTGTTTGATGAGAATGAGATGAAATGTAGTTGCAATGAGAGCTTTAAGAATCTGTACAACTGTAGCAGCGGGTGACTATTATTCTGTCCAACGGAACTGAGGAACAACTGATGATGGCACGTTTTGATGTTAAATTGACCAATCAGTGGTAAGGGGCATTTCATTCCAGCTCACATGTAGAGACCGAATATTTAAGCTCTTTATGCATTTTCTACCCCTGAACGTAAAAACTAAAGATCAAGCCATATTCTTGTTTTGTTTTTATTAAAAAACTAAAAAAGTTTTGATACCTTGACACATTTTCTCACAACATTAAACACAAAGCCAAATCTTCAAACTACATTCACAAAACCCCTGACTCTTCTGGCAAAATCAAACACATCAGTCAATTTATAAACACTACAGATCATTCATTACAAGACACTACATAAGAAAAATGGTGGACACAGCATCCACAGCATGTATTTGGTTTAGGCCATTGAGAATTTGGTTCAGAGAACAGAGTTTTGTTTTAGCAATTCCGAAAAGCTGTAAAACAAAAAACAAATGATAGGACGATACCGATCCATGACTCAAAAACCGTAATATGATCTGACCCATAAGTGTTGTGATCCATTGCACCCTTTCTACACAGTATGTTCATCTGAACACAGGATCGCAGCAACTGCTTATTTAAGTGACAAACTAATGGAGAAATGAAACAGAGTACTTCGAATACATCACGCCCCATATTAGGTATGATAAACAGAAAATCATGATCATGAATGAGTGTGCAAGTCTTCAAATAGTAATGGAAGAGCAAAATCATTTTGTACCACAAATTAATTTCCAAGTTGCTCAGAAAAATGTTGCACCCAATAGATCTACTTTGAAACTGCTGATTTATTAATATAGCATTCTATTGAAAGCTCATGTGGAGCTGGATTCATGCATACATCTCCAGCCATTATGGTGCTAGCTAAGCCATCTCTGTTGAAACAGAGGGTGATGGGCGACTGCCCCTTAATGGATGTTCTCTTAGATCTTTCTCTGTGACCCTACCCAAGGATTGATGCACATTGCAGGGGCGGAAAAGGGGAGCTGTGTCTGAGTGCCGCTCATGTTTCATGTGGACTACCTCAAAGCCCCATATGTTTTAATAGTTCTGAGCGTGAGATGTAGTGGTACCAACAAGCTTTCATTGTGGGGTATTCATATTTGGGATGTGAGAGTCATTTTCATTTAGCACATTTAATGTTTTCCTTTTTATTTTTACAAAGGCTACGTTTAAATTACCGTCATGTTAATGTTACATTTTAAAATTAATATAGTGCATTTCTGGAGCGAAAAAATTAAATAAAATTTGTTCCGAGAAATGTCCACTTGGAAGATGAGCAAGGTGAGGGAGTATTTTGTAAACCTACACATGTCGTGTCAAACTAGTATATAACCATTAAGCACTAGTCGACTTTTAAGAGTTCTTTCTTCATTAGGTTGTTGATATAGCAACCTGCAGGTGCCAAGTAATTTTCATTCATAATGTTTCTCCTTCAATCTGATATAAAATGTCATATCGTATTATTATCGCTCTTAACCGGTAGTAAAACAAGCCTATAAGCAATAGGCGTGTTATACTACCGGCACCTGAACAGTTGCTATATCAACAACATAAGGAAGAGAAAACTCTTAAAAGTTGACTAGTGGGTTGCAAAATTTCAGTTTAAATGTTAATTAAATTAGTTGTTGCACTCATCCCTTATTCATAGTCGTCCAACATGACTGCACACTGGCTTCAGGATGAGTGTGTGGGGATAATTATTGTCCTAAAGCAGAGCTGGCGTTCCACACTGTGCCACAACTCATCTAGTCAGCCACCTCCCCCATAGCAGGTGTGTTCCTAATGCACAATAATTTTGTGGTTTGTGTGTGATGTATTCCTACCTCCCATAAAGCAAGAGAGCTCTGTACGCAATATTTTCTATAATTTATATATTCCTTTCAACAGAAATATATAAATAATAAACAGCAGCATCTCAGAAAACAGAAAGCAGAAAACAGTCAGCTAGAATCCAACAATCCAATAATAATAATAATAATATAAATATACAAATATTTAAATAATAATAATAGTATTTTACTTAATAGAATACTATATTAATTATTAATAATAACAAAATGTTTATTATAATTCAAATAATAAATCAATCAATAAATTAAATACTTTTTGATTGTGGTTGCTGTTGAATGAAAGAACATGTATAAGATATATACATACAGTTGTAATTGAAATTATTCAACAACCATTTCAAATCAGTTTTATTAGCAAAATTGACAGACTTTCAGCTGTTTGCAATGAACAAATCAAACAAAAGTAATTGAAATAGATCAACACAACAAATATCTCAAGTGGTTTCCCCAAATTCAACTGAAAATACCACTTTTAATGACTTCTGCAGTCTCAAAATTATTCAACCCCCTGAATAGAATCCCTCAAAACAGCACAAATCTGCAAAATAGGTGTTGTCTCAAGCACCCCTTTTGCAACTAATCAAGGGCTTTCTTAGTTGCACCAGGTTTGAGGAGCTAGAACACATTAAAAACCTCAACTGGCTAGGTTTGTTGAGTGGCACATTTGTCTGCATGTTAGGAACATGGCTAAGTCAAAAGAATGGTCCAAAAAGTTAGCTTAGTTTAGCTTATTTAATTACACATAGTTTGCAAGTTCAAAATTAAAAGGTACGATGGTTACACTACCTGGACAGGGCAGAAAAAGGAAGCTATCAACTGCTGCAGCCAGATTTCTGAGAAGGCAGGTTTAAAAAAAAAATTGAGTGGCTGCAAAATACCTCCTGCAAGACCTGGTGGTACTGTACGGTAACTGTAGTGGGTTTCTTAACTTTGTCGCCAAAGATTTTACAATGATTTTCAATCGGGTTTAGATCATACATACAGGCCGATTATACAGCTACATGGCAGGGTGAATGCAAATGTTTATCAGAACCTCCTTCGGCAACATGTGGTTCCTTCCCTGCAAGCATCTCCCAATCAGCCCGCAATTTTCATGCAAGACAATACCCCCTGTCACACTGCAAAAGCAGTTCCTTGAAGCTCAGAAAATTTAAATAATGAAATGGCCAGCCCAGAGTCCTGATCTAAACCCGATTGAAAATCATTGGAAAATCTTTGGCGACAAAGTTATGGCTAAGAAACCCACTAGAGTTACCGAACTGTGGAAGAGACTGGAAGAAGAGTGGACCAAGATCACCCCAGAGCAGTGTGAGAATCTAGTGATGTCCTGTGGCTGCAGATGTGCTCAGGTCATTCAAAGCAAGGGCCTCTACACTTCCTACTAAATTTTGACTGCTGTAAGCCTCAAATTTTTATTGTAATGCTTTCTTTTGTGCTGAAATGGTTATTGTTCTCTAATTTTGATCGCTGTGGTTTCCACAAAATAAAGGTTTTTGTTGAAGTACCTTGGTTATTTTGTAAAAAATTCTAGTAGACCAATGGTATGCTCACAGCGAATAGTCCTTAAAATTTCAAGCAATGAAGATTAACAATATTTCTGAAAATAATCAAGTATTTCTTAATTGTTCTCTAATTTTGATCTCTATTGTATATATATTATATATATGATTTTATATATATATATTTATAAAATATATATTTTTATGATTTCCCTGATTTTTTGGTGTGTGTATGTATGTATGTATATATATATATATATATATATATGTATATATATATATATATATATATACATACATACATACACACACACCAAAAAATCAGGGAAACACTGCCCGGAGATCACTAAATATAAAGAAAAACAGTAAGTAAATAAAAAGAAGCTTTCTTACATGAATAGCTATTGAGGTCAATTATGAAAAAGACTGAATCAGTTAGGTGGGATGTTACCTTTGACCTGTGTACCTCTCCGTCATCATCCTCCCCGCCAACACCCAGAACCTTGCGGGACTTGAGGCGACTCACAAGATCCGTCTGACTGTGCTTCTTCATAAGAGGTGGTGGTGTGGAGGTCATGGCAGCAGAGGAAAGCAGGCACTTCAATGAGCTGTCAGAGGGACTAAGAAAACGATAACATCAGCAGGAGCACTTTCTCAGAGTTGTTTGTGACTAGCATTCCAGTTATGGAGAAAACCACAACAAAAATTCACAACTAGTAATATGTAGGGCTTGTGAAATTTAATAATAGCATGTCATTCTGTTTCACAACTGTGACTATGAATAATTATAGCTATCAGTAAGGTTTTACACAGGCTAAACGAAACAAGACAGCAGTAGAAAAATACATAAACATTGCATTGTGAGTCTACATGCTCCAACACAGCTGCACACTTTTTTAGCTTTTTTATTTCCCTCCCGATCCCCTTCATTCACAAAATTCTACATATTCCATGTCTCTAACACAGTACCATTCAAAAGTTTGGGGTTGGTTTGTTTTTTAATTATTTTACCTATGCTAACTAAGACTGCTAGCCTGGATGCCAGCCCGAACCCCGCCCACAACATTTTTTGGTCGGGAAGTTCGGTCTGGACTCGATCCATTGAGGAGTAATTATGATTGGTTCAGAAATCGTCGGGCCAATCAAATTGCCAGGGTGGGCTTTATACAATGATGGACCGATGATCTGCAGTCACATAATCATCACGTCATCAAAGAATGCTTGGTTTGAACTGGTTTACAACAAAGATGACTGCTGCTGGAGAATTGAGATGTATAGATTCCCCTATCACGTCTGTTGTAAAAGAAATCGACAGCGCATTCATTTTAAAAGACGAACAGAAAACTGCAATGAAGGCATTTGTCGATCGCAAAGATGTGTATGCCGTCCTTCCTTGCCGTTTGCTTGCTCTGATTGGTTGTAGGTGTATCCAAATGAGATTTTTTTTTACCTGGTTCGGTTAAGACACGCCTCATAATCAAAGCCCTATGGAGCAATATCAGACTCACATTCTGACTAGAATATGAGTATGACAAAGTCAGGCTATAAGACTGCATCAATTTGATCAAAAATCCACTAAAACTGCAATACTGTGAAATATTATTATATTATAGAATAATTGTTATCTGTTTTAATAGCCTATATTGAAAAATATAATTTATTCCTGTGATGGCAGTAGCTGCGTTTACATGGACGGGACCCAAATAATCTGATTGTAATTGGACTACTAGCACAGACGGAAACATCAATCAGAATGAATTGGCGAAATCCGATTAAAATTGTATCTGGATTGTAAGGGGTGGTTTAAACCTTTTCTAATCCGATCAAGAGGACACGTATACACTTGATCAGATTAAAAACCAAAACCAGAAAGGAATGTGCATGTGCAATGACGATGAAATGGCGTGTCATTGAATGAAGTGTCATAAATGACTGTTGTGTCATTCTAATATTTTCCTTCCACTCATTGTCTGGGGCCCTGTCCCAAATGGTACACTTCATATGCACTTTCGATATGCGCCCTCGATACACATTTTTACTGAGCTCGTACTGAAGTGAGCTACGCAGCAGACTTCTTCCCGACAGTCAAAGTGGCGTTACGTCACAAAAGTGCGGACTCGTAGGAAGACCGCAAGTGTTTAGGGTGTCATTTGGGACATGGCCTGTGAAGTGGAGCAGAACAACGTCTCACTAGTCCTTGTTTCCGACTTTCATCCACAGACGCCTAGTTTTGGGCATGGGAAGGGGAGTTTTTACTGCTCAATAAATATAAGCAGCACAACAAAAAGCTTCATGTGCTTGTAGTCTCCTAATTTGGACCCGAAATAAGTAAATATTAAGTCTGCTCTTAAAAAAAAGAAGAAATTTAGGAAAATAGTAAGCACAAACAGCGAGAAACTGTATGTTCGTGCACTGTCTGTGCTCATGTCTAAAAATAAATTGTGATTTGAAGCTTGTGAAGTTGTGACATAAACGCGAACATCAACCCAATCACTTTATTTAGCGTTTATGTAAACACTAAGTTTGGATTCATCAATCGGAATGATTTCATTTTATCACAAACATTTTTCAATAATTAAACAATGGCCATAAATATTGGGTTGTTTTTAAAAGCAAACACAAAAGGAGACAGCGATGACCTTGTGACATGACTGCATGAATGTTTACTGTCAATGAGCTTTGAACAGCCTAAAGGAATTAAATGTTTAGGAGAGAAGAACAACACAATGTCTCATCAGTAACAGGAAATGGTATTATGTTATTATCCTTCTGTGTGGATAATTTAGACATGAAATTACCTGACATGCCTCAGGGCAAGGAATACACTATGAAAGAGGTTCAAAGACAGCTAATTTCTGCTGCACAGAAGAGAACAGGACATGTTTCTCTGATATCTTGTGACTGAACAACCCAAAGCCGGTCTTATCTAATTGATTAGCTTGGTGTTAATGAATAGAGCTTGATTCATGACAGCAGCTGCCTCATGTTGATCCTAGCTCTTTAGCCCTCAATCTAATGAGGACAGAAAGCACAAACTAAGGATGCTCAACTTATTGTGAGACGCTAGATGCTGCTTACTGCTAAAAGATGAACTGAAGTTGCCTAAGGAGAGCAGCCCCAAAGAGTCTGTAGGGTTAGAACTGATGTTCTACTCCATTACTCAACTCATTCCCATTAGACAACTGAGTAAGGCAGCTAATAAAAAAGAGAGCGAGAAAAACAGCAGGCACTTGCCAAAATGGACAACAAATTTAATTTATTGAGGCATTTAACCAACAGCTGCCAGTACTAAATGGCTTCCGTGAGATACACATACAACCATATTAATTATTAATGTCCCGGTGCATGCTGGGAAAAATGCAGATGTGACTGAATCACAAGTATTTTTCCGTGTAGGCCTATCGTGATAGCAAATCTGCATTATGATGTGATGACATTAAATAACCCCAAAAATAATAATCAAGTAACTCTGGGTTTTCTCCCGCATTTTTATTTTATTCTAAAAATAGTTGTTGTTTTTTTATGTCAAGTCACATTTATTTATATAGCACTTTATACAATACAGATTGTTTCAAAGCAGCATTACAGTTTATAACAGGAAAATGATTCAGTGATGCAAACAGTTCATTTTGGATGTACAGCTAAAAAAGAAAATTCATTGTTAGTTAAGTGTTGATTCAGTTATGTTGTAAAGATCATCAATTATAAATTGATGTGAACTATTAAAATCCATTTTTCATCCATAAAGCAATTCTGTAGAAAAATAGTGAAGACATCGTCCAGCTCAGTTCAGATCTCATCCAATAGTGTCAGTGCCGTCAAATCAGTAATACTGATGAATATTAAGGGTGTGTACACACTTGTCATGTTTGGTTTGATTATAATGAAACCTGGTGCGATTGCTCTGTTACACCCGTTTCACACATACTCCGTTTGCGGTGCGTATTTTTTTCCGTACCCATGTTAACAGGTTAGAGCTTTCACACTGCATGCGGATGCGTTCCGGCAATCCGTTCCAGGTGTGGTGCGTATACAGCAGTGCAGCGATCGTTTCCGCAGTCTATTCCGAGTCTATTTTTGCTGCTGCAAACGCTGAATTAAAGTGGCAGCGCATGGTTTGTGGTCAAAATGAACACAGATTGACATGAAAATGTAGTAATTTCATCATAAATGCAATTAATTAAATAGACGGTAGTAATCTCACCATAAATGCATTTAATTAAACCATTTAATTTTTAAAGTAAGGAAACCTACTTCAACAAGGACATAATGAACGACACTCGACTCATTCGTGGAGGTGGAAAAACAAGTTCTTTGTGGCATGCAAGATTTATTGTATAAATATTTAAATTATGCAAAAGAAAATGTAATGTTTGCGATGTTAACATAAGTAGCCTACATGTTTAAATGTTTTATCACTTGCTTGAGCAACTTAATATATCCTGCCTAAAATTAATGCATTGAATACTAGGGAAAGCCTACGTGTTTTAAATCTATTTCGTTTAAACTTGAACATGTCCGTGAAAGAGTGTAGACATAACTACTGTGTACAAATAGAATCGAAATGCTGAAACAATTTTTAATATTATTTTATAAAAGATGCTGATAGATATAGTGATTAAAATACCAAAAATTGTGCATAAATGTTGTGGTACAGCCGTGGATCAGTTGCGCACTGCAAACGGAACATATGTGAAAGCACAATAGCACTTGCTGCTCCTGCGCCGCATCCGCACCGCAACACGCACCGCATACGCACTGCACACGGAGTATGTGTGAAACGGGCGTTAGTGAGGTTTATTTGAATAAGTGTGAATGCTGCCATCCAAAACCTGGTGCGCACCAAAAAAACTCTAGAGCGGTTCGAATGAAATATGAGCGCAACACGAGCATAAACAGGCCAAAAACCAACGGGACATGATGTCACAAGATATGATCCTAAAAAGGACAGAATGCTCAAGCATACTTTTTTCTTGTTATAGTCGCGATGTTGCGCATCACAGTTTGGTGCAGACAACAAAACCGCGTCTCCTTGCAGTAGATATCGTTTGTGTGTGTGACAGAGGGATTCCTGTCGCTGTTTTGACTCCTTTAAACATTTTATAAGCTCTTTACGAGTTATCAGCTGGTCAAAATACCATCATATGTAGGCAACACACATACAATCTGCGCATTAAGTCCAGCACACAGCATTGTTTTGGATGTTCGGTAATAAAAGCCGACCAATCAGGTTGTGAACGTATCCCTTCTTCTTTAGGTTCAGAATCTTTTAGGCTCGCTGTTAAAATGCCAATGTGAACCCTAGGCGGACCAGGACTTAATTTTGAACTAATTGAACCGAACCCACCCTAAGTTTCCCCAAATAAGCAAGCCAGAGACAAGGAACCCACATTTCATCAGGTGAAAGAATGGAGAGAGAAAAAAAAAACTTGGGAGAAACCAGGCTCAGTCGGGGACCATCATTTCTCATAATTTCTATCGATACCCTATACTAAATCAGCATACATTACAATCCCAGCTGCACAGGAAAACAGAAATGACATCTAAATTTCATCCTGTGTTTATTTCACAACAGTTATTATTATTTCGACCCAGATAAACTCAAAAACCCTCCAGGCAGTACAATACAGCACGGTTATGAATACAAAACGTAAACTGTCTGCTCCATCCGTTTTTATTCACAGTCTGCCATCCATGACAGCTCATCCAATTGTTCTTCAATCTTATATCATTATCTTCACAACAAACATTTAAGTTGCTTCAGTTGCCTAGTAACACAAAACTTTGTGCCTTTCATATGATCATAAAGGGATCATGCCTCTCTAATCATTAATCAGCTATTTGAGGCTGGCTGTTATTAATGATGAGCCCTCTATTGAAATGTTAAGCATATCATTTCCTCGATGTCATTGTCTTTACGTTCAAAGAGGGTTTTATGAGGCACACCGAGGGCAAACATTTGAATTCTCCGTTAGTCGTACGCTTACAATGTGTTGCTTAATCACGGCAGTTTGCCAACACATTTAAACAAACTGACAACTGAAAAAGGCACTGCAATGTTACATCAATCAGATCAATTTGTTTGAAAGATGACAGGTATTTTGACTTGTTCCCTTTTACAATATGGGCCCACTAATCATCTGGGAAAGGAAATGGATTTGTAAGATAATTGTCTATAACAGATCAGAATGAGGGAGCAATTCACACTCAAATGTACCCACAATAAACTATTTAATTATCTATTTTGCTGACAGTACCAGAATAACAGAAATGATGATGAAGCTGACTGACATGGTGATTTGGTGCAAGAACAACCACCTCTTACTAAAGATAAAGGTGAACATCTTTACATTTCTCTCATTAACTGAACAAAAGTGTTTTGTTTGAAATAAATTAATATATATTACGCAATTGCTCAAAAGTGAAGACATTTATAAATAAACACTGATTGAACATTCTGTGCAAAACACTAACAAACGGCAACCTGTATAAATGTATTTATCCCACAAGTTGGATGATTTGTGTTTGGCAGGCGTTTGTTGCAACAGTGTGAACTAGGCTTTGCAATCACTGCAGGGCATTTATCAGACAAGAAGATGCTGCAGAACATCACTGAATAACTCTCCATCTCAGCCCTCATCCTCCACTTCCCCCCAGGACAATGTGCGGCTTCTTAACTTACTACCACTATCAAGAAGCCTTCTACCACTTCCATTACTAGCCTCTCTGGAATACTTGAGACCCCATCTGAACTAAAACCTGCCTAAACATACATCGCTACTGCACAACAAAGCAACATTGTACTCTATATTACTGCATTAGCAAAGGCATTCTACTCAGCTACATGCTCAGCTACAAGATGGGCCCACTAATCATCTGGGAAAGGAAATGGATTTGTAAGATAATTGTCTATAACAGATCAGAATGAGGGAGCAATACACACTCAAATGTACCCACAATAAACTATTTAATTATCTATTTTGCTGACAGCACCAGAATAACAGAAATGATGATGAAGCTGACTGACATGGTGATTTGCTGCAAGAACAACCACCTCTTACTAAAGATAAAGGTGAACATCTTTACATTTCATTTTCATTACAAACCTGCCTAAACATACATCGCTACTGCACAACTAAGCAACATTGTACTCTTTATTACTGCATTAGCAAAGGCATTCTACTCAGCTACATGCTCAGCTACAAGATGGGCCCACTAATCATCAGCTACATGCTCAGACCAAATATATATTTATGTCCATTCTATACATTTAAATTAATTTATATTTCACTTTCTGGAATTATCACAGAGATGCAGTCATTTAACTTTTAAAATGATTCAGTCTACTGCTTTAAGGGTTAATATGAAATGATAATAAACATAAAATTCACATTAAAACAACTTCTGTAAAAACAAAGGAATTATTTGCCATATAATTCAAATTCTGTCATCATTTACTGAAACGATTATGTTGTTCCAAACATGTGTGACTTAAGTCTGGGATACACTTCACAACTTTTAAAATCCAAACAACAAAAGGCATCATACAATAGCCGACTTCACAGAGAAAGTCACAGTGAAAAACTATACATCATACACTAAACCAATGAGGATCACATACTAACTTTAGTTTCAGGTCGCTTTGAACACAACAAACTCATGAAGAAACATGACTTGTTGAAAACAACATGTGTTCTAAAACCAGCTCACAATATCAAACGTGTTTGATATCCTCAGACTGGATGGATTCATAGTCTTAAGCTACAAAAAACATTTGGCTGTAATCAACTTCAACTGGCCTACAATAAAAAAATTCTCAACTCAACATGCACATCAATCTTTTTAGGCCTGTTGCTCGGTAACCTTCTTGTAACAGAGCCCTCTTGACCCTAAACCAACAGTTTGGCAGTAATCTAGTCATTAACTGCTTCCTGCTGCTTAAGAAAACATTGCATCCATGCAAAGTATAAAGTGGTTTGCAAAAATAGCAGGGTTTGAATGTGGAGAACCCTTCACGACACAGACATTTCACAGCCCCAACAGCAGAGATGAACATCTTGATCTCATGTCTACACATCAGTCAAGCTTTCGCCATGACAACACACTCTCATACTCAGCAGAAAAGAAAGGTCAGTGCAGATCTGGGTGGGATTTACAGTCATGCATATTACATGAATTGGGATCTGACAGATTAAACATTTCATCCTAAGCACCTACGTATTTGGAGTGCAAAGGTTCCTTAAAATGAAACAAGTGCATCTAGAGCTCACAGAAAATGATGAGATGGAGGTGAAGATGTTAAATTACTAATATATTCTTTGTCAAAGCTTCAATGTTCGTAGGTTCCATTTCAGTTGTCAAGAAGTTCTGCCTCCTGGCAGCTGGCATGTGAGGGAAAGCTTGGAAAGTCCAAGTTGCTCTGAGTCACTTCAGTGAAAATAATGTGAACGAGCAGTACAATCCTGGTGAAGTAAAACAGAGCTGACATAATGCTCATATTCCAAACTAAGAGGTGATTCATCCGCAGGAATAAACAATGAACACTTCAATTTTTCCACCAGAACACTTAAACAAAGAGCAAAAGAAAGGCTACTTCACATTGTTGTACAGTTCTCATAAGTTTATATTTACTACAAAAATAGAAAAATCATGTTGTAAATGTTCTACTTTGATTCTACATGTTAGTTCAAATCTTTACAAATGCAATTTTACTAAAACATCAACTAAAAATAATATATAAATATGAATAATAATTGTATACTATACTATACAAAATATGATACTAAAATAGCACTGGTATTATTGATCCTGAAGTAGAAAAATCTTTAATATTTATACCGATTTGAATCAATTTAAAAGACTTCACTTCACAATGTAATATAAAATAAAGTACATTTTCTGACCAATGCTATGTCTACACCATAAGCGAGCAGCATAATGTGTCATGACCAAATTAGATTGTTCCCATTATAATCAACAAAGCTGCCTGCAAGTCAGTCAAGTGGTGCATATTACTGTGGGGGAACAACAACATTCATAAAACAACATCAAATATGTTAGAAATACAAATGCTGTGAAATAAGATTAATGACCCATGCCATGATGAAAATATAAGAACATTGAGTAACGTCACATGATATTGGCAAAAACGCTGACCAAACCAGGATTGTCAGTTATCGCTGCAATTACTTGATTCACCCACATTAAATTTGTCTCCCACAGTCTTTCTAGCTGATGGCGCAATAACAAACTTTGACGTTCGTTTACATTAACTTTCATGTCTGAATGAGACACTGCATTGGCTCCCTATTAAACATGGTATACATCTTAAAATATTGCTGATTACTTACAAAACACTAAATGGTTTAGCTCCCCAGTACTTGAGCGAGCTCTTAACGCATTATAGTCCTTCACGTCTATTGCGATCTCAAAATTCCTGCCTGTTAATAATATCAAACAATATCAAAATCGACTGCTGGCGGTAGATCCTTTTCCTATTTAGCACCAAAACTTTGGAACAGTCTTCCTAACATTTTCGGGAAGCAGACACACTCTGTCAGTTTAAATCTAGACTAAAAACATCTCTTTGACCTAATACATTTAACACATTATAGATTTCTATAATTCAATGTTACATCAATCCTGATGTACTAGTTAAATCATAAGAAGAATGGCGTCTACGCTAATATTAGCCTCGCTGTTTATCCCGAGGTTTACCGCAGTATGCTGGATCCAAGCCGTATCCGGATCTGATAAAGGACCAGCGCCTGGACACGACGACAACGCAGTCCTGAAGTGCCAACTAGTCTCTCCCCTGTGAAGGCCTCCTTCCCTTTTCATTTATCTCTACAGATAAAACACTGTCAAAATAATTCCAGTTCACATGGCTACGAGGAAGCGATAAATAATTCTGTATTATCAATTAAGGCCAGACAAGTAAATTTGTTGAGGTCAATTTGTAAAGGAAGACTACACACCTGCGCACATATATATTCAAACGCGCATACCTAAACAGGTAAAACCTCAGCGTTTTCACAGGTTTGCGTTTTTGAAGATTGCGCAGAGATAACTTTTCTGCCAAATTTTTCAAGGCTTGCACCTTGGAACCTATTTCAAGGTTTGCGTTCTCGAGCCACCAGGCACTGTTGTTGTGCGAATGAGCGGGCCGGAGCGCTTTAAGGGTTTTCTGTTAGAACGGTGTCGTGTTAGCGGTTCCTAAATTAATAACTAATGATCATTGCAACGGACGTGAATCAATCAAAACTAACTTTAGCTGGACAATGACTTTATTCTGCAGCTGCTGTAAAGCCAAAACAATCTCTGTTACTTTGATTTTCTATTAACACTGTGAAGCTGCTTTGAAACAATCTATGTTGTTAAAAGCACTAAATAAATGAAGGTGACTTGACCAAGTTAACAAAAGAAAAGGTTTAATCATTAAATTATAAGCCTGCTTCTCGATCAAACTTCAGCAACAAATCAGTATCAAATCAGTTTAAGTTGAACCATTTTTCAGTAGTGGTTTTAAAGCAAACCATCCTACCAAATGTAGGATGGTCTCTCATTTCTAAAAAATATTCTTATACAGTAATAATTTTGCACACAGCCAAAACGCAACTAACCATCATGCATTCATAATCTTACAATGATTCTGTGTGAGCCGTTTGGTCCTTGTGGAAAAAGATATACACATTTGAAATGTACTTGCAGCTTGTACTTGCAACAGAATGCTCAGCATTTAGCGAAATTTGCACATTTAGACTAGCCTGGTTAAAACCAGACCATTCTCAGTAGTAACTGAGTTATGGTCTGGCAAAGCTTCATAGAAATCATTTCCAAAGGGGTGTCACCAACGGACGTCGCTCAAATGCCTCTGGATAGACCTAAAATCAATCAGAGCGCTGAAGGAGATGACGTATGCAGAACGACGGAGAAACATCTCCGAGTGTTGTTCTTTGCTCGGGTTTTAACAAAAAGGAAATGTTCAAATCGCCTAAAACAGACGCGATAGCTGATTCGAACTTGTGATGTTCCACGGCGGCATCCATCTTTTTAATGTTCCATATCTGCTTCAACGTCGCTGTGCTGTCGTCATCGTGTAAAGCCCGCCCCAACGTTTCTGATTGGTGCCTCGATTTCGACGGATTAGAAATGGGCTTGAATGAGCTCTTTGCCAGACTAACTTGCAGAGCAAATCTAAATTTGCCGGAAGATGTCTAGGTTTTCCCAGGCTACATTTAGACAGTCTATGGTTATAAAAAGGAATTAGTACAGCTAAATATTTGAATGCTCTTATCAAAGAGGTTCCTGAAAAAGACCCCCAAAGCTAATTAGGCTGGAGGGTGAAAAGCCCTCTTTTCTGGTGTGCAGTCATCTGTGTCGGACAGTGAAAGGGTTGAGGATGTTCTTTCCATGGCCATGTGTGAGGAAAAATCAATTTGGTTTATATTTAAAGGCTACATTCTGCACTTTGTTTCACAAAGGACTGCTTTGAACCCGTTTTCATTTGGATAAGTGGCATAGAGCTTCCCATGCCAAAGGAATCTTCATGTCTTATACACTGGAGAATATGTGTGGAGGGTCAATTGGGCATTTATAAAAAGATACTTTATTGGTCTGAAGGGAAATGTATTAAGTCAAATGATTACCCTTCGTAATATGTGACAGACATGCAATCAGCCTATATTGAGAGCAATACTTCACCGTGCTCCTTTGAATGAAAACCCATCATCTGCCACTTCAGTCAAAATTATTTGCAAAACAGGAAATTGAAAAAAAATCCAAAATCCTTCTGTGAATACTGTAAAAGCCTATAATCAAAGTAAACACTGGCCAAATAAATGGAAACATTAGAAACTAGGCATCACATAAAAACTCAAATTTATCATTAACCTTAATATATCCACCATCTGTACCTCTATTACTTTACAATACTGTCCATAACAAACCAGATTTAAACAGATGATGCAACACATTTTTAGAACTTGTTCAGTAAACAAGATGTGTTTCATCTGGACAAGTTTGGGTGCTTTACTCTTTTTGTTTATACTTATTGTCTGTATATCTTCTTACCAAAAAGTATTATAACAAAGGTCACGTAGTGCTGTATAATGACTTGAAGTAAAAGGGTTGAACAAAAACTGTTAGAGGAATTCATGGGTTGCGACAGGCGAGGGCTTTTATGTGCGAGATGGGAGTGTTAGTCAGCCAGATGCAGCTGAGTGACATGGCTTGGTGGGTTGGGTGGTTAATTGTGAAGAAGATAAGACTAAATCATTGACTTTAAGCTTCAATCTGATTTTGACAGTAACAGGAAGCTAAAAAGAGCTTTTCATTTGAAGCTTTGAATACATATAGTTTAATAACCCTGAAAAATGCTGCACAGTACCTTCACCAGCAGCAACCTCGAAATCAAATGACAGGCTGTTAGCATATAGCACTATAGTAGATAAATAAACAAAAATGTGCTTTCTCTACTTTAGTAGAAATACACAGCCCTCACACTCCTAACCTTATACCTACAAATTTACAATTGAAATCACCTGGTAATGGGAACAAATTTTCCTTCTGGCCCTTTTCTGGACTTGGGTTACTGATGATCAGCCATTTGACTACGCACAGAGCTATTACCTCAATCAGAGCTGTTAATGTTTCACTTCATGAAGCACAGCATGCATCTTCCTCAGTGAGTCACATTAGTGCTTTTCTACAGCAAAAGGACACAATGTCTGAAGAGCCTTTCGGAAGCATTTCATCCAATTCGGTCGAAAGGGTCCTGATTTTATTGACCCATGATGTGACCAAAATTATGGCAGTAGGCAATATAATGTGTTAGCACTGAAATTAATTATAAGGAAATTAATTAACAAAAACAATTAGCACAATTAATCAGGCCCCTGACATGTATGAGCATTCCATAAAATGCGATTTTCCATCAGAGCAATTCAAGCTTGAAGTACCACCTTCGTGTTTTTGCGTGTTTCATGTTACACATTGCATCGTATTTAGAAAAATATTAATGGTAAATGTATACAATTTAGATTTTATGAAAAACTTAAAACGCCATGCAGTCAAATTATTTTCCTGATTTTAAACATGCTGTTATTTTACAAATATTATATCAAAATATGACTCGAACACAAATGTAAACAACTTACTTCTAGTCAATTGAGATGGACGCAGAATTCAAAATCCCACTCTCTGAACATATAGTCCAGCGTCTTCCGGTAAATACTCAGATACACATTCCAACATGCATACAGAGATCTGAAGAACAGAGAAAATTATTAATTAATGTGAAGCAGGTTAAAGAAGTCAGACAGAGCACAGGGGACTGGCCTAATTAAGAGCGTTTCCTGTTATGTACTTCCATTCTATATGGTGAGAACCGTCACATTATGTGGCAATTTCATTTAGAAGCTATAGCCTACTGTAAAACTGTTAAAGGTACTAAAAGGGAAATCAAAGCTATTTGTTATTTTATACACACACACACACATATATATATATATATATATATATATAATGTAATATGTACTGTATTTATATATACTATATCTATGTATACACACAGACATATGTACACATATATAGGCTATATATATATATATATATATATATATATATATATGTATATATATATATATATATATATATATATATGTATATATATATATACTGTATTTATATATATGTATACTATGTGTATACACACACACACACACACACACACACACACACACACACACATCACGGCCTATTTAAGCATAACTACACAATTATTCCAAACCACTGCAAGCTAAATAAGACCTTGTGACCAACTTTTAAACACTGATGCATTGAGTGCTTTAAATACGATTCTGTGCTATACTGAAAAACAGATAAGACTGTTTACACTGATTTCTGTTGCCATATACAAAAGTCTAACCATAAAACTGGATTTCAATTTTAGTCCACTGAAAAATTAGAACCAACACAATCGACAGCTGATTATAAGATAGCAAAGAGTAGAGAAAGGGATTTTAAAATAACATTAACATGTCCATCCCAGTAACTGACCACCCCAAACTCTTAAAACAATAAAAGTAGTTACTGTTGAAAAACTGATAGCGTAGCATGTCTGTAATCAAAATCAATTGCAAATCAAAGTAATTCTGCCTGCATAACAGAAATAGCCTAAACATACTCAACCTAAAACACCCAAAAATACATCATACAAAAGGAGTGCAGCCCTCAAGTTTGAAGGTTGACACATTATAATTGTTTAAATACTTTTATAGTCAAGATATGACATCTCTCGAAGGGGGAGTGCAACTGCAAGTGTATCTTCTTCGATGTCTGGAATATTGTAGCCTATAACCTAGGCTACTACAAAAATGAACTTAATAAACGTCTAAAAGTGACTTTAACAGATATCTGTCCTTATTATGTGTAGCCTACTTGGCTTTCAAAACAATTTAATTCCATCACCTTCTTTACTAATCATTAATATGACCATTTATTGTATTACAAATGCAAAATGTTCGCCCTGAAGACAGAAAAACTGGCCAAAGCCAGTAGCCTACACAAGATGACAGATAGCCCGGACGGAGCACGCCGAGTTTGGAAGAGAGTTAATTTATTCGCTAACTTTTCAATGACAATCAGTTGTTCTTTTCATTTTAGAGCTAAAGCTCTAAACACTTTAAAATGGTAAATGTGTAGTCTAATTACCGTAAGTTGTGTTCACGGTTTTATTAATCGGACCAAACAGAGAGAATGTGACGAACACACTCCCCGCTGCCTTCAAAAAGAACATAGTCCTAAATAACACTTAACACTTTTCCTCATTTTGAATAAAACCAACAGCGATCTATAATGCTTGAGTTTAATGTAAAATAACTCAATTTGCAGCTAACATTTCATGAGACCAAGAAATGATGAACAATTTTACCTTATATCGCAAACAATTGGTTGTTTGCTCCCTTGAATGCAGTGCGCTCGCGTGCTACAGTTGTGACAATCGCAAAACCAACACAAGCCACACGCACACGCACTCAGTTACCGTAAGCAACAGAAGAGAATTCGGGAAGCTACCGTAATGAATATAGCTGACAAAACGTCATCGTTTTCTTCTTCACTTAAAATTATAGTGTCTTGGTCCTCATTTGAAGGTGAAGGTGTCATATTGACTGTTTTTGGTCGATAAAGCAGTCAATGAGTCAGAGTCTGCCTTTGAGATTGAGGACAAAACCTTCCTAAATATAAATACTTAGCAAAAACGAATGTTGTTTATGTGTGTTATTCATGGACTGACACTAAATAAGGCACTACAATGCACAGTTGTTGTTGTTGTTGTTGTTGTTTTTTCAAGTAAAGTGGAAGATCATTTGCAAAAAATGTATGGCAGTTTGACTTTAAGTTTATAGCAAGTATAGCCTATTGCTGTTTCAATACTGAAAACATATTTTCACACAAATTTTCTTGAAAAATATCAAATTTTAGACAAGATGTAGGCTACGTCCCTGCTGGGGGGGGACATCTGCTTAAAGGGATTGTTCATATGAAAATTATGTTGAAAATGAAAATTATGTTTTATATTATTCCAAACCTGTATGCATTTCTTTCTTCTGTAGAACACAGATAATGGCACACAGAGGATGAGTAAATGATGAAAGAATTTTCATTTTGGGGTGAATTATCCCTTAAAGCTGTTTTTTGGAACCTGGGTTTCTGGTCTAGTACATGATTCGTGTTAGTCATGTTCACTGTTTTACCCCAGAGCTATCAAAAAAATGATGATATTGGAATTTTAGCTTGTGTATAGTTTACTCAAAACTTCCCAGTTAATGAGATATAGCCCATATGACCTGACAGAATGTTCCTTGTTATTAAAGACAAAAAATGAGGACAGCCAATTTAGTATAAACTGGTGAACATTCTGTCCTCAGCATAAATGGCGGTTGGATTATGTATTTTATTGTGGGTATCTGTCTTATTATGAAGGTATTCAATGCAGACTGTATGAGCTAAATGAATCACTGGAAATTTCTCATTGTAGAATCTATTTTCTGGCCCTTGAATCACTCTACCACAAGGCATGCATTTGTTAAGTAATAAAAAAGACAAATCAACCCCTGTCAAACAAGGTGTCTATAAAGACATTTTAATTGATGATTTAATTAATAAACTCATAATGCCCCATAGCTTCAGATAAGGTTGGGCATGCTTTAAATGGATTACTAGTTTGTTCTTGCTATTTTTATATATTAAACTTAGTGCAAAATAAATCATTTTAAAGGACAGATGCATAGGGTCTTTAAATCCATAGTTATTCATTCTGCAACTAGAAAATCAAGTGCAATAACCCGGTTTGATTTTACAGCAGAGCCCAAAAATGGTGTTGAACTGGAGGCGATCATATTCTCACATAAGATTACTTGCATCCTCAGTCGATTCCTGTCACAGCTAATATCACCCCAGTGAAAGTCCATTTCATATGTTAGTTCAGGAAATTTTATTTACCTCAATGTGCCCTTGTTCTGAACAGCATAAAAGACGTTGCTCTTACACAAGATCACAAAAGCAATTTAATATTGTAGTTAAGCAGGCTATATGTCTTGGATCATGTCACATGCACCTCTAATTAAAGGCTCTCCAACAGAACAGCTTTGGCTGCGCTTGATTACCTCTGACCCTCATCAAATGCAGTCTGTAACGTATATGCAATCATTCATATGCATTAGAGCGTCTAGCCTACTTACTCTCAGGAAAGAGGAATAACTCATTGATGACATGTGAATATGAAAATATTCAGAAAATATAAAATACTAACAAAAGCAACATCACTGAATGTATTATGACCTCAGTTAAATTCTAGCCGCATGTAACAGAGTGTCAAAAGAGGAAAGAGGAAAGAGAAGTCCCAAAGAGGAAAACACTCAGCCACTCCCGTTATTCTATGCTTCCCATGGCACTTTTAATGGATCGTGATGCGGATTTGAGATGTAAAAGTGATCAGAAGAGAAGAAACATCCTGCCACGCAGGGTAAAGAAAACCACAGTTTATAACAGCAGTTGGTTAAATTGCAAAGCATGAGTAGATAGCAAAGAAGAAATGGACAGAAGGAAAATAAAACAAATAAAATAACACTTTTATTTTGTTTTGAATGGTATTTTCTGTACATTTTCCATAAAATAAAATAAAATGCAAAATTCAAGTCTTCCATTTATCAATCATTAAAACCTTGTTTAGATTATGTGAAAACTATTTACTTTCTATTCAATCTATTTTTCTACCCAAGTGTACTGTAACTTGTACATCTGAAGAGAAAAAAATATTGAATTGAAATTTATTTGTACAACATTTATCTGAGACGTTTCATAGACATCACACAGACAAAAAGTTACAATAAAAAAAAAAACAGTAACAGGCAGTTGTCAGTCAGGCAATTTTTGACCTACAATCTGTCCCACTTAAACCAAGAAACCTTCCTCCAGAACACCATGAACATGTTGAAAATACACTTTAGACTTCAGCAAAAGAATTATAACTGCTACATGACTTGTGAAAAAGGATTATTGCAACATCCAAAGAAAAGAGTGAGCTTAAATCCACCAGTTTTAAGAGTCACAAAGGCTATAACTGTGTAACCCATCTTGTTACATTAACATTTTAGATTCTCATTTATATTCCAATTTATAGATAAACAGTACAGGATGGTATCCATACAGAATACATACAGAATGCCATCCACAGGACAGTATTGATAAAAAGTGAATTTATATTGGCTTTTCTTCTGTGACTTTCCTGTACATGTCGACAACTGATTGGGTTCCGTTTAATGTATTTAAGTGCAGTGGTCATGACTCATAAGAAACCAAAGGCATCTCCATGGCCACAGAAGATGCGGGGAGACAAACATTAGTCGTGTTGTCCATCGGGCTGTTATATCTCCCCTTCCAGGTATTTTAATAAACAGATCTTATTTAACCACATCTGTGGCGAAAATGCATGGTGCTCCATCTTTTTTCCATATCAACACTCATGGAGACAGACATTAAATGTCAAATGTAAAGAGTAAAATAAAAGATTCCTTTTCAATCTGAGGGATGTGTAATGCTATAGGTTGAAGTGTAAAGAAAAAAAACCGAAAGGCTGAAGAGTTTTGTCTTATGGGTTGTTGTGATAAATTCACACAATGAAGGGCAATATTCTGCCCAGAGAGAGAGAGAGAGAGAGAGAGAGCAAAAGAAAATGGTCCACTTTATGTTACAATCCAGACTCTAGAGGAAAAGTGTACTCCCAGTCCCAGCTGAGGTATAAAATTACCTCTATCAAGTGTGTTGAGACTTTCAGTTTCAAGACAAAGAAGGGAATCTAATTTCCAACTCTAAAAAAAAAAAAAAAATAATAATAATATATATATATATATATATATATATATATATATATATATATATATATATATATACCCCTATTGTGTGCATACAAACATAGTAACACATTGGCAATGAGTATCTTTTGCCTCAGATATGACTATCACCAAAACAAAACACCACATGAATTACTCTATCATTTTCTGAAAGAAATTTTGTAAGAAAAAATAAATAAATTTTAGGACTACTAAACTGCATGTAGAAAAAAAATTCAATAACAAAATAGCTCCACCAAATGGACATTACTGATATTTTTACTGAAGACATGCCTTCAGAATGTCAGAATTTTGCATGCCATCTCAGCTGTATGATATACTATATTGTTGACCTGACAGTATAGCCAGATAATTTTGAACACATTTGATAAAAAATATATAGCCTACAATAAAGTCTCCAAAAGTCATAAAACAAATGGACAAATTTAAATGAACTCTAGCTAATAATGAACATTTAACCTAGGCCTATATGAAACAATTAATCTATTGCAGTAATAAATTGACAAACCACAAACTTAACTTATTCTCAGAAAATATGTTTAGTTAATTTCAAGTTTTGAACATTTTTATAAAGACCAGGGCATGTGTTGGACAACAATGAACATTTAAAATTTCGGTAACACTTTACAATAAGGTTCATTAGTTAACATTAGTTAGCATGAACTAATAATGAACTGCCCTTATACATAATTTATTAATCTTTGTTCATGTTAATTTCAACATTTACTAATACATTATTAAAATCTTGTAATCTTAATCTTAAACATTTGTTAATGCACTGTGAACTAACAATGAACAGCTGTATTTTTATTAAAGTTAACAAAGATAAACAAATACTGTAACAAATGTATTGCACATGGTTAGTTCATGTTAGTTAACACATTAACTAATGTTAACTAATGAACCTTATTGTAAACTGTTACCAAAATGTCTATATGAATACCCCAAACCTAAAGCTCTAGACTTCGATTAATAGTGAAACGTGTCATTTCTGCACCACTAAACAGACAAAAGATGTTTTCACAAAAGTCTCAAACACTTTGTCTCCAACTGTCTGCCAACATTTAGCACCATGTGCTATTTGAAGAAAGGAAATAATTTTTGTGTGATTGACCTGTTTAAGTTTGATACTGACATTACTTGGTGTAGAACTAAGGACATGATAAAAAAAAAATGCTCAGACAACAAGTTTATGCATATCATTGATTTTAACTTTAAATGATGATAATCTTCTTCTCTCAAGCATTTAATCATTTCACAAACAAGGTTTAAGACTAGTCCCAGACTAAAAATGCATGTTTGAGCTGTTTTAACTGAGAGCAACTTGTACCAAATGTTTTGACATTCATTCACAATAATGTGTTTGTATTCATTGTAAGCTGAACTCGTAGTTGTCAGCCCTGGACTCAAATACATATCATACGAAGTTGTACAGTTACTAACTATATAGTTATTTAGCTATTTATGATTATGCCATGTAACGTTACCACAATTAGGCCTACTTATAGTCTAATATTCTAATTTTAAGGTTTAACAACGTTCTCCAAACTTTGTTTACTTTCATTGAAGTTATCCATGCAACAATATTTTCGAGCTAGCACACCTTATCTATAATTGCGTACATACCTGATGAGTAATATTTTTACTATGTTAGGAAATTCGTGCTTTTGTCGCAGAGAGAGTCCAAATAATAAACCCAGTAATAACGGCAGCGTTAGGCTACCAGCTAGAGCCGTTGCCTCAGTTAAATCTGAGCTTTTGTCGACTCGTGTTAGCAATGTGGTGGAATTATGAATAACTTATTGTATGAGGCTTTTACTTGTGCAAAATTCATATGTGGCTGTAATGTGATGTAATGTGCTGCATGTTGTGTGGCTGAGCAGGGGGGAGTCAGTGAGCTAATTATTAGCAAGGGGGCTGATTTCGGGTTAGCATTAGCAGGCTATACACTCGCATGCTAATGGTGCATTCGAGTCTTATCGAAAGATCGTATTTACGATTTACGTAGCCACCAAAAACGTCATAAATACGAGTGAGAAGCTCGGTATTTGGTAATAGGCTTGTTTGAGATGTGAGGGGAGGAGTGAAAAAACGAAGGCAAAACTGTCCGATCTCTCTTCTCGCAGTGGATCAGACACCTGCGAGATCGAAGGCAGATATCGCGGGATTCGTGCACTGTGTTGCTAATAAACTGGATGTAATTTAATTAATTAAGGGCGCTGTTTTGTCAAAAATTTAATTGGCAAACCCATAATAGACCTCATTCCCTCTTAATGTTGATGCCAGATCCATGATAAACAGATTGATTTTTTTTATTTTAAATCACTTCCTCTAATAATACCACATCTACAGGGGTTTAGCTGATTTGCTGCCATTTATCATAGTCGCTCGTGAAGGTTTGGCCATAAACTTTTGGGACTTTGGTTTAGCCCAGTTAACCCCTGCTGGTAGATGCCATAACCACACCAACTGGCTGCATAAACTTTTCATTGAAGTCCATTTAAATGTAGCCATGTATTATGATTAAACTCTTTGTCTATGAAATGCAAAAAAAAAAACACTGCATGCCATTATTTAAATAATTTGCTATTGGTTATATAACATGGGACAGTCCTTCAATACACCCCTGTTTAAATAGGAAAGAAAACTGCGATCAAGTAATTTTATGGGGGTTTTAATAATCAGCAAAACATGCAGGAACCACATGATTTCCCCCTGTCATTACAATGAATAAATACAAAAGAAGATTTTAATATCTTAATCTTCTGGCCAGTAATCTAATTAACCTTACAGTATGTAATATAATATGTAATACACATAGGCAAGCACCATTTTTAATGAATTGCTTAAAAAAGGATTAATTCACATTTCATTTAAAAAGTCTGATACTGCAGTAGAAGGTCTTCACTGTGTTCCTTGGCAGTCTGAAAGGGTAAAGATAGCAAACGTAAACAAAACAGCAATACAAGATGACAAAACAACAACCTGACTTAAATTTACAAATAACTTAGTTTAAAAAAAAGATGACTATAAATGTGACTTTCTTTATAGACTGTCACAAGCAGAAGAATCCAAATGTAATGTCAAATACATGTTCTACTGCAATTTATGGAATGTAAGTGTTCTCTAATTGGTAACAAGGCATCTTCAAAGTGGCAATAGCACCACCTACACTTACTAAGTAAGTTGGTCATTGCCTTCAAGCGGTTCCAGAGGTCTCAGAGACTTTTATCTCCTCCTCTAACTCATCCACGCCTGCCTGAGTCATGAGATCAGAGATGTTCTTCTCCAGGTCATCGATTCGCGTACTCATCTCATCAAGTATTAGACTTAAGACAAAATCGTTTTTGAATAACTTTTCATCTCATAATCAAGCTAGAAAGCATGAATCAGGTTTTAACTTAACATAACAAAACATAGCTAGTATATTCCAGTCAATTGAGCTACAAATAGGTCTGAGCAATTATTATATGCAAAAGGATATTTCGCCCAATGATCTGGTCTGACATGGTCTGGAACTTGTCCTGCATCTGCTGCAGCAAAGTCTGTACCTGAATTGAATAAAAGAAAAATGAAACAAGCAATCAGATTAAACTTGAGCAGTTTCACTAAAATTGTGAATGAACAACTAGCATAAAAGAAATATCTAGAATCGTGTGGGTTTTGCGTGGGCTTCCCACACAGGAGTAAAAACAGCAGTTTAAGGGCATGCTCTCCGCCCACGCGTGGAACTGAAACCATAGTAACAAGGGAAACCTCTCAACATCATCGTGTAACTGTAATCACGCAAGATACCTGACATTGAAAGAAAGAAAGCTCTCATTTCATAACCCTCCTGAAAATAAAATATCTAACGTTACATTCTAATTTAACTTTCTAATTTAAAGAAAACATTTTCTTTTAGGAACTCATTAGAGTGATCTGTCAGTACGAGTTCAAGACACAGCGATTAATGAATTCAGGCCAAATCACAACACTTGACACTTCTCAATATTATAACGTTACATTAATGAAACTATACTTTGGCTAGTGGAGTGAGCGTGACTAAATATTACGCGGCTGTAAAAGTGCACGACCCAGCATTGTAGCTCGGTGAAAATCAAACACTCACCACAACAGTCAGGTCCTGCGATGTTTTAAGGTCCTTCTCGGACATTATCTTCTTCAACAATTATACGTGCCTTTGCGTGTGATCTAGAGCCCTGTCAAGGCAGTACAGTATTGTCCGTGTGAAGCATTCGAGGTGGAAACTGTCGTGGAAGCAATAGCTGATTTCGTTGTTAAGGGGTTTGGTCAGTGAACTAAAATCAATAGAGCGGTTTATGCATTATAGCTGCGATCATCTGATTTCCCACAGAGGGCGCTCGATGGCTCAGAAAGTCAGAAATAACAATTTTGCAGCAAAAACGAAGATTAAAAAGAATATTATGTCACATAAATCTGAGCAGCTGACTAGTGATTAATGCTGGCGACATAGTTTTGAAAAAATTCAGCCTTTTGATTATATTTTATAGAAATTTTTATTCATTAATTTTTAGACAAAAAATTACAGTACTCATAAAAGAGTATGATAAAAGTACCCAGATTACCTACTTCTTCCGGGAAGATTTAGAAGTGTTGACTATGGTGCATACCATCAGAATGTCTAATAAGAAGAGGACTCTGATACTATGGACACTTTACTATCCCATGAGGCCACGAGAGACGATCCATGAATGGAAGTGAAGTGACAAAACTGACGTTGATAGGTCACATGACATTTGGCGAATGTAGCACGTCCAGATCATGGAATAATAAATACAGATCTGTGGTTTATTTATAAAGATAACGCCTATTTAACATTTTGATCTGACGTTTTCGGAGTTGTGAAATCCAGGCGATCACCGGGCGCTCAGCGTTCATGTACCCCGCCTGCAACAGCCTTACCTCGGCTAGTGCTTCTGACGTTTGCCGCTGGCTCGGATGTCTCTAGTCTAGTGGTTAAACATGAGATAGGAAATAATTCGTCTTATCTAACGGGTGATGGTCTCATTAATCTGTAACTTGTTCCCTGGCAAATCATTTTGGCTGAGGGCAAATTAAGCGTAGTTTGAAAACTTTATAGCTATTTTAACGTTGTATCCTGCTGTTTGACTGAATCGTTTACTTTATGTCTTGTCTTGTATAGCTTCTTATATTTAGGCTTCTTATAGGCCTACTGTTATAATGGTTATTGATCAATAAAACTGAAATTTAACAAAAAGAGTTAAATATTAAATAGGCCTATAAGTCACTATTTAACTTATTATTTTGTATTGTCTATATTCTGTAATTGTCTTATTCTTGCTATTATTATAGTTATAGCCTACATAAACTATATGCAGTTATCAATATTTTTATGATTGTATTATTGTACTTATTATAATATATAATTATACTATTCATTACTATTTTATTTGCTGTATAGGCTACTGTTTGTTTATTTTATTGACTAAACTATTTACAATTAGGCCTTCTCACTTTATCTTATATTTACTATTTGCATTGCACTGTAGTTGTACCATAACATGTATTACCATAAAGGATCCATCAATCTTTGTTATTGCTTTTTCCAAAATAAGAAAACTTAATTTCATTTAATGTGAAAATTAAATTATATCTCAGTATGGGGGTCTTTACTATTCTTATCCAAGAATAAAAAGCCAGATACATGACAAGCCTGAGCTTTGACAATTCCTTGTTAATTTTTTTTTGTATAAGTCTAATTAGATAAAGTAACTATCGAGATGTTAAATAACTATGGAACTTTTTGTACACCACATACAACCCACTGAAATCGGTTGATAAATGTAAAAACATTTTTAGTTTTTATTCAGAAAAACCGCAGCTCACCCGTTTACTTGCATTTGATTACAGTGCAGTCTTGCCCTCAGCAAAATGGCGGACGCGTTGACGTTCGAAGCACCGTTCCAAAGCGGCCAATAAGGCGTCTATGTATTTATTATATCTATGGTCCAGATTACATTCACGAACAGATTTTTTTAGCGGTCATGAATTTATTCAAAATGAGTACCTACGCAAGAGAGTATGAAACGCAGAGCTTTACGTTCTCTCGCAAATGTTTTGCGTTCCCCCAAGAAATGTAGCATTCATTTGGAAAAAACCTTTTGAGCTCTTTGCAAGCGAATAAAAAAAATTCTCTGCGGAATGCAAAAGTTTTCGCGAGGGAACGCAAAGTTTCTCTGGGGAACTCGAAACATTTGCGAGAGAACGCAAAAGCATTGACAGATGTTTTTTTTCCCTCTATTTCATATTTTTTCCTTAACCATAATACATATTTTCAATAAATTAAGAAGAATATTTATTTACGAATATTATAATTGTCACTCTTTCCATTCTTAAATGTAATGGCTCCACAAATTATAGCATTTGATATTTTTTATGCTATTTAAGATATTTAAACCCTTTTATGGCCTTTCGACATTATTAAGTTTTAATATTTTATTACCGATATGCCAGCGGTCACGCTGCCAGCCCGTAGCCCTACTAGCTATTTCCTAGATTTAAATACTTTTATTTACCAGTGACTCCTGTGTCACCGCCATTTAAACAACAGTGGCAGAAGAACCACCATTTAAACAACAGTAGCAGGGGAACCAATGCTTTCTAAGCCCATTAGCGCCCCCTTTCCATGTAAAATGGTTATTTCATAGCAAACAGCTTCTTAGTCATTCCTCTGGATTAGGTTCAATGGTAAAACGTCATTGGCAACCGACAAGAACAGGAAAGTAAAGCCTGTATAATTACTGATCTTACTTATTGATTGAAATGTCCACATATCTGCATAGAAGGATGATAGTTTATAAATGTATCACTATTTTATCATGTGCACAATGCAAAAAAAAAAAACCATAAGATTTGCAACAGATATACTCAATTTCCCATGAATGCAGCGACTAGCGCAATGAATCATGGGTATTGTTGTTTATTTGTCATTGCATTCAGTGCAGTCTGTCGGAAAATCTCTTTGGTTGAACTACATTCCCCTTTAACACTTAGAAGTGCATATTTTACATCGCAACGGCAATTTCACTGCAAGAGGTGTCTTGAGTCAGTTGACATCGTCGACTTTAGTGAGGCGAGCCGGTTGGCGACACGCACACGTAATTTTTTTGGGAACTTTGGTTGTTTTCCCCCGTCGTCAAAAAGGATAATAGCCTGAACGCAAAGTTTATATTACTAACATTCGTTTGCAAACAAAAAAAAAAAAAATGCTGGATCCTTGGTTTTATTATTGGTTCTTTTTTACTTGGTGCTCCGTTAGGTAATAGAAGCTGGATATTTTTGCAACGCTACTTGCTGACCAAAATTAAGTTAATTAATCCTTCCAGGGACTCAAGATCCAGCGATATTCCATTGGTTCCGTATGAAAAACGAAGTAAAATCGTCGTACAAGTCATTCTGATGCCCAGCTAACCAGACTAACGTTATAGCTGGTCACCCGGGGCTTGCTGCGCCCAAGCCGGGCGAAAATTGACGCTGCTCGGTGTCATCCAACTGAAGAGGATCGAGTTTATTAGGCGACAATGCTTGAAATAATGTCCGAGCACCAAGGTAAGGAATAATCTTGACTTTGATTTTAAATATTTAAACTTTAACCATGTGATAAGCAACACCCATCAACGATCAGTTTTAGCAAAGTCAGCTAGCAGCTTTAGCAGTTAGCAGCTTTAATACTGTAACGTTAGTAATTTAACATACTCTTTAGATTATAAGTCTGATTTCTCTAGTAAGCCTGATTCATTGTCAGTCACTTTGTAGTGTATGATCGTGGTAATATAGTAGTGGGCATTTTACTTGCGCTGACGAGCTGGTTCATACAGGGATTGGCCAAGTTGCTATATTGTGCAATGGAGTGAAATTAGTCGAGTTGATTAACGTTAACGTTAGCTAGTCGTTAAGCAGTAACTCGTATGATTCCAAAGCATTCCTGATGTACAACCACTGCTTTGTTTAAATGATTTCATGTTAACGTTTCCAAAACCGCAATTACGCGTCTTTGCGCATTTTGTCTTCAAGTAACCGATAAACCAGCTCTGTTTTTAAAGTAGTTGCTGCTGTTGATCATTTTTAACCCGATGCCAGTTGAATGGCTTTTGTTTAATACACAGTTCGGCGTTTTCTCTGATGTTTTTATACGATTTAAGACAAAAATGTTGCCTTTTTAATACAGGTCACTGTATCGTGCTCAGCGTTGTAGCATTTGGCTGCCTGACTAACCCATTGTTTTGCCGCGGTAAATGTGTATTGTCGATGGTATCTGATCTCCTCTTAGCACTTATTGATTTGGTTGTTGTAAATACTCCATAATCAACCATATATGATTTTATAATTGTTTCAAACCAGTGAAGTTGTCTTTGCTTGTTTCGACGTCGAGATTTAAGGTTTAAGCCACATGCTGCTGCTGCGTCCTTGTTCCTTTATCACCGGTTTAGCTTACTGTGTATGCCGCTAAATTAGTCTAGTTTTCTCCACAGTTTAAGTCCCTCAAACCCTGTGGATGTTTGAATGTAAAATGGTGCTTTAAGCACTTGAATTTTACGCCTCGATCAACAGGGTGTTTCGAGGGATAGCACAGTTAGCCAGTTAGCTTACCGTCAAAAACGCATTTTACTAGGATTGTACCACTGAAAACGGCACGAATCTATTCCGTGCAACGTTCTTTCGGTCAAACCCGTTGTTTAGACACGAATTAATGTTAATCTTTCCCATTATTTTTGCTTCATAGATTCATTACTGAAGTGCAAAGCAGAGACTCTGGTAAGTCAAACAAGGAAATAAAAAATTTCACCCTATAGATGGCAGTGCTTGTCCCAATGCTAATGATTTATGTTTATGTCCAGCCATCAGAGAGAAGAAAGAGGACAGTGGAGGACTTCAACAAGTTTTGCAGTTTTGTCCTTGCATATGCAGGTTACATCCCTTCTCCAAAGGAGGTAAGAATGGAACATTGTTTCACATTTATGTGTGGTTTTATGTATTGCAGCCATTGCAAAATTCATGTTCCCGAAGACATCAAAGTGCTGCAACATTTTGACATCCATTTCAGGGCACGGAGCCTGTACTAATGTGCTAGGTAGGCTTGCACCAGCCATTAATTAGTCTCTCAGTTAAAACAAGAGATTGTATGCACAATTCAGTAAATCTGTTATTTAATTCCAACCGTTACTACTGGTCAAAGGCTTCTGTAAATATTTAGTTTATACATGGAGTTCTTTCGACTAAGTTTCTTGGTGCAATGCAAAAATATTTAGGTGTGGGCAAGTTGTATCTTTGTGTCTCCTTGTCAAAACTAGGCTCAGTGGTAAATTATGCACAGTTGGTGCAACCAGCCCCTTGGTTGGTAGAGGTCATCCTATACTTGATTTTTCAGATGATAATTAAGTTGGAAAATCTAGCAGTTATCTGATCAATTAGGTGATAGTTTTTAAAGTCTGGAGTTAAAAAAAACTGCTGAATTTTTATGAAATTAACAATGATGACCTGCAGATTTACCGAGTGCAACCAAGGGGTGTCCTGCTCCTGGAAGGCCACAGTCCTGCAGAATTTGGCTCCAACCCTAATTAATCACAGCTGCACTAGTGTAATTAAGGTCTTCATGATTACTAGAATCTTCTGGGCAGGTGTTTTGGAACAAGTTGGAGCTAAACTGCAGGATGTTGGCCCTCCAGGATCAGGATTGGACACTACTGGTTTAACCTGTACTATCAATGTACATTTTCCTTTGAATGTCCTCTTGAACTTTTGACTGGTCTTTTGAACCTGTATTTCTAGATGTCAGTGATGGCTTTGGTGTTTTAATACCAAATACCATCCGATCCATCCAGATTGAGATTTGTGTGCCTGTTTCTGTCGGCAGGAAAGGCCATGGCCGGCAGCATCCTCCAGTTCTCCAAATAACTCAGGTGGTTCAGGAGAAGGCAGTGTTTTAGGTGGAGCGAGTTCTAACATGGCTCCCAGCTGGAGTCATGGCACGTCGGACTTGCACACCATCCACACCTTCGTTCGCAAGGCCCGGGCCAATAAGAGCAACAAGAGCATGCGGAGGCTCTCAGCTGACAGTGGTGCCCTGATGGACAAAATGCGTTTAAAAGACTCTTTCTATGAGGACCAAGTGGCCAGCAAAGCTGAACGCAAAAAGGACAAGAAGCTGAAGCGTCTTTCTCTAGGTTCAGGCGCTGGCAGTAGCAGTAGCAGTGGTGGCGAGAAACGTGCAAGGATCAAGCGCAGTAAAAACCCCAAACAGTCTAAAGCCCTTAAGAAGCTTAAGAGCTCGGCCCACAGCGAGTCAGACTCTGAGAATGGTCTCGGCCATGGAGAGGAGCATTCGGACCCGGGAGCAATGACTGAGCGCAGACTACAGGCACAGGTGAAAGAGGAGAAGGAGGAGGCCACCCAAGAGGCAGATATGAGCTCCAGTGAAGGCGAGACTTGGATAGCGGATGAAGACATAATGGTGGAGTCAGGTTAGTTTATTAGGGACAGAGGAAGATTTAGATCAATTGGTTGTGTGTGTGTATATAAATATAAATATAGTATACACACACATATATAATTTATTTTTTTATGTGTAGGACTTAGTTTTTCTTTTTGTTTTTTATATATATTTTTTATTTATTTTATATATCTTTTCCTTACAGGGGACGATTCGTGGGATTTAATCACCTGTTACTGCGGTAAACCCTTTGCAGGACGCCCCATGATTGAATGTAGTCAGTGCAGCGTGTGGGTGCACCTCTCTTGCGCCAAAATTAAGAAGTCTAATGTGCCTGACATATTTAATTGCCACAAATGCAGAGACTCTCGGCGGTCTAGTCAGAAAAAAGACACTTAGATGAGGGTTCCCTCCAAGCTCTGAATGTTCTCGGTTCTCCAGTTTTTGTATCCGACACCGTTTTCAGTTAAAAAAATCTTTGTTTGTTGTTTTCTACTTTCTTTGCATTTCTAGTTTTGGCAACTAGTTACTCATTACATTTTGCAGTCAGAGATCTCAAATACAGATGGAGAAATAATGTTTGAAGTAATCTCTTACCTCCTGAGTTGGTATTTGACCATGAGTAGTGTGAATTCTGTTTGGCTCAAATGTGACGGCTCGTTTGTAAACTATCCTTTTGTCACATCAAATTGACATTTGTTTGAAATGATTGGCTTCCATATTGGGTAATTGGCATTATTTTCCTTTGTGGGAAAAGTTAGAGGGCACCGTTTCCACCCTACATTTTCCACAAATGTATACTGTATTGATACTACAATTTAAAAGAGTCAACTTAAAATAAAATAAAACTATAGAAAAAACAGGAAAATGTTGTCATGAATTTGCCAAAGATATGATATGAGAGATTGTTGACACCACTTTTATTAGAAAATTATTTCTTAGTGAACTGTCCAGTTGATCATTTTTTGTTTAATTTGGATAAATGGCTTTTTTTGAAGAATAGTAGATGTATTGTGTTAGTCTGAATGCCTTTTCCTGTTGGTGATCATACACCCTTTTAATTGATGTTTGTCGCACTCAAATGAACTTCAGTCAGCTAACATATATTAGATGATCAAATATAAAGAGCTATATAAGTCATTTAGCAGGGAATCCTTTCAGTTGCAATTATTGATATATCAAACATTAATTTCTTCTAACTCTACTGGTAATGTACAGTATGTTAACCCATGTACTTTGTTGAAGAATCTATCAGAACTGTTCAGTCTTTAATCACTTGCGCAACATAGTGTTATTTTTTTTCAATGTGTTTAAAGAGATTTTTGGAAGATTTCAGTTGAATAAGATGTGTCGGCTAGATTTAGGAGCTTTGCTGAAGCTGTCCTTGAATGGAAGGGTTGTAAGTGTTTTCAGGAATTGTTTGGGGGTTTTAAACTCTGAGAACTGGTGAAGATTACTCATTTATGCTAAGAGCTCTTTCATTTGAATTAGTTTGGAGACTATTGTATGGATTTTTTTTGTTTGTTTGTGAAGCAAGGGGGACTGGAAATCCTCATAAACCGAACATCTCTTGCTTAATGTTTCAGTCTGTAAATAGCCCAGATTTTGAGAAGTGTACATATGTGAAAGTGAAGAGAAAAGCAAAGCAAAAGGTATATTTTTTGCATCTGATATCGTTTTCTTTAACTACCTGAAGAAATAAAACTTTTCTTTATTGGGCTTTGAATGTCTTATTTTCCTAATCTATCTTATTTTAATTCACAGAGACACGGTGCATTTTAACATAAGTTGAAAGATTTTATTTTGCAGCAACACCAGTACAGCGTCTGTCATTTTGCACCCCACTAGAGGGAGCTGATAAGCTAATATTCATAAAACATAAATACAAATAAATAAGTCACAGTTCATAAACCTGAGATGCAATGACTTAATAGAAACCAAAAAAGAACTAAAACTACACAACATAATAAATTGACATTTTTAACGGTAAATGTAATCTGTCAGCTTGATCACATAGCGTCATGCTCCTTAAAATCTCCAGGTTCTTCCTAAAGGGGGAAAATATATTTTTTAACATTGATAGGATATGCAGTCTTTACTTCAAATGTATGCAGCCAAGCCACCATGGTTTTCTCTTGTCTGAAAATACCTTTCTTTTCCAAGTAGACAAGTGGGAGCTGCCAATAGGGTCCAGAGGAACTGTGATCCTCCTCCTAATGGGGGAGCACATGTAGAAAAAGTGTGAATTTGGAATGAACATCATAGAATAGCTGCTAAGGGGAACTAAGAGTTACAAAAAAACTTGTTAATTTTGAAATCAATTTACAAATTGTAAAATAAATAGAGATTGAAAAGAATTATTTTATATATATATATATATATATATATATAACAAAATGATTTCAAAATGTTATATTTAATGGAATAAATGCTTAAAATAACTGCGTAAAGATTCCAACTGACCTCTTATTCTTGTTTTTGCGGCGGTTGTCGTGTGCCGGTTGCATGTTGATATGTTCCAAAGGGGAAAAGAAGGCAGGAGACTTAGCCGGATTGGGATCCCAGTCCCGAGTCATTTCACCTTCATTTGCTGGGAACAAGTCTGCCAGATCAGAGAGCTCATAGATGTGTGGTGACATCTCCTGATCCGACCTGTGATTGCTCTGCAGGGAATTAGATGCATTTTTAATATATCTGATATATTTTAAAATGCGTCTGTTTCAATGCTGTATTAAAACACATCAGAACTGTATATAAATGTGTATTCTGTTGAGAAGAGGATAAATGAAGCGTATAAGTAATGTGATATTTACTCTTTTCATTCGCAGTCTGTCTGGTATCAGGAAAGCATAAAGCTCCTCCATCAAGAAGTAGACAACCAGAATAAGTAGCAAACACCTGGAGCACATCATCTGAGGGTACAACATCACACCAAATATTATATTGAGGAAAACTGTTTAAAATATTTACTCAAATGATAAACTGTTCACAGTGAACACAATCAGCTGATTCAAACTTTTAGTTCACACAGAGTTTCTGTTTGCTCTCACTGGCCACGTTTTAAGAAAAAATTATTAGGAAAAAATTATTAGGACAAAATTCAGAATCTAATAAAAGTATATTGTGTTTCTGGTATTTACCTTCTTGGTGAATTCGTCTGTCCTTTAGAAGGTTCTTCAGGGGTTGTTTGACAATCCTGCTCTGTCCTGTCTTGTCCGTGTATGTTGCCTTGCTATCCTCTTTGTCAAGGGCATGTGTGTTTTGGGGTATTTGTAGACCTGAAGCTGGGGTGGGTTTATATAGGATGACCAGGAGATTATGGATAAAGGGAGTCGGTGTGTCTAGCATGACTTCACCCACCCTCCAAAAAGATTAGAACATGATAAAAGCATCATTTTGGTTGTTGTTAAATTGTTCTAGTTCAAACTCAGGTTAACAAGTTGACAAGACAATATCTACTTCGAGGGCACCCAGAGAATATTATAAGACACTTAAATGTCAGTATTTCATAATGACATGTTTGGGATATTCTTATATTTCATAGTATGAACAATACATAAACTATTGATTCAAAATGGATATACATATTTACATATTGATTGTGGTGTGTAAGGCTTTAATTTAGCTATATTGTGTTAACTCCTAATTAAACAATTCTTTAAGTAAATGTGACAATGTGATATCTGCACTGATTTTCAAATTCTGATTGACAAAGAAAACATTTAAAGGGTTCTGCATTTAGAGGTTCCAATCATGGCATAATTTTATGGATTTAATTTTAATTTATTAATAGAGTTTTTAATAGAATTTATTTTTAATTCAATGTTATGAAGTAGCTAATAAAAATACTTCAAACAATACATTTCAATAATCAATATAAATCAAAATAACCCATTAAACATGCATCATTATCCAACAACTGACAAATGGCTGATATAAAAATCTACCATATATTCTTGAAATAAATTAATAAATATTTACAAATAAATTAAAAATAATACATTTTGAAAATGAATTTAGGCAAAGTGGACATTCATTTTGAGATTTTCAAAAGATTAGATTTAATAGTGTTATTAATTAGTGTTTTTAAAGAATTTTATTAGTAATTTTAAAATGTAAAATTTTATAATTGAAATTTGTTTTAAGAGTGTTAAACGAGTAAATATAATCCAAATGTGAGAAACTAACATATGCACTTAAACATGTCAACCCATGTCAAATGAATCTCTAATATCCGCCAATAATGGTTATGGTTCTGATATTATGCATCACTAGTAATTTTATGAGAAAACATGCAACCCTGTGCATTTTGGCTAGTTGACATTCATACAAATTCTGAATGTTCAGTCATTTGGAGACTCTGTGTGTGGCCTGTTCAGGTATCAGATAATCTTGTCTCGCCCAATTTCAGTTTCAAAACACTGGATTCTCATCCACGTACACCAGAACGGTCTCTCTCTCTGTCTCATTAGGGATGGCTGTAATATTAACAGAGGAAACACACACACAGAAGCAAGTAGAAAAAAAGGAGGAGAGGCCTCTGTGGATGGCCTACCAGCAGTCTGACACGTTTTCTCTTTTCCTCTTTTCCCTCCCTATCCTAATTATCGCTATTTCGGGCAACTGGGGCCACTACACATAGACTAGCTGTTGACAGACAACCCATGGTGAAAATAAACTACCTTTACTAAACAGGGCCGCTGCAATCCGCCAAGATGTCTGTCAACAGACTGGGAGCAAATTGTTGCCACTGATTACTCTAATTAGTGTAAAATGAGTGTGTGTGCTCATGTTTGACAATCCCGCCTTCTCGTTTCTCCCCTATAAGTACCTAGAGTTCCAAATTTAGAACAATACAATTCTAAAGAGTCAAGTGCCAGCACCAATATAAGAGTTTTTGTGAAAATTATAATTTTATTTTTTTACTATGTATGTTATTTTAGGCTGCGTATTTTCATTGTATATAACATTTATTATAGACACAGTAATGTTTTTCCAAAACGTTTCAGATGATAGAAAGTGTGGTTCATTTTCAGTACTTCATTTAGCGATTCAATAAGATCTTGAGTTATATGCAGAGTGCATATTGCACTATACTGATTTCATCCAAGGTATGGGTCCGTTTTTTCTACAGTACCTCTCACTACATTTGCAATTCATTAAATTGAATATATATTTGTCTACTGGTTTACAGCCTGCTCTCAGCTTTGTTTTATGGATGTTGAGTAGGTGAAAAGTGCCTGCTCTTTTTTTCTTTTTCTTTAAGGGACTACTGTGTGTACATGCAGTCTACTAGTTATATTACAAAACAAAATGCAGAACATCAAACTAAACATTCAATTTAAACCAACGACATGACCGGGCATAACAGATAGAAACAAAATTGTTAGTTTCTGTGGTAAAATGCAGTCTTTTAAGTTGAAAACTGAGAGCAAGATTTGGGCTGTTTAAAAGCTAATTGAAGTTGTTTTACAGCATAGTTCTTTGTAATGCTTCGATAGATAATGTTTACCTGTGTTTAGTATTTTATGGTGAGTCTGTTTTGTAAAACCTTTCTTTACATTGTTTTCAAATGTTTCCAACATTGTTCTTATTTGTAAGTGCAATTTGTACAAAAATGTGCATGATTTTTTTTTAATCAAATGTCAACTGGTAAAAAAAAAAAAAAGTAATTTCAGTTGGCATTTATGTGTGTAGTAGGGATTTCCACAAGGTGTAATAAAAATATTCTTGTAACACACATTGAACATTATCTCTGCAATGTGCTTAATTGTCTTGAATTATCCCATCAACAAGCAAAAATAAATATATTTTCCCAAACACTGTCATTTTTTGCTAAATATGATTGATTATTTTTACAATTAGTTGTAAAATAATGTTTTGTATTTTTTGTATTGTTTTACAGTGAACTGTGACTGTGCATACTTTTGAGTCTTAACATTCACATCACAAATTCACAGCCCTTTTATAAATGCTGGGTCTATAATGTGTGAAATTATAATTAAAAATAGTTAGTAATCATCGTCAGAATAGATGAGATATTTCACAGAATCTGCTCAGTTGTGCCTCCAATTGACAAAAACTTCAAGTTCTCTAGCCTACCATGTTTGACTAATAAAATATGTATTGTTTAGTTATGAAAAGCTTTTACTCAAAACACCTTTATTATGGGTTTAAGGTCATGTTATGAGAATTGTATCTCATTTCGGAACAGATTGGAGGTGTTGCTGATGGCTTTTTCTATTTGGGTGTTATGTGGTTTTCGAGCGTGGGTCTGTCAGGAAATAAATGCAAGCTGCGCTCGTGTTTAAACAAGTTCTTCGCATTTCTTTGTCGTTTACTGAACACTTCAATAAGCGCAGAATTATCCTCTTTTTCTTTTAAAAGTTAATCTAGTTGCTTAATAGAAGTCTCGTGGGTTTCTCATGTTTCTAATCAAATGCGTCATAAATGGGGTGGAGTCTGATTCACAGAAAACGAGTGCTTCTTGTTTGGGCGTAGTGTTCAAACAGTCTTTTTATTTTTAGCAAAAGTGTATAGCGAAAGTGAAGAAAATTATCTTAAACTCTCTTCTTTCCATAAATCCGAAGAATCACTGCGACAACAATAACTATTCTGTGGAGATCAGATTTTTCCCCCTAAGGTTTGAGGAGTATCAAGTCTGCCTCAAGAGCTGAGATGTAAGTGAGAGTTTTTATATATTACCCGTTTACCGGCTACGTTTTAAAGAAACCCCTTTTGCAGTAGTTTCGTTCGCTAAATTGTTAATTGGCTATATACATTTATAATAATAAATGATCTGTATCAATTTTTATTAAATAACTTCTCTTTTTTGAGCGACATTTAGGGTAAGGGTTTTGGACCAGTTTCTACATTTCATTTAATTTTTTTTTTTTCACCAATGCTTGGCAATATGCCGTTTTCTTTTGTGAGGAAACAGTGTAGGCTACTTGACTCAGATGATAAACACTCTAATATCCGTCGCCACACCCACCTGACCTGACGTCATAGTATTATTGCTTCAGTGTGTTTCTCGCCATCTAACAAAAAAAAACTTAAAACTAAACACGATAGTTATTGTTACATTTTTGGCACGTATCTTGTCCACGAATTTCCTTTAATATCCGGCTGGGTTTCCGTATTTCTTCATGTAAACCTGGGTCTTTTTATTTCAAGTTGAGCTTCTGTTCTTTTGGACCTGTTTCCAGCGATTGTATTGTTCACAACACAACTTCCCTACATTTTCTTCGCCCACTTAGTGACCTCGGTGCTGCTATACAGGCGTTGGCTCTGAAAAGCACACATCTGTCTTCAACATGTCTGCACCAGGTAATGATAATTATCTGTATTTTCCTTGAAATGCAACCGCAAAGTTTGTGGATTTGTAGTTTAGGAAATGCAGCATGTTGATTTAAACTACCAGTGAGTTTTGCAATAGCTGTCCCACCTGCTGTAACTCATTGTGCTGAAAACTGTCCACACTGTCTATTTAGATTTTTCTTCTCAAGTGTGATTTGTGCTGTTTCACTGAAGGTGTGAAACTGGAGGTGAAAACATTTTCTCTAGAGGTCAGCGGGAAAGGAATGCAAGTGTAGCCCTACAAAAGTGTCTGTGTTCCACATTTATAAGTTTCCACAGCTTATAGGGAATGTGGGGGATGTCTGTGATCCTACACCAGGAAATGGCTGTGGCTTTAGTTTTACCGGTTTTACCTAGCTATGTTTTCTTATTGTACAACATGTTTGTTTGATCATACAAAACTGATATCTGTAAATATGTGGTCTCTTCTGTGCCTGTTGGCCATCATAAAATGTAGAAAATGAAACTCATGATAGGGTGATCTAAAATCAGTCCATGCACTGTCTGAGCAAGAACAAGCTAACATACTAGGTTTATCAAATAAAAAAACTACATGGTCTTTAAAACTGTAATTTTAAAAACATGATTTTTAAAGAAGTTAAAAATCATCACTTTCATTTTTAAGAAAGTGATGACTGCTTTATGATATGTAGGCCTAATTAAATTCTTAACTTTCATTTAAAGGGAAAATAGTCAAAAATAACAGGGCAGACAGGACAATAAATTGAGGGACAAGCTAAAGACCAGTTTAATAAATGATAAAATAATATAAATTAGAGAGAATCATTACTGATATACCCAAACTATGAAAAAAAACATGTATAGTAATTGTTGTATTTATCATGAAAATGGGGTACAGGCCTGGGGACAGGAAAAAGTGGTGATATGTGGTGATTCAAAATGCGGTAAAATCATTTTTTTTATCAACTTCAATATGCTTAGTTCTATTAGTGTTTATGATTGAGACTGGATTAAAATTGATATTGTTCATTATTTTAAAGGCAGTAATATCATTTTCCTTACGGGGGACACAAAATGCACCAAATCCCTGTGTTACGGATCAACTGGGGATCATGTTAACTGGGGACACGCGCGTGCAGGCACGCGGGCAGTTTTACCTGGATTTCCAGCAGATGATAAACGGCGACAGATTCATGCCCTAGTTTATGGATCACCGATTAAAAACAAATATTTCACCAGTTGTATACACTGGTATGCGAATAAAGCGTTTTTGTTTTGCAGCGTATATTCCTGCGTATTTGACGCAATTTCAAAGAAGTTTAACATACTTTAGTGTCAAGCTCAGAAACCACGCCTATGGGGCATTCAGTTTCATTGGATGAACAGACTTGACAGCGCACTTCAGAAGACGTGTAAGAATTTTCTTTTTAACATTAGTGTATCATATTTTCTTTAGTGTGTTGTCATGAGTTCTAATCACAAATAACAACAGATGTAGATTACGTTAAAGTAGCTAGGCTACCTAAAATAAACATAAATTGCAAAGTCATTTACATTTTATTCAACAAGTTGCATTTATTTATCTGCATATATAGCCTAATTTTATAATGGATTTATTATTTTTATATAAAAACACTTGATAATGTACAACCACCTGTGACGCCTCCGTATCCTTTTCCCAGGACATAAAGCAGCTATAGGGTCATGAAGTTAATTATCTTATGAACTTGTAACATTTTTGACAGATTTATAAAATAAACAATAATTTTGACTCCCCAGTTGATCCGTAACACCAGAAATGACCCATCATTCTTACAAAAAAATAATTCCAAATCCCATCTATACCAGACTACATTTTGCTGCTAAATCAGCAGTCAAGTGATTCCTCAACCCCATTAGGAGTCGTTCTTTGGAGCAACTGTGTTCTTAACAAGCTGGGGAATTAAAGCTAGTTTCACCAAGCAGACTGACACTATTTAGCCCATGGTAAGAAAGTGGATCTTTCTGTTGCAAAAGAGCTTGCCTCATCCATTGTCTTGGTGAATTACTCAAGTCGTGAAATGTTTAAGTAGCACTGAAAACAGGAATGGCAAGAAGGGAGTGTTCAAAAAAATACAATCACAAAACATGTGATGTCAGTGTCATGTAAATGTCAATGGTTATATTAGGGACGGTCAAGGATTATGCCTTCATAGTAAGCAGAAGTCTGTTTCGATGAGGGAGTTGGGGAGGGTTGTAGCAGTGCCATAGAAGAACTAAGTTCTTATGGATAGCAATAAATAACTTTATTTTTAAGAGTGTACACAAATTTTCTTATGATTCTCTTTTCATTTAATTGGAAAAGTGGATGTCTGTAGGCAATTTATTGAGCTAGTCTGAGTGATAAATGACTGGAGAGTTTTTTCACCAGCACTTAACATAATGCTTTGTGCAATGGACATGTGATTCGTGAATGGTAAGACAACATGATGGAAGTAGGTTAAAATTCTATGTGTCAGGTCTTGATAATCAAATTAGCAACGATTGAGGGCTTAAATTAAATTTGAGCTCAGTTGGTCTGTCAGACGACCCAGAAAGTGCCCCTGCCATTTATCAGTAAGCTTCATGACTTCACCAACAAGCAATGTGTCATGAATGCTGTCCACCACATTGGTGCAATTTCTAACCATTACTGGTTCAACAATCTCTTAATTCAGTGATTCCACCTTGTGAGTGGTCCGGAATTTGTGGGGAAACTGCGTATTAAAATAACAGGACCTCAGGGATAACAGGAAATAAATTTGAGGACCTCAGGCATATTGATGCACACCAGGGTCTTCTCTGACACAATTAGGCACAGGTTTTTTTTTTTTTTTGCAGTGATTTGCATTTGTATCTGTCTCAGTGTCTGGTTAGGAAATATAATAATTTGTGATCATCATGCATGTATGATTGTAGAGATACACTATTTAATAGACAACATCCTTAATGCTGAGTCTTTAAAGGCTTCTCTCAATGACCCTATAATGTTGAATAGCAGATATGTGGTTTGGTTTTTAGAAGTTAACTGTTACAAATTAAATATTGACTACTCGAAGAGAACAAAACTACCCGTAATAATTAACAGTGATCTGATCAACAAGATCCCTGGAGTCCCCGCTTTCACTCCCAAGGCTTCAAAAACACCGGAACAGTCTTAGTGCAAAAAAAAGTATATTTATTAACATAAGTACCTAAAGAGCCACAAAGTTCAGGAAGGGGAAAAGCCAAAACAAATAAAACAAAGCTAACTAATTTACGGATACTAACCTGGAAATCAGATAACAAGCAAAAGATACAAAAACTTCCCTCCCTACTTATCAAGAAAAACAGGAGAAAACAAATAATAAATAAAAGAGACCCCAAAAGGGTTTAACATAATCAATCACAACTAAACATAAGGTTGTCGTTCACATCAAATGTCTTTAACATGTACTAGTAGATCACAGTAACACATCTCTTCATCAAGGAAACCATGAGAGCAGGGAGCTGTAGATCCGTGATTCAGGAGACTTAAATACAGCGCCAAGCATGCCCGTCACCAATCAGGTCACTCATTAGCAGCTCCACCTGTGAGTCATTAAAGTGAGAGAGAGAGAAACGAGGGAAAGCACACCAGGGAAACCTACAGTTTTTTCCCCAACAACATAAGGCAAATACACTTCCACGTAACATCACATCAACTATCACAAAGCCGGCATCTTTCAAATAATGTCCCATGATGCTAAGGGTTATGCTTCAACAGCACCTGCATGAGAGACCTTTGTGATGAAAGGGCTTTATTCCATTCAAATTCATTCTATCCCGCAAAAGCTGGTGAAAGATTTGAATATTTCAAAAGCTGAGCTTTTTTTTAGAAAAATGGCAGGTCTGGATTTGTTCAAGGGGAGGGGTAGACGCGCCCTGCAGTGTTCACTCCTGAGATACACTACCGTTTAAACGTTTTTGGTTGGTTTTTGAAAGAAGTCTCTTATGCTCACCAAAGCCACATTTATTTGATAAAATACAGCACAAAAATTAAAATAACTGTTTTCGATTTTAATATTTTATTTATTTAATGTATCCCTATGAATGCAAAGCAAATTTTTGCCATCAGGAGCCAGTCTTCAGTGTCATGATTCTTCAGAATCATTATAACTAGTGCAAAATGCCCGTGCAAAATCATTTTTTGTGTGTGTTTTTAGTAATTGTGGGTTTGGTGTGTTTGAGTGCTCATTGTTACAATCAACCTACACAGCAAAAATTCAGTGACATTTTTATTTGTGCATGGTAGAAAGCAAATACTGATACTGACATAAAATAAATATGGAAAATTGAACTACACGATTCAGGGAGCAGGTTACACAGTGAAGTTCACTCCGAGAAAACGCTACGCTTGAGCAAACAGTATGTGAATAGGCTACTACAAATGGTGGCCTTGAAAGAGACTGAACGCATTGAATTGAAACACATGTTTATTTGGTGAATAGCATAGGCTACTATTACACAGTAGCAATAATTTTAAGCGCACCAGAATAAAATATATTATTCAGAAATAAACTGTGTAGCTGACTTACAGATTCAGTTAACACCCACAAATGAGTAAGCGCGACGATTCAGGGAGCAGGCTACACAGTGAACTCTGAGAAAATGCTGCTTTCTTCGACCCTCTATGTCTCTGGTCCTGCGCTGTGCTCACTCAGTGTGCAGTGTGAGAGGGGGAGTGGCCAGCAGCTAGAGCGGCAAAAGCTAATATGTGCTTCTTTTACCAAGATATTTAACGATATCTTTTGCATTTCTAATCCAAACAAGGTCAAACTTGGCACTGCACTTACTCGTGCCCGTAGCAAGACACCTCGCAAATTTGAAATTCATGGGACAATAGGACGGGGTGTCGAATTAATCGTTTATATGATGCATCGCGATGCAGGCGAGGTCGATTCGGTATCAGTTCAGTAATAGACCATAACCGATTATAAAACTGAAGCTTTTTTGACGTCATTTGTTACGTACTTGCTTTGTCGTGGTAGCATACAATGGCAGAGGGAGGCGAGACGCAAGTCCGAGTACTTAAAAATGCTCCAACTAGAGACCTGCTGTTTTGTCCCGCTCCCGCCCGCAAAAAAGTATAGATTTTTTTTGCTTTAACCTACCTCCATGAAATACTTTCAAGTTAGCCTACGTGTCGCCACCACCTACACATCAGAATAAATGCGATAAATTATTTGTTAAAGCATTAACATTAACAAACCACTGTTAATTTAGCATAAAAGCAAGCAGGCTAGCCTACTACGTGCATGGTTTGGCATGACTGAATGCGCGCAAAGAATTCCTTAATTCCTTAAAAGAAATCACTTCATCACGATCTCACACGACACGATCTCTGTTATTATCATTGAAGCTGACTGCACAATGTTCGACACCGTGAACCACAATATACTCTAATAAACTCACCACCTTCAACTTCTCTGAAGATGCTATCAGCTGGTTTGCATCATATCTGGCATAGAGAGCAACGTGTTAAAATAAACACTGAACTCTCAACTCCACTACAATCCACAATGGGTATCCCACAGGGCTCCATTTTGGGGCCTCTGCTCTTTAGCTTATGTATAAACGATTTACCAACATCCCGTCAGTCAGCTAACTGTCAAATGTATGCTGACGATACAGTAATTTATGCATCAGCTAGGACACCAATTGCAGTAGTACACCCTAGGACACCCTGACCAAGGAAATGGAGGTTATGTTGAACTGAACTGTTTTAGAATGATAAGGTGTCATATACCTGTCAAGGCAGCTTTGCTGTTTTTTCATGCCATGATACTCTCTCACTTATCCTATAGTGTTACTAAATGGACCCAAGCCTCCCAGACAACAGTCAAATCTATTATATCATTATACAAACTAGCACTGAAAATAATGGATCAGAAACCAACTACGTGGCACCACTGTTTGATTGTACGGAAATATAAGCTTTTAAATTTTGATAGCTTTATTAAGTTCTCTTTTCTTAAACTGACTTTAAATGCACAAATAATCTAGCTCCAGCCGTACTCTGTCCTTTTGTGACAAAAATAAACACGGAGAGTGGCTACTAGGTGAGCAGTGGGTGGCAACTGCATAGCAGAGGGGCGCAAAACCACTTTCGCCTAGTCATGTTTTTCAGTGGTAGGGACCCATTTTTGGAATGATTTACCAACTAAAATAAAAACACAAACCAAACTGAAAACATTTAATAGAAAGGTGAAACACTGGCTGAGAGAAAACCAAATATGTAGCCACTGAGTCAGTTTTGTTATGTATTGTCTGTGCTAGATGACTGGTTGCTTGTAGCATGGCTACCAAGGTTCACCCCACGGGGTGGGGTCTGGGTATGGGAGATAAACATGTAGCGGCCCAGGCCCCCTCACTATCGGGGTGGGTGTAGGTGAGCAGGTGCGAGCGGCTGGGTGCTTGGGGCTTGTGTTGTTACGTGATATGCTTTTTTGTGTAATGTGGTCACGATTCTATGAAAGGTTGATGTAATATATTAGTATGTAATGTATATGCTGCATGATTGTGTAACTCACACTATGTAGTTTTTTTTTATTTTTATATTTGGATTATCTTTTTAGAAAGGCATGACCAGGGACTGGGGTTGCAAATTAGCCTATTAGCTAGAAACCTTTTATGCAACACATCTACACATATTGCTATGGCTTTGACTGTGATAATTATGTTTGTAATAATTTGCGCTGCATTGTCCCTGACAAATAAACTAATAATAAATAAAAATAAAGTCCTAATTGCTGACACTCAGTTAATGCCTCATTTTCACCTACTTTATATGTCTGAAAAAACATAGTGTGGTTGTTGTAAAAGAGCTGATGTGATTAAATATTTACCATCTTCTCTATTTTACAATTACATGCATTGTTCATGATGTTCTTAATGATTGCAAATTGTCAATATTGTTACAATGAATTATTCAGGACCCTTTCTGTTATTGGTGGCTATTTTTGTTTTTCTCATTGGAATGCCTCACATGCACGCTGCAGTCTAAAATGGATCCAGTCCACAGAACATGGGAGGCCTGCATTAACCATCTCAAAGAATCTCCCAATTCTTGATTGTACAAGAATTACCCAGCATACATGCATAATTCTGTCTGTCTGTATTTATTGATTGAAAGAGAATAAATCGGGTCAGTTGTTCCAGTCATTTCACAATCCACTGCATACCAACTCCAGTCATATCCCAGTGATTAGGCATGGTGTTGGGATTTTCATTGACAGCTTGAATGGAAGAATACATTCCAAGTCTTCAGGACTTTCTACAGCATTTCAGGGCATCTGTTTATGATTTAAGACTATAAAGAGACTGATTTATGCGAAGTAACAAAGTACAGGCAGGAGTAAATTAACAACAGAGTAGCTCAAAGACTATTATATGTAGAGTTTCTGACTTCAAGCCACAATCTTAAAGAGCCATACAAGCACGACATCCAAAAATATACACAAACCAACTCCATAATTTGCACAAAAACATCCCCATTAATGACATAACACGGCACAAATCTAGAAGACTTGCATGTACCAAATGTGTGATTCAAACAAACAACTATACAAAAAGACAAGACCAGATACTGTATCTTATAATTTAAACTTTGTTCCCTCCAGATTTTTACACCATTGCTTAATATTTCTTTTCATAGTAAAGCTAAATAAGCAATATACTAACATTATGGTTTTCTCTCTTTGCATTTTAAATTGTGTTAAACCAGGCTACCCATCTCCAAACCAGCCTCCCTATCCCATACCCCAGCCAGGCGGACACTCCATGGCCCCCTATCCCATGGGAGGTTATGGAGATCCAGGATATGTGGCCCCACCTGCAGGGTTTCAAGTAGGGTACCAGCCAATTCCAGATCAGCCAGTCATGTATCAGCCTGGTCCAGTTAGTCCAGCATCGCACCAGGGCCAGCCATATGGAGGTAAACATGTCTAATTTGTACTTAATTTACAATCACGTTTAAAAAAAAAAAAGGTGGTATGTAAAAGGTTAATGTGTATACTATTATCCTATTATATATTCGTATATAATATTATATACTTTAGATGTATTATTTTATAGTAGTATGTATGTATATATATATATATATATATATATATATATATATATATATATACTTATAAAGCTAATATTTACAAATCATTGCTGAAATAATTTTAATAGTATGGATTCATTGAAAATGTGCTGTTTTTCTAGTATCCACACATTCTAATGAACTTTAATACTATGAAGACAATGCAAAGCATTTTTTTGCATTATGCAAGCTGACTGATTGTGATGTGCCTTTATCAACCTTCTCTAGCACCTGTAGCCTCACCAGTGTCCGCACCAGTGTCAGTGCCTGCTGGAGTACCACCTGGTCTGGAGTACCTCACTCAGGTAGGCCATGTCTTTTGGTGCATTAAAGTCATGTAGGAAAGATCGTATTTACAAGTTGAACTCCCATGAATGCCACCACAATGTCATAGTTCTGAGAGGGAATCTTGGGATTTTTTTTCCGTCTGCCAAGAGTTTCTAAGCTGGGAGGTGTGTCAGTGTGTAAGCATGGTGAACGTATTGAAGATAAATTGTTGAAATGTATGGAATTACTATTTTTATTTACAATCAAATTTGCTAAGTTGCATGTACAAAAAATATGATACTATTATATTACAAATATGATACCCTCAAAAATTGAATAATTGAACAAAACAAACCTCATGAGCAATCATTTTTCATCTTTTTATAGAAGGGGAGTTTAAAAAAAAATTAGGAAAGATACATTGCCATCTTTCTTGTTTCTTGTTACTAGTATATTCTTTGCATTTCAGATTGACCAGATCCTTATTCACCAGAAAGTGGAGTTGTTAGAGGGTAAGTCTTTTTGTTTATTATGTATATGTAGTTGAAGCTGTTTACTAAATTTCAGTGCATTAAAGCACATGCTGGCCGTTTCTATTTTTTAACCCTGAGACAATTTTATTCACTGTTGCTTTTTTGTTACACTTTGTTTAAACCAGAGACTTGTTTTAAAGGGGTGGTAAAATGCCTTTTTCACAGGATGTAACATAAATCTCTGATGTCCCCAGAGTGTGTGTGTGAAGTTTTAGCACAAAATACCCCACAGATATTTTTATAAAGCATGTTAAAGTTGTCACTTTTTGAGGGTTAGCAAAAACACACCGTTTTGTGCCTGGCCCTTTAAATGCAAATGAGATGCTGCAGAGGGCGGGGTTTCAAGAGCTTGTGTTTGTTAGCAGCTGCGATTACCTCACGCAGACACTAAAACGACAGAAACTGTTCTGCCTTTAATGTTAAAATGGAGTTGGAGTGGACAATGGAGTGGACAATGATGGAGAGACTCAAGAATAAGTGACAACATGTAGAACGCAACAGGACATTTCTGAATGGTTAGTTGATGAATTTATGTTGCTGATGTGGAGTTAACTATCTCAATTAGCATATTCCGTCATGATAATCTATAAATTGCTCGTATAGGAACTGTTGTGAGATGCACACAGAGTGACTTTCTATTGCATGTGAAAAGAATGATGCTAAAGTTTGAGCTGACTCACAAATGTCCTCTTATACAACAACTTTTCCTCTTCTCAACATGGACTACGTGTTCCCGGGGGCGGGGTTTATGTACATTTTAGGGTTGGTGATGTCACTAACCCGGGAGGAATGTCGTGTAGTCCCTACCAGACGTTTGTTGTAGTCCTTTTCTTTAAAAGCAAATATCTACCTTTGCTTTGAACTTTGAGCATTGTAACTTGCAGATGGTGTTTAGGCTCAAACAGCAGCATTTCACACTAGCTAAAGTTAGAAAAGTGAAATCGTGTTTTACCACCCCTTTAACTCATAGTTTAATTGTAAACTTTTTTTCAACTTCTCTGCATACTTTTCGGTCCGCTACAGCATTCATTGGCTTTGAGACCAACAACCAGTATGAGATCAAGAATAGCCTCGGTCAAAAGATGTTCTCTGCCAAAGAAAAAAATGACTGCTGCACACGCAACTGCTGTGGTGCCCTGCGCAGCTTTGACATGAAGATCAAAGACAACGCTGACCGAGAGGTCATACGACTCATCCGACCTTTCCGTTGTGTCTCCTGTTGGTGCCCCTGCTGCCTGCAAGAGGTATGGCTAACAGACATATCAAAGCTATTGTAAGATTAACCCTAGATTGCAGAAAGTGGGTGCGTTGAATTATGACTCAACACAGTTTTTTTGGATAAATGTATTGTCAATAATAATGTAAGGGAATTACAGTTAAGCCACATAAAGAGACCAGTATGTTCAATGAAGACCAGGAGTCAAAGTTTGACACAGAGTTCATTGAAGACAAAGTTCTCCACACTTGCAGAGGTCATAGAAAATTAAACTAACTTAAGATACAGAAAAATGTATAGTTTAAAAATTTATGGATAATCAGTTGACGTCATTTTACAGGTTCGGATAGGTTAACAATACTATTTCATATTTTGTCATTTATATCTACAAGGAAAGTGGAGAAATGAACATGTTTGATATATTAAAGCATTTGTGAATCATTAATTTCATTAATAGGATTAATAGAAAACCATTGATTCCAATATGTGTCGTTTTGACCTTCTTTATGCATTCGTGTGGGGGGGTTTGTTCATGCATTCATGCAAGTAAAAATGTCAAAAAAATAAATTATGTTAGTTAAGTCTCAAAAACCTGAAATGTTTAAATCTAATCACTGTATAGGATCTTATCTTTGTGTGGTCCTTTAGATGGGTCACTAGCTGAAACCCATGTTGTGTGATCTACTACTGACAGGAACATGTGTGTGACTTATGAGTTATAAATGGCATAGAGTCCTTATGGACCTAAAGAATGAGTCTGATAGTCTCCAGTCAACACTCACACTGTTCATTTAGTTTACGTATACACTACTGTGCAAAGTTTAAGGTCAGTGAGCTTTTGAAAGAAATTATTCAGCAAGGATGCATTACATTGATCGAAAGAGACAGTAAAGACATTTATAATGTTAAAAATATTTATATTTCAAATAAATGCGGTTCTTTCTATTCATCTAAGAATCCTGAAAAAATCTATCACAGTTTTCACAAAACTATAAAGCAACACAGCTGCTTCCAAAATTGACAAAAAAAATTATAAGCACCAAATCAGCACCAAATCAGCATATTACAATGATTTCTGAAGGATCATGTGACACTGAAGACTGGAGTAATGATGCTGAAAATTCAGCTTTTCCATCACAGGAATAAATTATATTTGAAAATATATTAAAGTAGAAAACAGTTATTTTACAGTGTAATATTTCACAATATTATTAGTGTTTTTGACATTTTCAGTCAAATAAATACATCCTTGAGTAGAAGAGACTTCTTTCAAAAACATTAAAGAACCTTACCGGCACATAGCTATAAGCTTAAAAATCTATTTGGGCATTGCTATATATTTATCATTTGTTATGTATATACTGTAAATAACGATGTCTTCTTTTGAATATGTCACCTTCAGATGGAGGTTCAGGCCCCCCCTGGAACGACCATAGGGTATGTGAAACAGGACTGGCACCCCTGTTATCCAAGATTCTCCATCCAGGGGCCCAACAAGGAGACTATGATGAAGCTCGAGGGACCCTGCTTGGCATGTAACTGCTGTGGGGATGTGAACTTCGAGGTAGCCATTTATAATTAGATTGAAATTGAAATTCAAAGGCAGACGTTTTTATGACCCCAAGCTAAATCTTGCAAATCAAGCAAAAGCTGGTGGGTTCTCACTTCTCACCATAAAGTCTTATTTCTATCTTTAGCTCAAAGGCAAAGACGGTAGTGGGAAGCCTATCGGTCGAATCAGTAAGCAGTGGAGCGGCCTGTTAAAGGAAGTCTTCACTGACACTGACAACTTTGGCATTCAGTTCCCCCTGGACATGGATGTTAAGATGAAGGCTGTGCTTTTGGGCACTTGCTTCCTTATTGTGAGTATTAAACTAACAACACATTTAATGATCCACACATTAGATGGTAGTCTTAAAGTGCTAGGTAATGCCTTAGAGGGCATTCCAGTGTGCATAAGAGCACAGATCGTTTACCATTATGCAACTACGATCAATATAAAAAAATAAAAAAAATAAAATAGAAATCACATAGACTAGAACACATTCTTCCCCACTGGATATCTGTTCTGACTCTTTGATTTTGTTCTCTTTTTCTTTTCATAGGATTTCATGTTCTTTGAAAAAGTTGGAGACACAAACCAGCGCAATACTGTGTTCTCTTAGAGCTCCTGAAAAGTTACTTATAAAGGAACATTTTCAACTCGCATCACTTTGCAAACAAACATTTTTAAACTGATGAAATTCTGAGGATGGCCTATAAGTCTGGACTTCCTTTATTTCCTTTTTTTCTTAAGTAACCAAACTGTATAGAAAGCTGCCACTGCAGTGAACCCGAAGGATATGTTCATGGTCATGTTATAGTGTTCACATGACCAGTAATATTTACAATGAGAGCCGAGGTATCTGGTGCCTTTAAAACAGTCTAGAATAAATCACTGAACAAATTACTGTTACGGCACAAGCAGCTAACATTTGTATGTTTTTGTGAACTTCTTAGAAATAAACTATACGCATGTTTTTTTTTTTCTTCTCATACATAAAGTATATTTTTCTGTCTTTTAGAATGAAATTGACAAAAATGCTTTGCATTTAGCACAATAAAAGTTAATGTACACAAATGTTCCTACACAGCCAAATAATGAGTGGGCAGTTACAACTAGCAAGTTGCTGACTTAAGGAAAAAAACAACCAAGTAGTTGCATGGTTTTCTGTGTTACTTAAGAAGAAATAGTGTCCTACAGGGGGCGCTTGGAAAACCAGCTTCCCATTGAACCGCTCTCAAATCTTAGGATGGTCTTAAATATTAAATGTTTGCCAATTAAATAAATGGGTTGCATGAAATACAAATAACAATTCAGGAAATTATTCTAAAAACGATTAAGTAAAACGAAGTCAGTTTTCTGTCGTTACATACCATATGGCAATGTTTTTGTCCTGGTTTGCTTTAAAGAGACTGGCCTTCTATCAATATGGGAATATATTAAATATAGATAACAATATAAAAATATGCAGAGTGAGGAGTGTTAACACTTTTTGTTTAACGTCTGTGTTTTGATCACTATTTTCCTTAAACTTTGATATTTTCTCACATTATACACTGCAAATTAAAGTTGTTCTCTAAAGTAAGTAGGCTACCACTAACATGGCATACATTGTAACAATAATAGTAAGACATCAGTTTAAGATTTTTGTACACTTTTTCTATGTTAATCAAATTGACCACCACAGTAGCTAATTACTAATTGGTTCAACTGACAGTTACAAAACTCCCTGGTCTACCCATCCATAATCAATATATATACCTTTTTGTCTATATGTTTATATTCATTTCTTTAATGTGCAATATTAGTAGAACATTATACATGATAAACTTATAATATCATGTTGGTGATTTGTGATTTTTTTTTTTATGACTGGTTCTAGGAAAAGTTCTAAAACAGGCGTATTGGTGTAGTTGGTGCAATTTTACAGTAGCTGTGCAGTGCATTTTTTTCCTGTATTTTTGAAATGCAGTAAATTTTAATAGAATTATAAAATAGACTGAAATCTTGTGTCTAATGTTAAATAATATCTCATTAACTTCAACACATGCTTCAGTGTTACTTTAACGTTCTGTAGTGTGCACACTGAGCAATGTTCATTTAACACTGAGGATTTTGATGGGGTTAAGATAAAAAAGACACTGTAACAGTAATAATCTGTAAATTCAGTTTATGGATCTGTAAAAAAAAAAATTGTTTGCAGATTTTCCAGAGAATGTCTGTTAAAAAAGAGAAGTACTGTCGAATTAAAAAGATAATCTGTTAAAGTATTTCCAGAAAATGCAGTAATTTACTTTCAAACAGCCAAATTTACTAAATGAAACAAGTGATGTTCCATCAACTATTAGTGAAAGTTTATTGCACTTACTAGAAAAGAGTTGAACTCAATAATGTTTTTTTATTGAATAGGAGGGAGATCTGTTAGTGTTTTGGTTTAATTTTGGTTTATTTTGTTTTATTCCGTAGAGTTTCAGATATATTCAGCTGTTTGAGCAGTGTTTAGTTTCATTTTATATTAAGAACTATTCTTTGTCTGAACTCAAATGAATTAATTCACAATATTATACTCACATTACTTACACAGTATAAATATTAGTTTTAAAACTTAAAAGGTTTAAGGCAATTTACAGTTAAATTACTGGGTTTTTTTTTACAGATTTAATGGTTTTAATTCAACAACATTTTCTGTTAACATTTTTTTCTTTTTTTTTTTGCAGTGTAACCCAAAGTATGTATATCTAAATAAAGGACTTCAGATGTGACCCAAAGCTAAAATAACTAACATTTACAATTTTTCAATATACCTACCTTAAAAAAACATCTGTGTCAATCTTTTTAAACAAAATGAGGAAAGAAGCATTAGCTATAATGAATGTCACTTTAGGTTTACCTCTACACACAAACACATACATACAAACACACACACAAAGACTACAGGATAGTGCGACAACATTTTTTGATGTCAACAAGATGGTCTTGTTTTTGTACAACCGGTTTACCTTCATCAGTTGATCTCAACCTCCCATTGTTCACAAATATCTGAAGCCCCACCACACTCACAATAAATATTTTAGAGCTTGGCATAACTAGGGATGGCTGACGCGAAACAGACGTTCCGAAGCTTTGCGAGTCCCCGAAGCGCAGATGTTTCGAAACACTGATTCGAAGCGTGATTCAAAGCACCCATGTCACGTGACTTTGGCCAAACGAAGCCTCGAAGTGTGGTCCGCCGAATCAGCGTTTGATTGACACGGTCGGGAACAGACCACACAATCGCACATCTGTATAAAAGTGAAATCAACGCAACCTCGTGGGTTTTTGTGAGAGGAGTTTGATTTTGAGATAGCGGATTTTTGGTGATATAGTGACATTTATAGTGCGATTTGTTTAGTTATATTTAGGCTTACATTTAAATTTACACAACACATTGACTGATAGGCTAGAGACAGAGTATACATATAGTGACACATTAATAGATACATAGATATAAATATATATAGACAGCTAGATTAATAGATAGATAGATAGATAGATACATATATAGATAGATACATATATAGATAGATTAAAGATAGGCTACATATATAAATACATAGATAGATATCTAGATAGATTTGGATAGATAGATAGATAGATAAAATGGAGGCTCCCCAGAAGAGATGCCGTACATCTGTGGTGTGGGAGCATTTCCATTTAGAAACCCCAAATAAAGTGAGATGTGTGTATTGTGAAAGGCAGCTCGCCTACTGCAACAATACATCATCCATGATGCGCCATTTGAGGAGCATTCATTCTGCCATTTTGCAGGGTGCAGAGGATGGCATTCCCTCTGTACCAAGGCCTGCTACTGACACTGCTGGGCCATCTAAACAAGGTGTGCATTGTTTGAAATATAATTATAATTGAAACATAATTACAAACTTTTGGGACCAATCACAACTGCCAATCATGTTAAAAATAGCTTCAATGTGAATATAGTATAATGAAATATTGTGTGAATATACATTTTATAGATCTACATATGAGTACCCAATATACTGCCAGTGATGACATCATTTTGGTTTTCGTAATTGTTGTACATGCCATTCCATTTTTCTCTGCACACTGAGCATAAACGTTCATAACCTAAATTTGCTACTAAAACAGCTACTTTTAATAGCTGTGCACTATTTGAAGCTGTATTTTTTCAATGTATTTGTCTGAAAGTATGTTTTATCTTCTCTTTTAAAAGGCAGACAGAGGGAATTGGATGTGAACTGGCGAGCAGTTTCAGTCTGTGTTATGTTATGTAATCTGATTCATGTAATATATACTTCATATATGCAGTCAGTTTAGCATCTTGTTACTAATTGCTGTTTTCATTTTTATTCAGAGCCAGAAATGTCAACATCAGACCCATCACCATCAACATCAACATCACCATCAACATCACCATCAACACCAGTAGAAACACAGGACAGTTTATGGGAACTTTTTGATACTCGTATCCATCAAACCCAGATGATACACAATGCTACAGCTGATGCCACAGTGGAAGTGAAAAAATACATCAACGATGCGTATTTGCCCAGAACTCATGATCCACTAACTTACTGGAAAGAGAGAGCAGTAATCTTTCCTCATTTGTATGTCCTAGCTAAAAGATATCTTTGCATGCCAGCAACAAGTGTCCCTTGTGAGAGGATTTTTTCAAAGGCTGGAGAAATTACCTGTAAAAAAAGAAGTAGGCTAAGTCCTGCCACAGCAGAGAAATTAATATTTTTTAATAAAAATATGTAAAAAAAAAAAAAAAAAAAAAGTTAGACATTGTGGCTTGAATTATTTTATTAATATTCATTTTGCAGGACCAAAATAACATTATGCACAGTGAGGAGCCTATAGGTTACAAGATTTACATACTAGAAAAGTACAATAATAAAAAAACAACAAATTTTCATGGCTCGTCAAGGTTGTTTCAGATCAACACCTGCAAGTGACCACTAGGTGTCACCGTTGAGAGGGGTCTCGGATTGATTCGAAGCCTCGAAACAATATGGACCATTTGGTTCAACTGTTTCATTGCTTCACGAAGCTTCGATCTGCCCACCACTAGGCATAACTAGATTATTATAATTCTTGTTTTTGTCTTATTTTAAATAATTTTAAGTCATCTTGAGGCCCCCTTGAAAGATTGTTGAGGCCCCCTAATTCCTTAAGAACCACTAACCTACATTACAACTGCATTCCCAGGTTCATATTTTAAAGGAATAGCACACAAACCATAATTAGAATAATTAGATAAATCATTAAGAAGTTCTTTTTGTAGATTTGGGTATCCATTTTGACCAAGATCAGGTGCCAAATTCAGATTAGATCAACACTTTGTATTAAATTACATAATAAATAACATGAATGAATAGATGGATAGAAGTCTGATCTGAAGTTAATAATACTTTAGATTAATAACTAATTGAGATTACTTCATTAATTTTGTGGTGCTTTGTATGTTATGTATGCTAAAATCTCTTATCACACATTTTACCTGCTAAAACTGGTAATGTGAGGCATGAGGGTAATATAAAAATAAATCTTGCACCATTCTCAGGTTGTTAATTTGAATTATGTAAGAAAAAGTAAGGGGGTATTCTAAAAACAGAAAGTGCAAGTGCATATAGGATAATGCCACAAACATTTGTGTTTGTATCTGCGCTAAACGAAAGGAAATCACAAAATATTAATAATTCCTTTCTCCTACAAATCATTCCAACACCAAGGAACCTCTCTGGGCTTTTTCGTGCATGGAGCATCCTAAGAGGTAAGACTTTGTGCAGAGTTTTAATAGGTATGTGATAATTTACCATTGGTCTTTGTAGTTGTTGGAAATCTACTGTTTCTGCCTTCATTTGGACACAATTTTGCGTAAAAATTAATTAATTTATTGTTCCTCCATCACCACAGTTCGTGCTGCTTTTCTAACAAAAGCAGTCAAACAGACTTGTCTTCAAAATGTCAGAACCAGTACTGACGTTTTATTCGTTTTAAATAATAATGGTAAGACTTTACAAAAAGGTCTCATTTGTTAACATTAACTAATGCATTAAGTAACGTGAACTAACAAGGATCACTATGGTTTTAACTTTTATTAACCTTTCTTAATGTAAGTTATTTTTAAAAAATTCACGTTTTTGTTAGTTCACATGCATTAACTAATGTTAACAGATACAACTTTTGATTTAAAAAATGTATTAGACTAATAAATGCTAAAGAAGTATTGTTAATTGTTAGTTTATGTTAACTAATGTGATTAACTAATAAGGTGAATATGATTGACTCTTGTCAATGCTTGATTATTCACAGATTACAAAAAACACACCCATTATCAATGTTATTAGTTGTAGCTGTGTTGCTAACATCAATGTCTGCCTGGCATGTTTTTACCCTTATATGGTTTCAAATTGTAACAGTGGCAAACCCACAAGAGTGGCCAGGTCTTATTTTGCACTTTAATATTCAAAGTCTTACAGTAGCCTACTAAGTGCTATACTCCTGTGGTGTACTAAATAGACCAGCAAACCTGCTTTTGGTAAAAAAAAAAATAATAATAATAAATTGCAATTGCATGCAAATATGCAGAACAATTAACTAAATAACTTTAGATAAACAGTATCTTTTATCTTATACAGGTCCTTCTCAAAAAATTAGCATATTGTGATAAAGTTAATTATTTTCCATAATGTAATGCTAAAAATTAAACTTTCATATATTTTAGATTCATTGCACACCAACTGAAACATTTCAGGTGTTTTATTGTTGTAATACTGATGATTTTGGCATACAGCTCATGAAAACCCAAAATTCACATCTAAAAAAATTAGCATATCATGAAAAGGTTCTCTAAACGAGCTATTAACTAATCATCTGAATCAACTAATTAACTCTAAACACCTGCAAAAGATTCCTGAGGCTTTTAAAAACTCCCAGCCTGTTTCATTACTCAAAACCGCAATCATGGGTAAGACTGCCGACCTGACTGCTGTCCAGAAGGCCATCATTGACACCCTCAAGCAAGAGGGTAAGACACAGAAAGAAATTTCTGAACAAATAGGCTGTTCCCAGAATGCTGTATAAAGGCACCTCAGTGGGAAGTCTGTGGGAAGGGAAAAGTGTGGCAAAAAAATGCTGCACAGCGAGAAGAGGTGACCGGGCCCTGAGGAAGATTGTGGAGAAGGACCGACTCCAGACCTTGGGGGACCTGCGGAAGCAGTGGACTGAGTCTGGAGTAGAAACATCCAGAGCCACCGTGCACAGGCGCATGCAGGAAATGGGCTACAGGTGCCGCATTCCCCAGGTCAAGCCACTTTTGAACCAGAAACAGCGGCAGAAGCGCCTGACCTGGGCTACAGAGAAGCAGCACTGGACTGTTGCTCAGTGGTTGCATGTCATTCGGAAATCAAGGTGCCAGAGTCTGGAGGAAGACTGGGGAGAAGGAAATGCCAAAATGCCTGAAGTCCAGTGTCAAGTACCCACAGTCAGTGATGGTCTGGGGTGCCATGTCAGCTGCTGGTGTTGGTCCACTGTGTTTTATCAAGGGCAGGGTCAATGCAGCTAGCTATCAGGAGATTTTGGAGCACTTCATGCTTCCATCTGCTGAAAAGCTTTATGGAGATGAAGATTTCTTTTTTCAGCACGACCTGGCACCTGCTCACAGTGCCAAAACCACTGGTAAATGGTTTACTGACAATGGTATTACTGTGCTCAATTGGCCTGCCAACTCTCCTGACCTGAACCCCATAGAGAATCTGTGGGATATTGTGAAGACAAAGTTGAGAGACGCAAGACCCAACACTCTGGATGAGCTTAAGGCCGCTCTCGAAGCATCCTGGGCCTCCAGAACACCTCAGCAGTGCCACAGGCTGATTGCCTCCATGCCACGCCTCATTGAAGCAGTCATTTCTGCAAAAGGATTCCCGACCAAGTATTGAGTGCATAACTGAACATAATTATTTGAAGGTTGACCTTTTTTTTTGTATTAAAAACACTTCTTTTATTGGTAGGATGAAATTTACTAATTTTTTGAGACAGGAATTTGGGGTTTTCATGAGCTGTATGCCAAAATCATCAGTATTAAAACAATAAAAGACCTGAAATATTTCAGTTGGTGTGCAATGAATCTAAAATATATGAAAGTTAAATTTTTATCATAACATTATGGAAAATAATGAACTTTATCACAATATGCTAATTTTTTGAGAAGGACCTGTATATATATACAAAACGGACTATATTACATTAAATAGCCTACTTAAATAAGACATAAAATTAACAGATCAGAATCAGATGGACCTGTAACAAGATAACAATAAAAAATGTATTAACATTCAAAATCCACTTTTCTGAGTGGAATGCTAGCGTGTTATGGGCAACAACAACTCAACCTGTAAGAAATCGAAAGGAGATAAATACTCGTTCATTCAAGGTTCGACCTAAAACCAATGTTAAACTTGCAAAACCTACAATCAAATCTGAGATTTATCAACGGCAACCGGGAGAAAGAGACAAATTTAGCTGTCGAGCTCCATAGACTCCCATTCATTTAGCACTCAGGGCGATCGCCCCCAGTGGAACTCTGGTGAAACTACACACCAAAATTCTGTACAATAGGAGGGAGTGACCAGGCTCCATCTCTTCCCCGGCACTCTGGCTGAAAATCTCAGTTTGACGGCACTTGCCCTTTAAGACTTAAATGTAAACTCCCAACTTTCTTGATTGCATAATTATTTTGCATAGAAAATAATATATGCTTAATACAAATACTGTAGATATTTACTTTAATGGATTAGAGGAGAGAGCAACAGAATTATCTCTATGGCTCTGGGCTTATAGAACAAATATTTATAGTAGAATGAAAGTAGATAGTCCTACATTTACAACTCTTTGAAAAACAACTTTGATACTATAACACATTATGGTTGTTCTGGGTGCAGCAACTCTTCTTTTCAGCCTCAGCACTTCCCATTCATGTATTGATGTAAAATTAATAGGACATTTATTTGTTAATGAATATTCTTGTACCATATGAGGTCTTGTTTTAAATGTCACAATACAAGCACATGTTTGAAATGCTTTACAATTGCAAAAACAATAAAGCTTTGTACTTGTGATAAATATATTGGTATTTATGTGGAAAATGTTCGTTAAAACACTGGTGAAAAATCGAGTCATCTCTTTTACACAGCATTTTATTTTCCATAACCTTGTATGTTTTAAGTTACTAATAATTGTATGAAAATCTGCAAAAAGGTAAGTTTTACTTTATTAAACAGAAATATTTGTTTAAAATTGCACTAATCATATACATTTACACAGTTTCACTTAATTTATCACATACACATATCACAAACTATTTGAAAACAAAAAAATTGTAAATTAACAATAAGCAGTCACAATGGACACTGGAATGACATCTGTTAAAAAACATTGTGCATTTAATACGAATGATTATGCTGTCTTTCCAAACAGATGTAAAATAACAACTTATATGACCAGTTTATCCATCAAGCAATAATACAGCCACTCTAGATAGTGTCACATTGGAGATGAATGGAAACTTGATCAGGGTAGGAAAAAGTTTTTGTGATTTGAGTTGTGGTTTGAGTTTAGTGATATCACAAAAAAACTTTAAATCCTCAATAATTATGAACAATCTTAACGCTTAACATTGTCTTGGGTTAAACTCGTTCTCCTCGTCTATCCAGTGCTGTTCTTTCTTTGTCTTTAACCAGTCGTAAGATGTAACGGCCTGCCACATGCAAATCCCAGTTGTAGCGGGCGAGGATTTTTTGACATTCCTCACGAGAGCACTGATTCATGTAATAGAGCTGGTCTGTCTGATGATGCAAGGAAAACCCAAAAGAATGACAGTGAATGACATTGAGAATCAAAGTAATGTATGCAATGTATGAAATCATTTACTTTGAACAAGTGTTAATTCTCTATTACTTTAAGCTGCTGTTCCGCCCGTGCAGGATTCCAGTCATTACGATGCAGAGCTCTCTGAGCCTCCTCAATGGTCACTCCATGCACCGCCTCCTGAACCTGATGACAAAAGAGAATTGTATTAGACATAAAAGTTTTTTTTCATACAAGTAACCCAAGTTTTCCCATTCATTAACTGACAGCTCTTATTCATTTCACTTTTGGTGTGTAAGGGCCTTTAAATTTGCCAAAAATAGAACTTTTTTTCTAGGACTTGGCTCACCGATTGGGCAAGGATGGAGTTCAAACCTGCAAAGTCCAGAAGTTTGGAGTTGAGGAGGGAGCATGTCCAGGATTGGTTTCGCTTTAAGATCAAGCAGGACACCATTCCAACGGTCCAAGAAAAGCCAGTGAAGAGCTTAGGGAAGTGACACAGGCAGACCTCAATGACAAGCAAAGCGTGATGGAAATGTTTAAGGAAGTTGAAACTTGGATGACGTCGCTGGAGAAGAGCGGCTAACCCGGCAAGTATAAGGTTTGGGGATACCAGGACGGAGTCATACCCAGAGTGCTCTGGCCACTGCTCATTTATGAGGTACCCGTCTCTACTGTGGAGAGGTTGGAAAGGAAGATGTGCAACTATTTGAGGATATGGTAGGGCATTCCGAAAAGCTTCTGCTCCATAGGCCTGTAAATTTCAGACAGCAAGATGCAGCTGCCAGTAACATCAGTGGTGGAGTATAAGGTATCAAAAACATGGCAGGCAAGAGAGTAAAGACCCAAGAGTACGTCAGTTGGCATTTGAGGTCAGAATAGGTCGCAAGTGGTTAGCCAGCAGTGCATTGAGGAAGGTGGAGGAGTGCCATGAAAAAGCAGGTGGAAGAGTGTGCGGGAGAAGGTTCTGACCTGGCAGGACATCTGGAACATGGAAGAGTACTGGATTAAGTTACTCCATCAAACCTCCATACATGGGGGTTGGCAGAGACCCAGAACTGCATGCTCTGTGGAAAGTCAGCTAACCTTAAGCATGTCCACTCCTCAAGAGGTCAAGTTTGGTGGATGGGAAATTTTGGTGGCAACATGACCAAATTTTTACTCTTGTGGCAAGAAAGAAGCCGAAACAACCTCTTGAGGGGCTTTGTTTCATTCAGTTCCTTAGGAGAGCATGACAACAGAGATGAGGAGTAAAGGAGTCCTGGCCACGGCAAACAACTGGGAGATGCGGTCAGACCTTAAGAAGCAGCTCAAATTTCCAGAGGAAATAATCCAAATTAGCCTCAAACCTGATATTGTGCTCTGGTCTCTTTGAAGGACCCTTGGACTGCTTGGGATTGATGGCAGGGCAAGGAAACAGCGGGTAACAAACATTACCAAATAGCCAGAGCTAGCATCCCGGTGGATATGGATAAAACGAAATGAGCGGTGGCAGAACCAACATGGTGAAGGGCAAAGAACACCTTGAGTTTGGAGGGGGAGACCAGGGGTGTAACTAGGACACCAATTCTACCGGCAAAATTATATTTATTTATTTATTTTAACCTTACTGACCACAAACTTTTGAATGGTAGTCTCTGTATATATACAGATGGAACTCGAATTGTTTTTAATATCGTGCAAAAGTTCATGTATTTCAGTAATTCTAATTAAAAAGTGAAACTAATATATTTAGTATATATAACTATATAGATATGCATGATTATACTTTTCAGAGGCCTGACATTTCTGTATTTAAAATCTTTTTTTTAAATTGATTTCATGTAATATTCTAATTTTCTGAGATTTTGAATTTGGGGTTTTCATAAGCTGTAAGACATAATCATCAAAATTATAACTTTTGCATAATATTCAAATTTTTCGAGTTTCACCTGTATATACACTGATTATATATAATACATATATCTGTAAGTTCTTTATTAAATGTTATATAAATAGTACTGAAATAACATTCATAAGATATAAAAATTGTTGAACATGAAGAAATCTGCATACCTGCACTATGACTGCTTCCTTGTTAACTTGTGGTGGATACCTCTCCCTTCCCTTCTCCCACTCTCTTTCTTTCTCTTTCTCTTGCTCTTTCTCTCTCTCCTTCTCTTTCTCAAGGTCATCATCTAACTGAGGGCTTGACTTGGCCAGATGTGCCATCCTGACAAGGTTGTTAGTCCCTAAACACTGCTGCTGTGGTTGGAATTGGAACTGTGTCTGTAGTTGTGGATGAGTTTGAGGGGTCCAGCCAGCTGGGTTTGCTGTTCTCCGATCATGGAACATCATCTGGGGTTTGAAGCTGGTGGTTGGTGGGCTGATGCATTTGATGTTGGGGGGTGGTGGCCGTGGAGGAGAGATGACAACAGCATCACTAAACCTGCGGGGGTCTCTCATGAAATTACTCTGCAAGAGTCTGCGTGGGTCGGGTCTCTGAGCTCCATTCCCACCAGCACCTTGACCTTTGCCCTGTGAAACATCAAGGATGGACTCCAGGCTTATCGATATGCCTGAAGATTGAAAGTAAACACAGAATGGGATTGGATACACTATAATTCAAAATTTGTTGATACGATTTGTTTAATGATTTTGTGCACGGCTGCATTTATTTGCTAAAAAAAACAGTAATATTGTTATTACTATTTGAACATATTTTAATGTAATTTATTCCTGTGATGGCAAAGCTGAATTTTCAGCAGCATTACTCCAGTCTTCAGTTTCACATGATCCTTCACAAATCATTTTAATATGCTGATTTGGTGCTCAAGAAACATTTCTTACTGTCATCACTGTTGAATACAGTTGTTCTGCTTAATATTTTTTGTGGAAATCACAATACATGTTTTGCAAAATTATTTGATAAATAGAAAGTTTTTCTTTCTATGTGAAAGTCTTTACTGTCACTCTTTGATCAATGTAATGATTCCTTTAGGAATACAGGAATTGATTTCTTCCAAAAAGATCTTGCCAACCCATTACTTTTAAATGCTAGTGTATGTGTACAATAGCCTATTTTGTAGTACGTTCAGGCCTTCAATAATACTCAAATGATAATGTAAGAAGTTTGTTACAGTATATTTTAAGTTCTAACCTGACATTTTCTTCAGATTTGAGACTGCCTTCTCTCTTGCTAATGGCATCCTCCAACGTCTGGAGCTGAAAAGGTCACATTGAATGGCAAAAGTCACATAAACAGTTAGCCTGGCTAACGCCAGACCCAATTCTCGTTGAGACTTGGGTCTGGGAACCACATGTACATTTTCTCGTATTTGAGGCGTGGTTTACGATTGCCCGGTGCCGTTTATTGGATGCTAAGAATATCTGTCAAATGCCCCTGTACGTAGCTCATATGCAATCGTTTCAATTATACCAGATGACGTATGTAGAGCGACAGAAATTAGACAAGGAAGAAGACGATGGGTAAGATATTTTTGTGTAAACAATGACGTTCAGCGACTATTGCCGTTTGTGCAAGATAAACATGCGGTAGCTTCGCGTCTGCTGCCATGTTGAATCCATAGAAATAAACAAACTGCTTCGGTGGGTCGCATAGATGTCGTCATCGTCTCGCTGCTCCCTGCCCGTTCTGTGATTGGTTCCCTAAATGAGGTGAAAATCTGGCCCATGGTATCCATACTGCCTTTCAGCGTGAATAAAATCGCGCTGCGGGAAGGCAGCATGGGGAAACCCAGACTAATAAACAGTCCCATTAGAGTGACATTCAGCTCTTTAGTAAATTCAACCCTTATAGATTACAACTTCATTTAAAATGTCACTCACTCATCTATTCGTTCTGGGGTGGCCCAGCTGCGTGTCGGACCAGACACAGGAGCTGCTGCTGTGAGAGCAGGGGCAGCTAACACAGGGGGGAACCAGCCAACACTTAGAGTCCTCTGGTTTTGCCCCTTCCACTCACAAATGTCCTGCCTATGAGGAAACAGAAGAGCATAGCATAGTCAGTTTTATAGCATCTAAGATGACCTCCACAAAGCCCTATTTGGTTTCTCTACTTTTAATTCACAAATATATTTAGATGAATAATCCACAGCCCCTTCCCTTTTCTGTCAAGTCTTGGCCTGCTTTAACATCTATGTTCTTAATTTGCACTCCAAACTTCAATATATTGGGAAATCTATTTGCTAATGCATATTGCATATACTAATTATTTCAATAGTATCAAATGTCACTAATATATACTGTATCTAAAACTGTTAAAGTCATTGGTACCCAGTTTTGCTGTAATTATTAAATTATGAGGAATTTGTTCTGTCAAATTCAACATTTGTTGAATTTTTGTACAGTCCAAGTTTGGTTTGCCTGAGAGTCTGACAAAACTTCTTTGTTGATTGAAATTAAGGGTTGAACTATGAATGGAATGCTACTGAGTCAAAGGAAGGGGAGACAGGTTAATAATTACCCACGACGACCTTCAGAGTCAGAGTCAACTAAGATTTTTTGGCATGACTTAACAATACTGCCAAAGAGCATAAGGTAAAGGAAATAGACAAAAGAAGGGGGTAAATAAAAGAAAGAAAGAAAAACACATTAAAATTAAAAATCAATTAAAATATTGTTTGCCCATGGGCTCTCTTACCCATGGTCAATTACAGTCACTAGATCATTTGCCTGTAGACAGAGTTTTCTGGGATCTATGAGATCTTTCACGGCACGAACCTCCATTGGTTGTGCCTGAAAATACATTAAAGAGAGAGAAATTAGAGAAAGAATACATCCTGAGTTTAGATACATCTTTTGTAATATCAATAGCACTCAAGTGGTGCTGTTCAAAAGATTGGGGTTGGTAAGATTATGCTCATCAAGGCTGCATTTATTTGGTAAAAAATATATACTTACTGACACCAAACGTTTTAACAATAGTGTATATTAATGAGATTATTTTTCTAATGAGAGGCAGAGGCTTAACACTTACATCAGCTACCATGGTGGTGAGCTGTGAGAAGGTCGGTCGGTCAGCAGGACTGCAGGCCCAACATTTGCGCATTACAGAGTACAACTCCTGTGGACAGTCTGGAGGTCTCTCCAACCGCTCACCTTCCCGCTCTACACGACACAAAATCTACACGACACAACACGCATCCATTAGTCACCAATGGAAATAGGGACGTTTACAGTTCCTAAACAGAACACAATTTTTTTTTACAGTTTAACTGCATCAAACCAACTATATACCTGTCTGCTAGACAATCCCAACCAGGGCTCCTCACAGTAAGTGAACATTTCCCACAATGTGACACCAAACATCCAGACATCTGAAGCATGAGAGAAAGAACCCACACGCAAACTCTCAGGAGCACACCTACAGAAAGGAGGCTGGAATTACTATCACTTGACCTAAGTGGGTAATAGTGAAACAATGAAGCTCACTGTTTCTACTCTTTGCTTTCTGAAATTGTACTCAGAACTCTTTTTTTTGTGCTTAAATTCAGTTTCTCACCATGCAAAGGGGATGCGTTTGTGTGGCGTCATGATATAGTGGTCTTTGTTCAGATTCAAGCCTCTCATTAGTCCGAAGTCTCCAATCGTCACTTGCTCTCTAGAAGCCAAGAACACATTCCGGGCGGCAAGGTCTCTGTGAATGAAGCGTCTGGACTCTAGGTACTCCATACCTGCAGCAATCTGTGTGCTGAAGAGCCAGAGTCGTGAAAGAGGATATTCTCCCTGTCGTATACGCAGAGTGTCGTATAAAGAACCAAGAGGAGCCAGCTCTGTTACCTGATAAAAAAGAAAAAGTGTAATTATGGCATCCATCTTAACATCACCAGCACTTCTTATGATTATCAATGATTAATATTTTTGTGCAAACCATGATAAAAAAAATTCAGGATTCTTTCTTTGAAAAGAACAGCCTTTATTTGAAATAAAAGCTTTTGTAACATAATAAATGTCTTTACTGTCACTTTTGATCAATTTAATGCATCCTTGTTTTTATGTATATCTTTTTTTTTTTCAAATTAAAGACCACAAAGACACATGTTTAAACAGTAGTGTACATCTTTAAACAATATCAAATGTATACAGTTTTATTTTACTCCACTATCTAAGAGGGATTACAATAATGTAAAAAAAAAAAAAATAATACAAATGACCGAAAAGTAATGAAGTGTATGCACCATACATTTTTTTTATTGTACTTTCTGCAAGTTACATTGTTGCGCCAGTATGTAGCGAAAATGTATTCCTTTTATGAGTTAATTACTGAATTATTGAATAAACTGTTTCGTTCAGAAAAACAATTAGTCATTGAATCATTTGTTCAACAGTTTCGCTCAAATACACTGATTCATTGAGGAACGTGCAGTGGTTCTGCTTTAATTCTGCTTTAATTTGAACATGTTTCCTTAGCGGAGCACAAAAAAAGAAAATGAAAATATTGCATCTAAACTGTAGATAGTCAATATTAACTTCTTATTTATTGAACTTTATATAAAATCCAAAATCACACTCACATTCATGTTTTGGTCTGAATGTCAGCAGGACTGATACAATAAACAGTTACAATAAAACAAATATAAAAAAGGGAATAAGTCGTTTATAGGCTATGTATATGCATACAAAGAATCAAATATTAGTAAAGAATATGATTTTAGATGCAAAAGTTATTTTTACCATTTTAAGAGGATGAGTAAGGACAACACCATAGAGGTGTATAATGTTGGGGTGGTTCAGAGACTGCATGATTGTAACTTCCTGGAGGAACTCAGTCACCATGTTATCCTGTCTGCACGATCCACTCCTCAAGGTTTTCACTGCTACAGGCAACTTAAAAAGAGAGAAACATGACAGTTAGGGTGACATTTATTCCTGTTTTTAAGCATCTTGATAGACAAAAAGAGGACATAAGTAGATACTCATTTTTGTTATTGAGTACTCACCACTCGTCCAGTTGGTGTGTGCCATTCTGCTTTACTAACTACCCCAAATGAACCTGAGCCTAGCCTGTCCCCAAAGATCAGTTCACTGTTCTGAATAAGACAGGGGAGCGTGCGGCCTGTCTCTGGCCCCTGGCCTGACCCAACACCGTTAAACTGCTCATTTCCCTCAGCATTGAAGGGCTAGCACAAAACAGACAGTGATTATCACAGGTAGGCTAAGTGAATGAATAAACAGAGACGGTATATAAAGATGTGAAATACTAATTTACCTTCGTCATCCACGACCGTGGTCGCATGTTGGTTTTGTAACGTTTGACAGCTACACTTAATCGTCGCTGTCCTTTTGACACACACACACACACACACACACACACACACACACACACACACACACACACACACACACACACACACACACAAAGAAATCACAGGAAAACCCGAATAAATACAAATCTAAGAAAATAATTCAAAACAAAGAACTAACAAACAGACACAAAACGTTTTACAACTTAGAAGAAAAGGTTTATACAACTTTAAAGGGTTCTGTCAGGCACTTAATATATAGAACCTTCTAGGGGTTTCCATCATGGGATCAATTTATGGATTTAGTTTTAATTCATTTTTAAAATATATCTTTTTTGTAAACATGCTTTATTACTGACTAGAATCAATCATTTAAGACATTTATTCTTATATAGAAACTTTTTTGACAAAAATGGTTCTTTAAAATGAGTCAAGAACCCTATGGTTATACAGAACCCTATGGCTATAGAACCCAATTGAAACTTTTTTCAAACAAGTGTGAACAATTTTGGGCCACTGTGTGTAAACTATGAAAACTGTGTGGTAGTTGTGTTTCACTTTTGCCACTTGTGTTACTGTTTTGCAACACAAGTGCATCACAGTGCAAAATGTGTTTTAGTGAGTGAGAATGTTTAGAGTTTTGCAAAAAGAATGCATGAGATTTGCAAATGGTGTCTAGCTGCATGAACTTGTTAAAGGTTTTGAAGATCGATTTATTTAACAAATTTGTTTAAGCAATTGAGAATTAGGTTCAGAGGACAGAGTTTAGTCAGTGTTTTAACAATTGTGAAAAACTATACCGGACTGGATTTTGCAGTTAAAAAAAAAATAAAAAAATTGTACTGAAGCTTTTCATTTAGTTTCCTTTGACATTTTGTAGTTTGACAACTGCATTTTTACAGTATGCAAGTGCTGGATATAGAGCACTTGCAAAATGCAAACAGTGTACAATATATTCATTTTACCAAGTTGTGATTATTTTTTTTACGTAATTGCAAAATAAAAATACTGTATACAACATAATTTTTTTTTTAACTACATGCTCTGGATGCTGCTGTGTAATGTTTAATGAATGTTCTTTAGTGTTTATATATTGACTGATGTGTATGTGATCTGAAAGCATTGATTTTGAGAACAGGTGAAATGGTTTTGAGCCGATTGTTTGATTTGGATTTTTTCCAGAAAAGTCAGGGTTTTTTTGTAATTAGTTTGAAGATTTGGTTCCCTATAAAGGCTACGGAACTTCGACATTATGGATGTCGTATATGGGAACTCCTCTCATCCTTCACTTCCGCTGAAATCTTATAGGCTAACGCAAGCAGAGGTGGCCAATTGACGCAAAATATGCAAATACTGAAACCTCGTAGCAGTAATAAGCAAGTGCAGCGTCAATTCCCTCCAGAATCTCTCTCTTCACGCTCAAATCGTGTGCTAGAAAGCTGATACTCCACTAACAACTTTAAGAATTATTTCTCCGTCATTGAAGTTGCGCCGAGATACTTGCACTGTCTCCTGAATCCGACAGCAACTATCTGCAACCTGTGCTCGGCCCCCATCGTGCCTCCAGACACGCACCTATTCTGCGTCGCGTGTATGGGACTGGCCCATGCTGAGTCAGGCCTCAGGGACAGAGGGTCCTGCGTCCTCTGCGCGGACATGTCTCTTCGAGCTCTCAAAGCCAGGAGGGAAGAGGCTCGCGCAGCAGCAGGGATCGGGTCTACCGCCGCCACTGAGCCACTGGAAGCCCCCCCCCCCGGGCGGCCGCGGAGCAACAGACCCCGGCGGACCTGCAGGACGAGCTCTTCCGTATCCTCTCGAAGGCCGTCGAGGAACTGGACCTCTCGTGGAAGGCTCCCGATGAACCTTCAAAGAGCAAACTGGATACGTGGTTCCTCCAATCGAGCTGCTGCCAGGCCGCTTTTCGAAAAGATGAACACTGTTTTTTCCTGACGTGCATGAGCACGTGGTGAAGTCGTGGGCAAACTCTCACTTCCACCCAGGCCATGCTTGTCCCCGTGGACGAAGCGGGGGACCACGGCTACCTCCGCATCCCCCCCGTCGAGGAGACCGTCGCCGCGCACCTCTGGCCGTCGGCTCCTGCCTTGGGCTCGGATCGCAGCCTGCCGTCCCGAGCCTGCAGATTTACGGCCCACCAGGCTAACAAGGCCTACGGTGCCGCGGGGGAGGCGGTTTCTGCGTTGCATGCCATGGCCTTTCTCCAAGTGCTGCAGGCTAAGCAGCTCAAGTCTCTGGATGACCCCGCCTCTATCGACGCTGACGCCATCCGAGATCTTCGTTCGGCCACGGACCTCGCGCTCCTGGCCAAGAAGTGTTCGGCCCAGGCGATTGGCCGTTCGATGGGGTTCCTGGTGGTCCTCCACAGACACCTGTGGCTCACCCTGTCAGACATGCAGGAGGCCGATAGGAAGACGCTGCTGAACGCACCGATCTCCCCTGCAGGCCTGTTCGGAGACGCCGTGGAGAAAGTCACCGAGCGCTACTCCGAGACGCAGAAGAAGGCGAAGGCTATGAGCCACGTGATTCCTCGGAGGGCGCTGCCGCCGCCGCAGCCTCACTCCCATTCGTCTTCCATCTTGGGCCGCCAACCTCAGGCCGCGGCTAGAAGACAGACAGCGCCCCGCCCGGGACCGGATGCCTGTAGAGGCCGTAGCGGCCAGTGGCAGGGAGCGGGTAGCAAGAGGACGCAGAGGAGCCCGCACAGAAAGCCTACCGCGTCCCCTGCGAGACCCAAGCAGTCGTCCTGACCGCTCGGGCAAGAGGAGAAGAGAGCGCCAGGTCGGCCCCGCGTCCAAGCGCCGCGCTCTAATGCACTTGGTCCCTCAGCGTTCTGCGAGCGACGAGTGCAGTTGTTTTGTAAAAGTTGTCAATGTTGTTTCTTGTTCAAAAATAAAGCAAATCACTACTTAACAAACAGAGCTTTTTTCTCCTCTTGCACCATACACTGTGTTACCCGCCCTGCCTTCAAGCAGCGCAGAGTCACGGTCAATAAATATTCCCAGCCCTCGCATAGCGGCGATGACCGCAGCTTTAGATCAGCCCACGCTCAGTCGTTTTCAGGCAGTGTGGGAAGCTATTCCGGGCATTCCGCCGTGGGTGTAGAATATAATTCGGCGCGGGTACACACTTCAGTTCAAGCGCAGACCACCCCGCTTCCGCGGCGTAATTCAGTCATTAACTTTGCCCCAAAACACATGTGCTGAGGCAAGAAGTGTGCAGCTTGCTCGAAAAGAAGGCTATAGAACCAGTTCCCCCGAGGGAGCGGGAGAGCGGATTCTACAGCCGCTACTTCGTTGTGCCGAAGAAGGGAGGGGGTCTCCGCCCCATTCTGGATCTGAGACCCGTCAACAGAGCGCTTCACAAACGCGCCTTCAGGATGACTACTCTGAAGCAAATCCTGGCGCAAATTCGCCCCGGGGATTGGTTCGCTTCAGTGGATTTAAAGGACGCTTACTTTCATATCCAGATAGTAAATCGTCATAGGCGATTCCTGAGGTTTGCGTTCAAGAATTCGGTGTACCAATATACGGTGCTTCCGTTTGGACTAGCCCTAGCCCCCCGAATATTTTCGAAATGCGTGGACACTTTCACCCCTCAGATCGAGCGAGATGCGCGTCTTGAACTATCTGGACGACTAGCTGGTTCTCGCGCAGTCGAGAGAAATGCTGGTCAGCCATGTGGAAGCCCTCCTTCGACACTTGGAGATGCTCGGTTTGAGGGTGAACGTCCAGAAAAGTGTGCTCACACCGAGCCAGACTACAACATTCCTGGGAGTGTGCTTGGATTCAGTGAGAATGAGAGCGCGCCTCTCCTCCGAGCGAGCGGAGGCTCTGAGTTCTTCTCTCGGTCTCTTCAGACCTGGCAGGCTCGTCCCGCTGAAAGAGTTTCAGAGGCTACTGCATATGAGACCGCTGCAACACTGGCTGAAAGCGCGCGTCCTCCCTCCCGAGTGGTATTCTGGCCACAAGCGCATTATGGTCACCCGCGGATGCGCCCGCGCCCTGGCCCCGTGGAGCGGAGGTCGACCTTTTTGCGACGAGCGAGAATGCGCATTGTCAGATGTTCTTCTCGCTGTCTCGTTCCCCCCGGGAGGTGGACGCGCTGACTGCGCGATGGCCGAGACAACAGTCTTGGTATTGGTATTGGCGGTCTTGGTATTGGGTCTGTTGTCCACCAGGCGCCTGTATGCTCTGAAGTGGGGTGTGTTCTCGTATAGACCCAGCGAACTGCTCTGTGTCGGATTTTCTACGCTTCCTTCAGTACAGGATGGATGAAGGGAGCCTACCATCCACTCTGAAGGTATATGTGGCCGCTATTGCCGCGTTTCAACCCCCTATTGACGGACAGTCTATCGGTAGACATGCGTCGGTGACACGGTTCCTCAAGGGAGCTAGGAGATTATGCCCTGCACGGCCGCCTTCGGTGCCGCCGTGGGATTTAACGTTAGTCTTAGAGGCTTTGTCGCGACCGCCTTTCGAGCCCTTAGCTTCGATTGCCATTAAGGAGCTATCGATTAAAACGGCACTGCTTCTCGCTCTCTCGCTTCAAGAAGCAGGTTGGGGATTTAGAGGCTTTCTCTGTAAGTGAAGATTGTATTCGCTTTGGACCGGGAAACTGTAATGTAATTCTCAGACCGAGGCCAGGTTACGTTCCTAAGTCGCTCAATACCCCGTTAAGAGCGCAGATTGTTTCTCTGCCTGCCCTGTCCACTGAGCCATCAACCTCTCAGGATTCGGTTGCTCAGTGTGCTATTTGCCCAGTCAGAGCGCTCAGAGAATACATTTCTCGCTCTGCCGCTTTTCAACAATCGGACCAGCTGTTTGTGTGCAACAAGGGACGGGGGGTCTCTAAACAGAGGCTTGCTCACTGGATTGTGGATGCTATTGTTTTGGCTTATGATTGCCTGGGGCAGGAATGCCCCCTTAATGTCAAGGCCCATTCGACTAGAGCGATTGCCTCCTCGTGGGCTTGGACTAAGGGATTTATGTCTTGCGGCTGGCTGGTCTTCTCAGAACACGTTTGCCAGGTTTTATAAGTTGGATTTGCCCTCTGTAGCGTCTCGAGTTCTTTCGGTTAGTTGATTGCACACACAGCATTGAATAGCGCTGCTCTGCGCTTTGCTTATGAGTTGTTCTGTGTGCTATTTGTGTGTTTGTACTGTTGTCACCGCTATGTGTTGGCCTTCTCTTACTGTTGTTATTGCCCTGTTTTTCGACAGTGCAAACTTCCCCCGGTTATACTGCTCAGGATATGCCAATTCTGGCAATGTTTTGTGAGCTTGTGATTGGTCCCTTTGGGCCTATCAGAGGTTAGAGGTTCGCTATTGGTCAATCTCGGCCTATCAGATGCTTGCATGCTGGGGGGGCGGTCTTGGTATTGGGTCTGTTGTCAGTGGTTTGTTTGGCTGCCACGGCGGGATTCTATACAGTTCCCATATACTACAACCGTTATGTCGAAGTTCCGTAGCCTTGATAGGGAACGTCTCCGGTTACTTTTGTAACCTCGGTTCCCTGAAAGGCAAGAAACGAGACATTACGCTCGCCGCCGTGTTCGCTATTGATTTACCGTTTTTGTTCGATTCTGAAGGGAATTGACGCAGCACTTGCTTATTACTGCTACGAGGTTTCAGTATTTGCATATTTTGCGTCAATTGGTCAGCTCTGCTGGCGTTAGCCTATAAGATTTCAGCGGAAGTGAAGGATGACAGGAGTTCCCATATACGACATCCATAATGTCTCGTTCCTTGCCTTTCAGGGAATTGAGGTTACGAAAGTAACCGGAGACGTTTTGTTTAATATTGTGAGAAAATGAGAGAAGGCTTCAAGAAATATGTCTTAGCAATTGTGAAAAACTGTAAAGGTAATAATGATATCAGAAACATTATATTTAGCCCTGAAAGAGATTTAAGTACACAAAACAAATCAAAATAACAATCTTCAAATAAAAAACTGTTTTACCAGACAAACCTGGTTTACTTATGCCAATCTGTTCAAGATCTGCTTCTTTAACGTAGTTCAGGTGTTCAATTCGTGTCACATTGAGTCCATCTCGCATCCTTAGGTAGAATCTCTCTAGCTGCACTTCAGCGAGGAGCTGGTACAGCCACTGAGTGTCATGATCCATCATTATTAGACAGTCCCACAGCAACTCTGAGAGCCAAACAGAGCAATGAGATGAGATCAAAAAAGGAAGTACGATAAACCTAAAAACATCTGAGAGTGTGACTCGATTGAAAGAGATTCTTAATTTTTCTGGTTAACACTTTCCAGTTTTGCATTTATTTTCATAGAAACTAGTTCTATACACCTAGAGTACTGCATTTAAATATCTCGTCTGAGCAGACACCGCATGGCTGTTAGAATTAGAGGTTTCACTGGGTTGCCATGGATGCCTGTTGGGAATTTGAGCTTAAAATTGTTTTTCATAGTACCCGCTAATAGGCGGATACTTTAGAATCCTCCAGTGTGTATTTGTGTAAGCTCTATGTGAAGAGCTTCAAAGGTTTCTATTTACAATGTGTTTTCGAAGTGTTGATCATTGTAGCAATCACAGACATACATGTGAACACAATGGCCAATCAGAGGTGTTTAAGTTAGTCAGAATCACAGCGCAAAACATCAAGCTTCTTGATTATAGTGATTATAAAAGGAGCACTCTTTGCTTGTTTTCGGTTTATAATCCATATACAATTTGAATAGAAGTTTTGGTTTTTCATGCAGCAAAGTTTCTGGATTTACAACTCCATCCAAAACAGCAATGATTGACAGTGATATAACCATAGCAACAGACGGGACAAAACAATCTGATACTTGAATCTAGGAAGCAGAGAAGTTTATAAACCAAACAAAACACTTTTTTCAGCAGAAGCTTAAAAATGAGGAGAAAGGTATGTGGCCAACCACTTCAGGTATGTGTGTGTAAAAGAGAATGATTTACCTGTTCAATACAATTAAACTCATAAAGCAATTATGCTATGAATGACCACTGAATACCAAAGTATTCTAACTTGTTTGTTTTGGAAAGGAAATCCCCCTGCAACAGCTTATACTGTATGCACAAATATGCAAAGCATTGTTTTAAAATTATGAGCAGAATAGGGTGAAACCTCAAATAAATAGTATTTTGGCCTGTTCAGCACTGTCAATGCCTTCACGTGTATGTGAACACTATCAACACGCGTACAAAGAGAAAATGAGAAACTCTCTGCACTCTTGTGTTTACAGAACTAGGACAACATACATAGCAACTCAGCCACATGACCTTTAGTGAATAATCAGCCAGTATACTTGAAGAGATCACTCTAAAACTATGGGGGCTTGTCTGAGCAGGTAACCTGAGAGCGTCAAAATAAGATTCTAAGACGACACACCCAAAATCCACACCCCGAATGACAAGAGAAAAATGATCTTCAGAGGACACTGAAAGATAGTAAGACAACAAATCATTTCAGTTTACAGGTTGCAACATTCAGGCCTGTTTTCCTCTAGCCAACTTGATGACGCCGTGCTTGGTTGTTTATTTTCACATTTCATTCTCGTCTGATACTGGGTGTGAACTGATAGATCAGACAGATTCTACAGCATTACTGTAATCAAATATGTTTCAAACCTTGAAAGTCTTGAAAGCAGAAAAGAATGGCCATTTACAAAGTTATAAAGGAGTGTAAACCCAGCGCATTGAAACAAACGACAGCTTATGTTTGTTTGGCACTTTTTGTCAAAAGGTGTGACTTTAATCCTTCAAAAACTATAGAAATGTGTCAAACATATACAGGTGACTTAAGACCGGTCAGTAAGTCACAAATAAATATGTGGGTCATACTACATATTAATTTTCCAATTAATAATGTAGTACAAATTATTATATCACATATATTTGAGAGATTTGTTGTAGTCAACAACTACTTGTAGGTTGCCTGACCACTCAACATTCAGAATATATGCTGGGATTTTTATTTTTTTACACAAACATAAAATAGCAAAGCAGATGACAGCATTAATAATACAGCATCAATAATGTCAGTGCAGTTTTTTCTTTTTTACAAAATGTGTAATTTCAACCAATATAAAATACACATAGGCCTACACTGAAACCACACACACTGTAGGTAGGAAAAAACTGCATAGACTATCCTATTGACTAAATAAACTACAGAGATATTATTATACACCAAAACGAAGTAAAGTCTTTAATGCAGCTTCAGAACGCAAACGTAGACCTACATATAATAATAGCCTACTCATAGTTTCACTTTGTACTTTAAATCAACCATTATAGCAGATAAGAACTACTTAGATAGATACCTGTTCCCAGGTGAGTGTTTGAAGCGTAACACCAAAGCGGAAAGTACACTTTTTCAAAAATAATTCCCTAGTAAATCCTTAGTTTTGATCAACCAGTTTAGACTATCGTGCACTTTGATTAAATATAATACTTGTTTAAAGATATAATTCACTTGTTGCAGAATGAGAAGGCTACTTAGTAAACAAAAGCATAGGCTACTTACAAATAAACGATAGACGTTATTGTCCACAATCGAATCACTTCTTCTTCAACTCGTCAAATGCAGTCCTCGCATAAATGTCCTTTAAGTCGTTAATTTTCAGCGAGTTTCACGTATAATCCGCCATACTAGAACAGCCTATAAAAAGTAGTACCTGAAAACATTTATCTGAAGTTATAAGAGTAGTTTCTAAGGACAGGTGTTTTAGACTGTGTCTGACGTCTCTGTGATTTCAAAGTCTTCTCCCTCACTCCGCCTCCTCACGTCCTCCGCCCTTCACCAATACTTCCCCGTCTTCACCTGCTGGATTTATACCTTTATTCTATTACATCATACTAATAATGACTGTTGGTTTTCTCTCCAAATTTGACAATCATGTAGATTTTGTAGATATTTATCTTCTTCCTTTCCCCACGTTTGTTTTTCGCTGTATGATTTCAAAAATCTACTTTAAAAAAGGCAATATACCCCTGTACCTGAAAACCACGTTATTGTTTTTTTTAATTATCCATCATAATTATATATATTTTTTGTCATGATTATTATTTCATAATCTTTATAATAAATAAAAATGTGCACTGTGTCTATTCTACTTGACAACGCATGGTTTTCCATTTATTTACATTTTACTAATAAATGATTATAAATGTGGTGCTATACATTGAGTTTAAAATTTCAGTAATATGGATAAAGCTGTAATTCCAAAGCAGCCACGTGTTCAGCTGTCCAGGAAATATGGGATTAATTATTGTTATAGGCTACATTAAAACCATTAGAAGTGTTGACATAAAAGGCATCAACAATTGTTTAATGACAAATTAAAATAAATGGGAACCTTGGAGGTTATTGTATTAGTACACTCAGCATGAAGGAACTCTCACATAATGACCTACACAAAGCCCTGTATCATTAGAACTTGAAAACAGAGACTATTTCCCCCAGTGGCATTTTCAGTCATGCCTCTCATATCCTGTCTTTCCAGTTTGACGGGATATTTATGGACTTTCTTCTTGTCACAAAGACACACACAGGCATACATATGCAAATGATCACGTGAAATCATGTATTACATTACCCTTAAGGTAATCAGAATTTCGGGTAACCAACAACTTTTATGAACAATTCACTTCCTGGTTCTGTATTCTGTATATGTCATAACTATTGAGACAGCATGGTTTGTCCATACTAACTTTACAAATAGAAAACTGTAACCTATACATGTTTTCTTGTTATTATGTTGTTGTTTTTTGTGATCCATAAAATGTGCACATGACCCACTGTATTGTATAAAACTAACTGCAACTTCACTGGATGGAAATCTGCTCTAAATTTATGCAATTGCCATCAACCAAACTATTCATCAATGAGCAATAATTTAATCTGTTAATAAACCAAAAAAAAAAGTGGAAACCTTTGTATATAATAATGAACCACATCAATAAGTTAGGCTATAACTTATATTTAACAGCTGAGTTCTGGGAAATCCCATTTGCTGTGAATCTGGTGAGTCAACTGCGTGTTGCAATTCAAAGGACTCATCATTTAGCCAGACTAGTTTTTTAAGTTCTTCCTTCCCATCATATTATGATGCCTAGAAATATGCAGCATGTTCTTAACCATAGGATCTTACTTCAGGCTGGAAACACAATATAGCATAGAAAGATCACTAACAAAATAGAAGAGTATGAGACAATGTATTTGAAGGATAGCCGTTTAAATTCAGCTACTGAAGACCTATTCAATAATTTATTTTTTGAAACCTATTAAATATCTAAGTAAATTCTAAATGATTCAGAAAAAACACAAAATTAGTCTATAAGAACTTCAGGGTAGGCTTCAAGGGTGGAAGAAGGGTGCACACCGTTCTTCCATTTGGAACTCATTTTTATTTTACTACTGCTTCCTTCATCACACGATTTAATCCAATATTTCTATGTTAACATGTTGCAAGTATCTTTATATGACATTATAAGTAGTATTTGTATGCTTTATTTTGCAAGGGTCTGTAACGCCATTACACGAGGTCAATGATGTCATCAGTTGCGCGCAGCAGCTGTTCATGGTTTCGTGCAAAGACCGCGACTGTATTCATTGATTGAGGTGGAAATACTCGTAATACACAATCTGGTTTCTCTGCACCAAATTCATTAAAATTAAAGGCAAAGCTGCCGCGTGTGTTTTTAATTAATATTGGTTTAAAACTGCACGTAAAAGGTGAGTGATATGTGGGTATAATTCAAGAGACTGTACAGTAGGTAGCTGTTAGCTAGTCAGCTAATTAGCGAATTTGCACATGCCAGAGATCGAAAACTACCTAAGCAACCGTGAATTATTCGGCTTATAACGTCGTTGTAAAACACACAAAATATGTGTTGTTCTTTAGATATGACACGACTATTGAAATGGTTTGATTAGGCATGCTAAATGTGAATCTGTATAATATGTTCTTCGCTCATTTTGTTGTTGATAGTTGCATTTTACCATTGTGCATGAATATATGTGCAAATTTCATGAATCTCGTTTGGTTAAACGCGGACAACTTGTTAAATTATTGTGAGAATTAATTAATTCTAATACTTGCTTTCTATCTGAAATGTTTTGCACTTTTGTATTTGATCCTTTTAAATAAGACTAAATGAAAACAGAATGTATATATATTTATATTATATTTTTTATATCTAAAATGTTATGTATGATATCTAATATGTACTCCAATTTGACAATAACCATATATTATACAATACCAGTTATTAGTCAGTTATAAATAACATATCTGTATTAATAACATTCACCTGCATCAGAAACAAAATTCAGGGTACTGAATTTACCCCAATTTAAATTTTTTCACTCTTGTAGACGGCAAGCTGGCGCAGGTTGCAGGCTGCCAGTGGACTATGAGAGACAGTGGTGGAAGCCTGGCCCAGAACCGCTGGCAAGGGGAACTCTCCTTGACTGTGAGCCAGGAGGCCAGCAGTGTTGGGGGGATGGGAGGTGATCTAATGGATCCAAACTCCCCTCCCAACACCACCAGCCCCATTCACCTCAAAATAGCTCACAAGGAGCGAATCTGGACTGGAGAGTACATAGAACCGGTAGAAGTTGATGAAGAGCTTGGATTTGATGAGAATGAAGAAGAAATTGAAGAAGAAGAACAAGATGAGGAAGAGATTGATTCTGAGTGTGCTTCCTGGGAAGAGAAAGATGAAGTGGAAGACTGGCAAATGCCATTTGAATCAAAACCGCAAGTCATGCTCGCTAACAATTATCGGCAGCAGATGTCCTCACATGAAGGGGAAGCCAAATTCCAAGCTAGAGACTTTCCCGAGAATCCCTTCCAGATTCGACTTCATGGACTTAGGCAGCAAAGATTGAAGCGCTGGCGAAGGCTGCGGTCTAGTGCAAGGTTACGCAACCGGCTTGTGCAGAATTGGAAAATGTGGAGACAGCGGGCCCAATGGGTTGGCAACTTAGGGTATCGACGGGCAAGAAGGTGGCGCCGGTATAGCCTTTATGCCAGCAAGAGACAAGAACATGGATGTGACACCTTGGGCTCATCACAAATAGGGTTGGAGACAACAAGTGGAGAAGAACTAGGTGAGATTTTTCCTTTTCTCATTGTTATTTAGAGCAGGGTTTTTTAGACTGGGGTATGTTGCCCCCCAAGGGGCCACAAGGGAGTACTTGGAGGTCTGTTGAAAAGTTTATAGAAAAGATCATTACTTTTTTTTTTTAAATAAATAAATGCATTTGATTCAAATAAATGTCAAAATATTAAAATAGAATTATACATTTGATTGAAATAAATCTAACAATATACATGAAAATAAAATATCTGCCTTTTAAATTTTAGGATGATCTTGGTATATAATATAATCTTAGTGATCTGTGGCATCTAAAAGATTGACAACCCCTGATTTAAAGTAAAAAGAATTATAGCCAAAATTGCATTATATTAATGTTTGTTTTCTCTCCACAGAAAATCCCTTTTTTTGTTTCAATGGTTATCTTGGGGATTCTCAGTCAAATTCAGTAGTGACTGGGATTCGGGAATATATACCCCTGAAGCCAACTACTCAAAAGATGGAGATGGTCTTAACAGAGGAGCACAGGGCTTATGTCCAAGGTAGAACTCCTGTTGTCTAGAAGCTGCAGAAACATACATCCTATCTCATTTTATCTCTTTAAGTTATGATATGGAAGAATGTCCAGCATATTTAGATAATATAGGGTTTATGCCAAGATTGCAGGCCAAAATGGATGTAATACTCCTCAGTCCTCACAGATCTTGGTGTTAAAATGTGTAAAATGTCCCAAACTCAGTGGTGGTGGTACCTCATGCATGCGTTTATATATTTCTCAGGTCTTCTTGATGAATACCTTCGAAAGTATGGAAGTCTAATTCCTGTACAATCAGATGATGTTGTCGAGGAACTGCAGGGCATCTTCAATGAGGACTTTTCTCAGACTCACAGGTCTCACTCATGCACAACCTCAAAATCACTCATTTTATTTTAGTTCTTTGTCTTTGTGCATCTATTGTGTATCACACAGATCTTTAGAAAGAAAGCCAAAGTATTTTTCTTTTCTTTACCTTGTGCCCACAGGAAGGTTGTGGTGCAACATTTAATTCAATCCTACCAGAGGTCCTCAGGAACTGCCATGTTGAAAGGATTCCGGGTGAATTACAAGCGTCATGTTCTCACAATGGATGATCTTAGCACCCTCTATGGACAGAATTGGCTCAATGACCAGGTCAGTTTTGAGCTATACATGATACATTTAATTTAGTTTTTCTCAGTCCTGCACACATTATTTCATCTGATTTTTTAAGATCATGAACATGTATGGAGACCTTGTGATGGATTCAGTGCCTGAAAAGGTGAATATTCTTTTCTTATTTCTCTTGTGGAATTGTTTCTTTTCTGCTATAGTTCAGTTGTATTCACTTGTGTTCAGTGGTTTCTGTTGTATCTAATGCCATCTTATTTACTTTTAGGTCCACTTCTTTAACAGTTTCTTTTATGACAAGTTGAGGACCAAAGGTTATGATGGAGTGAAACGGTGGACAAAGAATGTAAGAAAACTGTAAACTTCACTACCTCACAAAAGTTCACTACCATTCAAAAATGTGAAAAGTTTTTGAAAGAAGTCTTTTATGTTCACCAAGGCTGCATTTATTTGATTAAATAAATAAAAAACGTAATATTATTAAAATATACTAAATTAGCAATATTTCATATGTAAAATATTCCTTTGTTGGCAAAGCTAAATTTCCAGCATCATTACTCCAGTCTTTAGTGTCGAATGATCCTTCAAAAATATATCTGATATGCTGATTTGGTGCTCAAGGAACATTTCTTATCATTATCAATGTTGAAAACATTGTGCTGGATTCTTTAAAAAAAATAGAAAGTTCAAAAGAACAGCATTTATTTGAAATGGAAATCTTTACTAGCATTATAAATATCTTTAGTCACTTTAATCAATAGAATGCATTCTTGCTAAATAAAAGAGTTAATTTCTTTAAAACCAAATCTCACTGACCCCAAACTTTTGAAGATTAAGTTATGTATGTAACAAGATCATATACGTACACATCTGATAATATTTTGGTGGATCCATTCTTCAGTGCTAATCCTTAAAGCAAATCAGCAGAAATGTTCTTGTTCTTGCTTTTATTAACACACGTTCAAACATGCTTCAGGTGGACATCTTCCAGAAGGATCTTTTGTTGATTCCCATTCATTTAGAAGTGCATTGGTCATTGGTCTCGGTTGATATTAAACGGCGCTCCATCACATACTTCGATTCTCAGCGAACTCTTAATCGCCGCTGCCCCAAGGTATAAGCCACATAAAAATATACACTGAAAATTTTCTCCACTAACTATGAAATTTCTTTAAACCTGTGTGCAATGTCTAAAACAATTTAATAATTAACCTTTGTGTTTGTAACTCTAATTAGCTAAGTGACCATTTTTCTCCTCCACAGCATATTTTTAAATACCTGCAGGCAGAAGCCATGATAAAAGACAAGAGAGACTTTCTGACAGGGTGGAAAGGCTTTTTTAAAATGGTAAGTCCAGACACTGCAGTGAACATTTCCACAAATAGCTACTTGTGATGGCTTTTCTTTTTTTCTAATGCTGTTCAAATGTTTCAATGACAGTTAATAAAGATCTTTTTTTTATGTTACAGAATGTTGGCAGACAGAATAATGACAGTGACTGTGGGGCATTTGTCCTGCAGGTTTGTACATATTTTCATATAGCTGAACATGGTCTGGGGTTTTATGAGTGGTGGTGGTTGATAAGATTTAGATTAACTGACACAATACTGCACATTTAAAACTATTGATCTAGAAAAATCCATTAAAATAGACTGGTGGGTTGAAGTTTTTGAAGGATTAGTTCACTTTTAAAAAAACTTTTGCTGATAATTTACTCACCCCCATGTCATCCAAGATGTCCATGTCTTTCTTTCTTCAGTCGAAAAGAAATTAAGGTTTTTGATGAAAACATTCCAGTTTTTTTTTCAATGAACGAAATGACTCGAAAAAAGATTCGTTCATTTTGATGAACGAGTTCAAACAGGAGAGTCACGAACTCGGATCACAGAACAGAGCAAGGCGAGCATTTGTGCCTATAAAACGTAAACTTTTTTATTTATTTTAGAAATTACAGATCGTTTCACTTGATAAGACCCTTGTTCATCGTCTGGTATCGTTTACCCTTTGAAGCTGCACTGAAACGGTCATTTGAACCTTAAACCGTTTGGGGTACATTGAAGTCCATTATATGGAGAAAAAACCTGGAATGTTTTCATCAAAAACCTTGATTTCTTTTCGACTGAAGAAAGAAAGACATGGACATCTTGGATGACATGGGGGTGAGTAAATTATCAGCAAAAGTTTTTTTAAAAGTGAACTAATCCTTTAACATGCTTCATCCAAAATGCGACAAACTGTACTCCACAGATGCACAGAAAAATGTTGTCAGAATATGTGTTGTTTGATGTATTTTCCTCAGTTCTAAACATAAGATTGACCTTTTATTTCTCTTTATTTATCCACCTCCTCTTTAGTACTGCAAGTGTCTCGCTTTGGGTCAGCCCTTCAGCTTCCGTCAGCAGGACATGCCCAAGCTGAGAAGACTTATGTACAAAGAATTGTGTCATTGCAAGCTCTCACTGTGATATTTGTGTAAAGACTGCACAACCAGTGAAGAAAGAGATACATTTGTACAAAAAGCCTGAGAGACTTCACAATGAGGATATTTCTTCATTACTCATTTTTATTTTTATTTTGTATAACCTTTTCAGTTGGTTTCGTACTGGAGGCCAACATCTTGACTGAGAGATCTGAGGTAATCCACGGTTGACAGCCTGTCTTGCCCTTGTGACATACTGCCTAAATGGAACATTTTGTTTTGGGTTTTGTATTTGTTCTGTGCGTAAAGATGAGAGTAACTGTGCCCTGATGCAAGCGATGAATCATGTCTGCAGTTTTGTTTTTAATAAATCGTCTTATGAAAATAACGATCTGGGTAATCATCAGAAAACTTAAATTGTTATTCTGTTAGTCACATTGTAATTAATAATGTGGTATTTTGAAATGTCCAGGATTTATTATGGTAGTATTCTCATCATGTTAGCTGTGTTCTCCCTTATTCAAACTGGAAATAATCCCAATAAGCTGTTTTTTTTTATATATATATATATAAGCATTTTATATGACCTATTAAATGAACCACTATTTACAATAGCTGTGAATAATAGATTACTCACTTGCAACGTTTATGTACCGGAAAGCAGCTCTTCGGTAAGGGAAGTGTTACTTCTGACCATATTTTCTGGAAGTGAGCAAAACTTTTTATATTTATGAATTTTATTTTACTAATATAAAATTAGGTATTTATTTAAAAATATAGATGATAGTAAAGCAAACATCACATTTCTTAAAGAAAAGAAAAAAAATGTGGTTTATACAGCAAATGCCGGTAGTTTTTTCAACTTCCAGCTAGGATTTTGTTCTTTTTTTTTTACGTTTCGTGACGTCTTTAAACAGGCGCTTATGGGGAGACACCAGCCGTTTCTTGACCAATTGGAAGACACACTGGGCGGGTCTATAATCTGATTGAACGTGAAGTTGTCCAATCAATGGACTTTGGTCGTCGTCACGGTTTAAGTATTTGCGCGTTTCCGCCAGTCTGCAGTCCTTTGTAATAATGTCGTCTGAACATGAAGATAGGTAAGAAAACGTGCTCGAAGAATTTTTTTTTTTTTATATATATATCTATGTAAGTGTTGATCGTGTTACGGGAAATGTTTAGTCAGTATTATTGATTTCACATGGTGTTTTGGGAAATATAGAATATTTGTCTTTCGTCAGCGTTTTAAAAGCTAGCATTATCAGACGATTTGGTACGTTCGTTCTCTCCCCGTTCCCGCCTCTTAAAAATTACACAGAAATTGTTTTTTCCACTAGTTAGCGTAGCCAAGACGCGTTTTACTTTAGATTATACTCGTAATGTGTATTGTAAAGTCTTTTCAAACGATTTCTGTAACAACTGTTCGACGTTCCGTTAGAATGCCGGTTTTTGTGACGCAACGTGTCTCACGCGCTTGTTCAGTTCCTCGTGTGGCCGGCGCGTCCATGCGGCACATGGTCACTCCCTTATACCCGTTTTAAACCGATTTTAAAACTGAAATTTTAATGTACTTTACCACAGATCCCCATTATCTGGTGCCATTTAAGAGAAAATCGGTGTTTTGTTCGCAGATGTAGGCCTACAAAGGAGAAAATATGTAGGCCATGTGCCTTTCCTGGGCTAGACAATGAAGTGTTCTTGCGATGTAGGCCCACGGCCTATCCTCATATAGGCCTCTCTTATTCAATTGTATATAAATGATAAAGATGCTGATTATCCCTATACAATTTTAAAAGGGAAATGTCGTCGGTGAAACTATTAACTAACTTGAATTATTTGGGTCTATAATTAATTGTCTACATGGATTGGTGTTATATGGAGCTGACGCACATTATTATTTTAACCGTTTTTATAAAAGAGTACATTGTAATGATCGATTGTTTCTTCGAATTACTAGAGCCACGTTGTTAATGGCGCTGACTGCAAATGGCTGCCTCTTGGTCATATTCTTAATTTACGATGTCAGTGTCTTAACTGTAAAATATCTGTTTTATACATAATCGTCATCTAAACCTTGACTTTTCAAACGCTAAATGAGATATTAGGCAGACTGACAGCACTGGTCAGTTAACTTTCGTTTTATGGAGAATGATCCAATGCAAGCGAATAGTAACTGAGGCTGTCATACTGACTCACTTTTTCTTTTCTTTTTCCCCTCAAGTCATCATGAGTCTGAGTAAGTTTTCGATTTTACTTTAACTAATTCAACATTTAACAATATAGGAATAAATGTATGGGATGTTTGTGTAGATAAACCACAAAACTCTAGGGGGGCTGAGTGACTGAGTTGTTGGATACTATCCAATTAATTGCTGTTTAGTACTTTAGCTGACTTTTCAAAATCTCAACACTGGAAAATGTGGAAATTGTTTTACATCCAAGCTGTACTAATTACTGCCTCATTTCAGACCCAGAGACAATGGTCCTGAGGGGATGGAGCCAGATGGTATCATTGAGGTTGGTGTCTAAGAGCCATTACATTGGTTTCTATAATTATATTGATAAATACACATGATACTAACACTATAAATGTTTTTTTTTTTTTTTTTTTTTTTACAGAGCAACTGGAAGGAGATTGTCGATAGTTTTGATGATATGAATCTGCGAGAGGCTCTTCTGAGAGGAATCTATGCTTATGGTTTTGAGAAACCTTCTGCCATTCAGCAGAGGGCAATCCTCCCTTGTATCAAGGGTATGTAGAACTTTTTCTATCTATGCTTGGTGGTTTTTTTTTTTTTTTTTTTATATATATTTTTGTATTATAAATTCAGTTTATTCATGCCCTTATTAATTGGGCAAGGCTGTGTCTGTCAGTGACACTGACCTATATCTGGTAAGGGCAGATGAAATAAAGCCCATATTCATCCCAGTCAACTCAACACAGTGAGGCATAGACTGTTTCATGGTATGGGCACAAGTACTTTCCTTAGTACTTTTAACATTAAATTCAGGTTAAAACCTCATGTGATTGAATGGCCATTGGTTAATATTTTGCAGTTTTTGGTTCGTAGGGTATGATGTCATTGCACAGGCTCAATCTGGCACAGGAAAGACGGCCACGTTTGCTATCTCTATTCTGCAGCAGGTTGATGTGGAGCTGAAGGCTACACAAGCAATGGTGCTGGCTCCTACCAGAGAGCTGGCCCAACAGGTGAAAAGCATTACTCATTCAGGTTTGCTATAGCACACAGGTTCTGTCTTTGTCGTCTGTCTCCAAGTGAAAAAGTGTGGAAAGTTTAAGCATGTCCCCTATCAACTGGGCAAGGCTGTGTCTGTCAGTGACGCAAAGTCCGATATCTGTTAGGGGAAGAGGAAATTAAGGCCGTATTCATCCCAGTCAGCTCAACACAGTGAGACAAAGACTGTTTCATGCTATGGGCACAGATGCATCATAATTATTTACAACATAATCACCATACCTTGTTCCTTGTGCAATGACTCATGAGCACAGATGTTTTTTTGTTTTTTTTAGATAAGCTTTTATTATTGCTAAACTGTCTTTGTCGTCTTTAGATTCAGAAGGTGGTCCTGGCTCTTGGAGACTACATGGGGGCATCTTGCCATGCCTGCATCGGTGGCACCAATGTCCGTAATGACGTTCAGAAGCTTCAGGCCGATGTGCCCCACATAGTGGTTGGGACCCCTGGCCGTGTGTTTGACATGCTTAACCGCAGATATCTCTGTAAGGACAGATTACGGGCACTTGTTTTAGCAGACTGTCTTGTTTAAGACCTGTCATAGCATTCATTGTTTTCTCAACTACCTGTTTTGCATATTGCAATGGTTCACATGTTAGTATTCTGCATGCCTAATGTCTTAGAAATGACACATATTTTCCTATTTCAGCTCCTAAATATATAAAGATGTTTGCGCTGGATGAGGCAGATGAAATGTTGAGCAGAGGCTTCAAGGACCAAATCTATGAGATCTTTCAGAAGTTGGCCACAGATACTCAGGTAAGCTAATACTTTTTAGTAAACCATTTTCTTGATGCCCACACCAAAGCTCTCCCTCTCCTACCAGCTTCCTATGCTGTATTGGGAATCATGATCTTTGGTAGAGAAATTTTTCTGCTCTCCACTATGATTGGGCTCTTGGGTGCCTCTTCATGACTATTAAGCAGCTGACACTTCATACCTTAAATTAGTTTTTAATTGCTGTGCAGTTTGTTTTACCTTCAAAAGATGAAAGCTCGCTGAGCATTAACCCCTGATTTCACAGACAAGGCATAACCCTAGTCCCAGACTAAAATACATGTTTGTTTAACTCAAAGCAACTTTTACTGACACCTTATGTTAATGCGACTTCATCTCTAGATGTGCACCAGTATTTTTTTCTAAGGTATGTTTATGAAAGACTTAATGGCCTAATTTAACTAAAGCCTAATCCTGTCTTAATCTAAGCGCTGTTTGTGAAACCATTCCATAACTTCCTCTGCACCATGATCAGCTTAGATGATTTCTGTAGATTTGGATGCCTATAAAATGAAAAGGTGTGGTTAGTGTTGACTGGTTTTATTTTTATTAAGCTCATGGTTTTCCTTTTCCACAGGTGATTCTTTTGTCTGCCACAATGCCTCAGGAGGTGCTGGAGGTGACTACAAAGTTCATGAGAGATCCTATTCGTATCCTAGTTAAGAAAGAAGAGCTGACCCTTGAGGGAATCCGGCAGTTCTACATCAATGTTGAGAAGGAGGTGAGTGAGTAATAAATATTTCTCTACCCTAAAATCTTCAAAGATTTTAATTTATAGTTCTAGTTTAGTAGTTTGTTTGAAGTTGTTATGCTGTTTTGTGATGATCCCCATGCGTGTCAACTGATCCCAGACTCTCTGCAGTGCTCAATGTCTGCTAAGCGTTTTGCTTGCCAGTGCATTTTGAGCCTGTAGGTCTCTGGGAACATGATCTTGACTTAAGTCTGAAAACAGCACCACCTATTGGAAGAGAAGGGTTTTATCTCCCTCCATTTGCTAAGCTTTTTTGTTTTTTCAGGAGTGGAAGTTGGACACATTGTGTGATCTTTATGAAACCCTGACCATCACTCAGGCTGTAATCTTCATCAACACTCGCCGGAAGGTGGACTGGCTGACTGAGAAAATGCATGCAAGGGACTTTACTGTTTCTGCGCTGGTGAGTGACAGTAACGGGTTGTGGTGTGTGTGTATATAGTTTTCCAAAATGCCTTTGTGGTAAACTTTTTGCACTGTGACTTAATAGCATGGTGACATGGAGCAGAAGGAGAGAGACGTCATCATGAAAGAGTTCCGTTCTGGTTCCAGCCGAGTCCTCATTACTACCGACCTGCTGGTAAGCAACCTTTCATCTTCCTCTTTACCCACAGTTCTGAGATGTCACACCAAGGATCCCTCTTCCACCAGCGTGCTGTGCTGTGATGGGAATAAAGTTCTTTGGGAGATTATTCTAACTGCTCTCCACAGTGCCTGGGTTGCCAAGTCCCTCAACACGACTATGAAGCAGTTGACATTTACAATTTTCAAACGCACTGTTGCTTGTAATTAACTTGGGTTTGCTAGTTGACTACTTTTTGTGTTCAATCGTTACCATTCCTCACAGTACTCGTTTACTTTTAGGCAAGAGGCATTGATGTGCAGCAGGTTTCACTGGTTATCAACTACGACCTTCCAACCAACAGGGAGAACTATATTCACAGGTGAGTCAAAGCTTTTTCTGTGGCTTTCTCTGATTCGTGCATTTGTCCCTGTGTAGTAACGGTCCTTTATTTGTGTAGAATCGGACGTGGTGGACGCTTTGGCAGAAAGGGCGTTGCTATCAACATGATCACTGAAGATGACAAGCGCACACTGCGAGACATTGAAACCTTCTACAATACTACTGTGGAGGAAATGCCCATGAACGTTGCTGATCTGATCTAAGACCCCTGCCCCATTCTTTCCTCCTTCCCTATTTTTTTTTTTCTCTCCCCTCTTTAGTCTCATTCCAACCCACATCTCTTTTCATGCAAATCCCTCACAAATCAAGTACTGTTGGTTCTGATGGTGTGATTTTTCATAAATCCAGTATGTTTACCACATTGAATACTCAAAATGAATACAATTATTCATAAGGTTCATTTAATCTTGCCCATTTAAAATGGTGCCATCGTGATCAAGGAGGTGTTACAGGGCTTATTTGCATGTGTGGTGTAAATGTTAATGCACTGACTGGCATAATGAATTGGAGACATGCCCTGCTTTTCTTGATAGTGTTGGGTTTAACCATATTTGAGATGTGACTTTAAATTGGAGGATTTTTTTTTTCTAGCACAGGGCAAAGGATGTAAACTATATAATGATTTATGTGTTTTATATAGAGGACTTGGACTTTTATTCCAAATTGCAAGTCACTGCCATTTTCCTTTTACAGAAGCATCTGAGTAGGTTAAGATCTGCTTAATTTAAAAAAAGATGCTTCAGTTAAAAAGAAGTTGGTTTGTGGGAACAAATCTGATTATAGAATTGAAAAACGTGGTCAAGTAATTCTCAAACTGTCCAATTCTTCTGTTACATCTTTTGTGTTGTCGTGTGCGTGGCTGTAGCTTTTTGTTTTTTGTAAATAGGCTTTACTCTGGCGGGATGAATGGCTGAAGGCATTAGAAATGAATTTGGAATGGTTGATATGACTAGATAACCCACCATTGTATTGCTTTTTTTTTTTTTTTTTTTTTTTTTTCTCTGCATCTAAGTCCTATTGAGGAGTTTACTCCCATAACCTACCTCACCAAACTGTGTTGGAGGGGTCTAAATATGTAAAGGACCAAACTGCAGTAGTAGAATATATAGAGATCATTATGTCTTTGTATTGTTAAAAAAAAATGCCTGTCTTTTGTTGGGTGGGTTTGGATGTGGGGTTTACATTTGGGGTGGTTAGGGCTATTTTTTTAAACAAATTTATTACAAATGTGATTATTAACCTTTTGAGACAGAAGCCATGTATTAAGTCTTTTCTACATTGGATTCTGTATAGTATTTATTTTAATGGTCTGAAATAAAGGTATTTCCCATTTTTAACATGTTAAGTTGTCTTACTTGTTTATTGTCTTTTTCACAATTTTATAAGGTCTTGACCAGGTTTTTTTTTAATTTTTTGTAGCTAAATTCATTCTTTTTGCTATTTGTTTTTATCAACATTCCAATCCGTGTTTCTGGCCTATGGCAGTTTGATCAGTTGTTCGATGGTATACATGATCAACGTACAGCAACAGCTGCACACGTCATAGTGTTACAGACAAGAGGAATGATAGTTCCTGGAAGTGTAAAATCCGTTATAAATACAATACATTTTGCTAGAATATTTGATGCATTCAAATATTTAGGTATACATTTAAGATAAATGACATGTAATTGCATGACCGTTCGAATTAGTTTTAAATGGTTAGTTCACCCGAAACTATTCATTAATTACTCACCTTTGTGTCGTTCCAAACTTCGGAACACAAATGAAGATATTTTATGAAATCTGAGAGCTTTCTGACCATCCATTGACAGCTACACAACTACCACTTTATTAGACGCTTCAAAAAGTTCGCATAGAAATTGTGAAACTAATCCATATGAATTGAGGTGTTTAGTCCAAATTTTCTGAACAGACGTCATTACTTTATATAAGATTTAATTTAGGATTTTATTTACATATAAACATTGATCAGCGAACAGCGAACCTGTTTGATGCACAAGAACAAACTTCAAATGTGCTGCGTAACACTTAAATGAACCTCATTGTTGGTTCTTACAAGTCAAGCGAACATGATTGAGCTTCCATGTTTGTGAATAAAAGCCTATACAATCTCTTCAGAAATTTTGGACTAAACCGCTCAACTCATATGGATTAGTTTCACAATCTCTTTATGAACTTTTTGGTTGTTGTATAGGCTGTCCTATGGAGATGATACATAAAGATCTCAGATTTCATCAAAAAGATATTCATTTGTGTTTTAGCGAACTAACCCTTCAACAAAAACAATTGATTGTGATGCATAGTTGTCAGTAATACATGAATGAAACAAAAGCTAGGTTTATGTAATAGAACTTATTACACTTATTACAATATTTTTAAATACACAATAACTAGTTTTTTTGTTTAGCTATTATCGATAGATCTAACTGATTATGTAAACCAATCTTATGTTTTAACTAACTGAATCTTGTTTGTTCCACAGCCAGCCATACTTGAACCATGTTCATAATTTTGAATGAATTCCATTTAATTGTTTTCACAACTAACATTGCTGTTGATTTTAAGGAATTTTAATAAATAGGCCTACATGCTAAAAAAAAGAAAAGAAAAAAAAAGTAACAAACCATGCCATGATTTTTTTTTTTTATTGTAGGGTAGTTTTGACGATATGTAGATATTCGTATGTTGAAAAACTGAACCTAACTTAACTAAACCTGCTGGTCACGATATGTATATTTTAGGCTAGAACTAAAGTGACTAGAACTAAACTTCTGTTATGGCAATTATTTGAACTGTGATTAATGAGTAGGCCAAGTTGGTTAGTTAGTTATGCCCTCCACCCCTCACGGGGTATGGGCCGCCAAAAATAGACTTCCAGAGATTTCTGTCCTGGGCCATTCTTTCTAGTTGACTCCAGTTGAAGCCCATCCTTTTGATGTCTGCGTCGAGTTCACGTCGCCATGTGCTTTTTGGGCGGCCCCTCTTCCGCTTGCCTTTGAGGGTTCCACCTGAGAGCCTGCCTGGTGATGTTTGTTGGCGATTTGTTAAGGGTGTGCCCTATCCAACCCCATCTTCTCTTCCTGATTTCTACCTCTATTGGAAGTTGGCATGTCCTTTCCCATAGATTGGTGTTACTGATGGTGTCGGGCCAACGGATGTGGAGAATCCTTCTGAGACAGGTGTTAATGAAGGTTTGGATTTTACTGTTGGTGTGTGATGGCTACGGCCACACAGGGTAATATCACCTCAGTTCCAAACATTTGATTACTGTCATTTTATCTTATCTCTTTAGTTTGTTGCACTGATTATTATTTATAGTCAGCTAAACTATGATATTTAAATAACAAACACAATAGTTTTTTTATTTGGTTTATTTTGCTTTATCTTTATATTGATTTACAGGTAGTGCACTAATCACATGTTTCTTTGTGTTGAGTTACCTGGACCTGTTAGGGGGCGGTCCCTTCCTGGTTGGGCGAAAGGAGTGGCTAAGGGCTGAGGAGACCTATATCCGGGAATCAGCTCATTAGGCTATACCATGTCTCACCATGCGCCAGGGGGGATTTTGTTCTTAGTTAGCTCTTGAGTTCTCAACTGTTAGTTGTTTACCCCTTCTATGTTATTTGGTTTTGTCAAGCTGTTATATAAGCTCCTTTCTGTGTCTGTGTGAGAATGTCAGTTTTTTAACTTTGTGTTACAGGGTATGTATTAAAACATATATTTCGTTACTTTTTTTTTGCTGACCTCTTTTAAGGCCTAGTTATTGAATTTGGCCTTTACGTAATTTTCCAACATTTTGGGTAATAAACCCCTTTTTTTGAAACTGTCAACAGCGGTTGGGATCATCCAGTGACGGACACAGGATCTTTTTTTTTTTTTGATGGTGTTATTCTCCAACAAGAAGAAATGAATCGTGGTGGAAGAGAAGGAGCCAGGAGATGAGGTGGACGTGAGCAAAGAGGAGTACATTTTGCAAAATGGCATTCTCTACCATCAACAGGAATCCGTATTGCAGCTGGTGGTCCCTCAAGCAGCCAGATAGACTATACGGGTGTTGGGGCATTCTGTTCCCTGGGCTGGCCATCTAGGTAAGCACAAAACCACAGCCCGCATTAAACACCACTTTTACTGGCCGGGACTGCGTAGGGATGTTGCTGAATTCTCTAAAAGTTGTCCTCAGTGTCAAATGACATCTGCTAGCCTATCCCTCCAGAGCTCCACTCCTACCACTCCCCATCATTGCCACTCCATTTGAACGCCTTGGGATGGACATTGTGGGTCCTGTTGAGAAGAGTAAAGCTGGGAACCGTTACATGCTGGTTATAACAGACCATGCAACCAAGAACCCAGAAGTGTTCCCGTTGAAGTCCATAAAAGCTAAATCTGTTGCTTTTTGTCTAGTACAGTTTTTTCAAGAGTGGGTTTCCCTCATGAAATACTGACTGATCAAGGAACTAATTTAATGTCAACTTTGTTGAAGCAGGTCTATCAATTACTTGGCATCAGGAGCCTGAGAACCACACCTTACCACCCCCAAACGGATGGGCTGACGGAACGTTTCAACAAGACGCTGAAGCAGATGCTGCGAAAGTTTGTGAACAGCAGTGGTACAGACTGGGATCTCTGGCTGTCATATCTGTTATTCGCATATAGGGAAGTACCCCAAGCCTCCACTGGGTTTTCTCCCTTTGAACTTCTTTATGGGCATGATGTCAGATGCCCTCTTTCTCTGCTGAGAGAGAGTTGGGAGGGAGACAAGGGGAGAGGGGATTCTGTTAATGTGGTATCCTATGTTGTGCAGATGAGAGACCGATTGGAGAAAATGAGCGAGCTTGCCCAGTCACACATGGCAGAGGCCCAGAAACAGCAGAAGTTCTGGTATGATCGGTCAGCCCGTCAGAGATCCTTTAGCCCGGGACAGAAGGTGCTAGTGCTTCTCCCTAGTAATGACAAGCTTTTGGCAAAGTGGCAAGGACCATTTGAGGTCCAGAAGAAACTTGGGCCTACCACCTGTCGGATATTGACTACAGGTCAGTCACATTCTAATAAAGTGCTGCATGTGAACCTCCTGAAGGAATGGGTGCAACGGCCTGAAAAGAGAACAGAGGTGATGCTTGTCAGAAGCATTCTGGAAGAGGAGGAAGTGGATGAGCAATATTTACCTTCTGAAGGGGTTCGAGTGGACTTCGATCTCAGTCATCTCTCTGAGGACAGACAGCAGCAGGTGAGACCCATCTGTAATCTTGAAGTGTTCCAGGAGAACCCTGGGAGGACTGACCTTGTTGAACATGATATTGTCCTTAAAGAAGGTGCTTCTGTGAGGCGACTTAGTTACAGGATCCCTGAGCGTCTGTTGACTGCACTGAAGGAGGAGGTAGATCTCATGCTATCCCAGGGTATCATAGAGGGTTCAAAGAGTGAATGGTGCAACCCGGTAGTCCTTGTACCGAAAAAGGATGGTAGCATGAGATTCTGTATTGATTTCAGGTACTTGAACTCAGTTTCTCAGTTTGACTCCTATCCAACACCAAGGATTGATGACCTGCTTGAACGGCTGGGAAAGGCAAAATTCCTGACTACATTAGATCTTAGCAAAGGGTACTGGCAAGTACCACTGAGCGATCCAGAGAGCTGACTGCTTTCCGGACTCCATGGGGCCTATTCCACTTCACGGTGCTCCCCTTTGGTCTTCATGGAGCGCCAGCAAATTTCCAGAGGCTGATGGACCAGGTACTTTGTGATTCCTCTGCATTTGCGGCAGCCTATCTTGATGATATAGTTCTGTATAGTGACCAGGGGCGTTTCCAGCATTGAAGGACATCCGGGGCTTAGCCCAGACCATTTTGTGTAAATACAGGGATCACTCGAAGCGGTTTTTAGGGGCCAAGCACCGAAGGTGCGGAGGCACCTATTGTATCTGTTCCGGTTCTTATTAGGGGCCAAGCACCACTAAGTGGCAAAAAGACTGAGCGGCAGCATTTGTTTTCAGCGCGAATGCCGTGAAAAACACACAAAACCCATCTAAAACGGGAAAGAGCTTTGTGATTGACTGTACAACTAGATTTGACCAGAAATCTGAGGTACTGTATATTTTTATAGACTGCAAAAAGCTACAGAACAGACTATATTCTGCATAATTGGATGTTTTTAAATAAACACTGACAAAAAACTATACAAGTTTTAGGGCTGGACGATATGATGATATACAGTATAACATTAATGTAAGTGATCACACGGATTTAGACCTATCTATATCTATATGCATTCCCTCTATACATGGATGACTTTAGTCTACGTTCATTGACACACCATGGCATCGAACTGTATATAATTCTAAATGTACATCTGTCAAAAACTTTTCATTAGGAGCATTGGGATAAACAATGTTTCACTTTTATCTTTCTCCAAAGTAAAATGACTGATTAATTGTTACCAGTTTCCATGTCTGATCCTGGCACAGCTGCTACTGCTGCTGCTGGCTCCTCCCCAGTCTGCAGCTCATCTTTGCTACCCTCTACAAAACCATTTAATCAAATCAAAGTGTATATTTACTACAAACTACAAACACAAAACAAGTCACACATACATTTTATGTTAATGCTTATTGGTTATCCTTAGAGAAAACAACACCTGATAAACAAGGAAAGTATTCAGTGCAGTGGGATAAAACTAATGTTTCTGGCTACCCTCACGAAAAAGAAGTATACTTCAAGTTCATTTTATGAAGAAGTATTATTCGTTTAAATGTATTATAAGTGTAAGAGTAGTAAACTTTAAGTACACAACTAGGTTTCTCATTTGTAATGCATCTGTACTACAAGTGAACTTATAAGTATACTAGTAGTAGTTTACTATTTTAATACAATTAGTATTTTTTAGTTTATGAAAGTACACACTGAAGTGTACTGTCAGTAAACTACTAGTTTATACTGCAAGTATACTTGCAAGTTTTCTTAAAGTGAACATAAACTTATACTTGTTATAGTTCAGTATTTATGTATTATTTTTGCACTTGCAGTATACTACTATGTTCAAATGTAGATTTTTTTATTAAAAAATACCTTTAACTTTACTTTAATTTTAAAGACATTACATTAGCTTCATGCATTTTTTTTTTATCAACACTTGAATGTTGGTAAGTTTCATAAAGAAAGGCAACATTAGAATTGGAATTTAAAGGATTAAATAAAATTATGCAGACAAAATTAAAATGAGGCACACTGCTTATGACTTGCGTGACAACAAAGCTTCACATTCTTCACAGCTTCACAAAATGCTGGACAGGTGGTCCCCCTTTGATAATATTAAGCGGATTTTTGATTTAGGTTTAATGTTTGATGATGATCACGTTATTTTATATTTAAAAGAGTGAGCAATCTTCTATCACTTGTTTCAGCTTCTTCTCCTGTGTTTTTATCCGGAAGAGATTCTGTACTAGAAAATGCCAGTAGGCCTAAGTGCTAACGTTATAATGTTAGCCTATGGTAATAACTAGCTAGTTAAACAAATAGGCCTACAGTGAAAGCCAGCCAGATGATGATCTATCTTCAGACTTTAAGGATAAAAAAACTGAATTCTTACCCACTGACTTCTTTCCGAAAAATCCCCAAAGTCTCGTTTGCTTCATTTTTCTTTAATTTTTTCTTTCCCGCTCGCTGACTGTGTCAGTTGTTAACTCGCGCTCTTGCGGTTGACTGTGCTAGCTCCTCCCCTACCTGCTGCTGCTGCATATTTAACAGAGAGGAAGAAACGGAGTAGCCCATAGGCTACCGACAGCAAAGAAATGTATTCTATAGGCTAGATTATTTTTAAGATCTATTTTTTACAGGCTGTATGCATGCAAAGCCAAAGCGCAATGAAATAAAGCAACATAAGATTTCGGGCGTTTGCATAGGCTATTGTTTGTCCAGTTTTATATTTGCTCAGTGACAGTCATCATTACATTCGGGGCTTGACTCAAAACATTCGGGGCTGAAGCCCCGGCAAAATCGGCTGGCGACGCCCCTGATAGTGACAGCAGGAAGCAACATCTGGAACATCTGTGCACTGTCTTGGGCTGTCTTCACGCTGCTGGGCTGACCATGAATCCCGCAAAGTTTGCCTTTGCTGCATCTGAGACTGAATACCTGGGCCATATCATTGGGAAGGGGATGATACGGCCACAGGTTAGTAAGATTCAAGCCATTGAGTCATGTCCCTTACCCCAAACAAGGAAGCAACTCAGATCCTTTTTGGGCATGGCAGGCTTCTATCGTCGCTTCATTCCGCAGTTTTCCACCAGGGCGGTTCTGCTCTCAGACTTGTCCGGGTCCCGGAGTTCCAATCAGATCCACTGGATAGAGGAGGCCGTGGCAGCTTTCCATGATATCCGGCAATCTATGAGTAAGCAACCAGTTTTGTACGGTCCAAACTTCAACGACCATTTCTTTGTGCAGACTGATGCATCTGACAGGGGTCTGGGCGCCGTGCTTCTTCAGGGGCCCCCTGAGAACCGCCATCCTGTTGCTTACATCAGCAGAAAGCTGTTCCCTAGGGAGGTCCGTTATTCGACCGTGGAAAAAGAGGGACTGGCTGTCCAGTGGGCCCTGGACTCCTTCCGCTACTACCTTCTGGGTAGAGAGTTCACACTGGAGACCGACCATAAAGCACTGCAGTGGATGGGGAGGATGAAGGACACCAATGGAAGAATCACCCGGTGGCACCTGGCCCTGCAACCATTCCGCTTCAGCATCCAACACATCCCAGGCAAAGAGAACCAGACAGCTGACTACCTGTCTTTCTGTACCAGCAAGAGTCCTGAATGGGGGGGGGGGGGGGGGGGGGGGGGGGGGGGGTGTATCACTTCATAATATCACTTCAGTTCCAAACATTTGATTACTGTCATTTTATCTTATCTCTTTAGTTTGTTGCACTGATTATTATTTATAGTCAGCTAAACTATGATATTTAAATAACAAACACAATACAGTTTTTTGATTTGGTTTATTTTGCTTTATCTTTATATTGATTTACAAGTAGTGCACTAATCACGTTTCTTGTGTTGAGTTTACCTGGACCTGTTAGGGGCGGTCCCTTCGTGGTTGGGCGAAAGGAGTGGCTAAGGGCTGAGGAGACCTATATCCGGGAATTAGCTCATTAGGCCATACCATGTCTCACCATGCGCCAGGGGGGATTTTGTCCTTAGTTAGGTCTTGAGTTCTCAACTGTTAGTTGTTTACCCCTTCTATGTTATTTGGTTTTGTCAAGCTGTTATATAAGCTCCTTTCTGTGTCTGTGTGAGAATGTCAGTTTTTTAGTTCAGTTAACTTTGTGTTACAGGTCTATGTATTAAAACTTATATTTCGTTACTTTTTTTGCTGACCTCTTTTAAGGCCTAGTTATTGAATTTGGCCTTTTTGAGCTGGATGAAGGCGCCTCTAGCGTTTCCTATCCTTGTCTTAACATCTGCATCTGTTCCACCATGTTGGTCGATGATGCTGCCCAGGTAGGTGAATGACTGCATCTCCTTCAGAGGACTTCCGCTCAGTGTGATTGGGTTGGTGTTACTGGAGTTGGTTTTAAAAATCTTGGTCTTCTCTTTGTGAATAATGAGTCCAACTTGCGCTGATGTGTCTGCCAACACACTGGTCTTCTCTTGCATCTGTTGCTGGCTGTGGGAGAGAAGTGCGAGGTCGTCGGCAAAGTCTAGGTCAGCAAGTTGATTCCATAATGTCCACTGAATCCCATTTCTGCGTATCAGATCTCAGCTGTGATCCATTCTTTGTGATGGTGTTTTTGTGATCCAACCACTTCTTGACAGGCTGTTCTCAGGGATCCTAAAGGGATCTTCTGAACGTCTGGCTAATGCAAATGTGGTCAATCTGGTTTTCTGTCTTACCATCCAGTGATACCCAGGTGCTTTTGTGGATCCGCTTATGAGGAAAGACGCTACCTCCAATGAAAAGGTGGTTTAGCGCACACAGCTCTGCAAATCTCTCTCCATTTTCGTTCATGGCCCCCAGCCCGTGTATCCCCATAACCTGTTCATATCCTGTGTTATTTGGTCCAACCTTGGCGTTGAAATCTCCCATAAGAATGACGGTGTCTTTGGCTCGGAATGTATCCACGATTTTCTGCAGTCTGTGACAAAACTCATCCTTGTCTTTTTCTTCTTAGTCGTTGGTTGGAGCATAACACTGAATAACATTTAGGTTGACCTTCTTTTGTTTTGTTCTGAATGATGCTGTGATGATTCTGGGGCCATGCGGGTCCCATCCTATCAGTGCCCTCTGTGCCTGCCTGGATAGCATAAGGCCTACTCCTTTCATGTGAGGTGCGTCGCTATCTTCATGCCCGGAGTACAGCAACAGCTCTCCTGTCATCAGTCTCTTTTGTCCAGCTTGCGTCCATCTTGTTTCACTGATGCCCAGTAAGATCAAACCGTTGTTCTTCATTTCAGCTGCTACCTGAGTAGGCTAAATGTTCTCTTAAATCTTATATGACGTAGGCTAACTATGCCCATTTGGGCAAAACTAAACTTTTGCTCATTCAATAAACACACTCACCCTCAGTTTCACAGACAAGGCTTAAAGGGAAAGTTCACCCAAACATTAAAATATTGTCAGTTGACAGTAGCCATTGAAAATAGCAAGCAAGCAAGCAAAAAAAAAGTCAATGGCTATCTTCAACTGCCTGGTTACGAACAAACTTCAAGATATCGTCTTTTGTGCTCAATAGAAGAAAGAAACTTATACAGGTTTGGAACAACTTGAGGGTGAGTAAATGAAAGAATTTTCCTTTTTTGGTGAACTTTAAGTCCCTTTAAGACTAGTCCCAGACTAAAATGCATGTTTGAGCAGTTTTAACTGAAAGCAACTTGGACTGGCATATCTTAAAATATGTCACTGTCACTATTGTTTTGTCTCAAAATGCACACCAGTGATGTACGTATTTTGCACATTTATAAAAGCTACGAATTAAGTCCTAATTAAACTAATCCTGATTTAATCTAAACCCTGTCTGCAAAACCAAGCCTAAATGAGATATTTAAGCACTAAATGTTCACATATCATTATGCTGAATCTGGTGCCCATTTTTCAGTGGAAAAACTCCAAGTACAGCTCCTTTAATGCAGTTTCCTTTAATGGCAAGTTCTGAATGCGTCCACAGGAGGGCAGATCTGTACACCATCTGTATATCCACAGGAGAGAAAGGAGCTTTCAGCTGTGCCACAAACTCAGGATGCATACCAATCCCATTGGACTTGTCATTCCAGCACATGGGGGTGTATTAGGAAATGCTTTATTCACACATATGTGCCAATAGTTATCCGAACTCTCTGAAGGCCTGTGTCATTACAATTCCACGGCTGCAACTTTTGATCACTTCAGCGAGATCGCTTCACCAACATCCCCTTACATAAAGTGCGGGCCCTCATTCACCTGTCCATCACGCAAACACTATGTTAATTCCCGGATCATGTACCCCTGTCCCACGTCCCCTTCATTCAATTCATTGTACCAATCCCCTCTTTCCTGCCCTTTTATACCCACAGTCTTCTTTTCCAACATTCTTCCTCCTATCACAGCCCTCCACTGGAGGCATAACAACCTCTCCCCTCCATCTCGCCCAGGGCTATACACCTTATGAGAAATGTTTTGATTATGTGTGCTCAGTGTAGGTGGCCCTCCGAAAAACTTTCACTGTCTGCATGGTAACCCCCCCCCCCCCCCCCCCCCCCATTCCACTTCCCCCTCTCCCCCTGCTGGGCGCATGATTGTGGGCTCAGGGATTATGCGAGCAGGAGGCTCGTAAAGGGCCTGCCAGGGTCTTTCTCTGCAGTGACGGATGGCTAGGAGCCCCCATTTACATAAGAAGGGAGAGAATAGAGGCCCCATTCACTCGGTCTGTCAGGGAGGACTCAGGGACAAACTGCACTCTCTCCAAGTTGCCCTCTTCCCCTCTCAGTCTCTCTTTTCTTCTTTATCTTTGCCATTCTCCCTTCTCCTCAAGCTTTTCCTCATCCGTCCTCCTTTCTTCGAGCCATTGTACTCAGTCTCTTCATTTTTGGGCCACTTAATTTTTTTTTTTCTCTATTGGGTTTCCTATTTCAAATCAAAATGTCATATTTGTCCCAAAGAATTACATAGCATTTCATTTTTATTGTTCACAGATTAAAACAACAACAACAACTCAAAAAAGGTGTTACACTAATACACTCTAACTTAAAATGATATTTTGAATGCCAAATATTGTTTTAAAAATCCCATCTGTCTTCAAGTTAAATCAAATTCTAAATGGTATTTAAAAATATATATATATTATTTTTATGTATATGTGTGTGTGTGTGTAACACAATATATAATTACGTAACGTATATTTACGTATATTACGTATATTTATATATATAAATATATAATTGTATGTAACACACACACACACGTATGTATATAAAGCTATATATAATATGTATGCGAGTTAATTTGATGACTTAATTGATTTGCAATTAACCATTCAATTTTGTTTTTGCAAATTCACATAAATGCTAAAAAAATATATGCCAAATTCACTGTCCTTTTAAATATGCATATTAAAGCTTCTCAGTGGTCATGAGTGAATATTCTCTGACAAAGTTCTTGTCCTATCAATATACCATTAAAATACTTTTCTTTGGAAAAAAAATATTTTGATAGGATTTTCTTTTTGTTTGTAATGAAATGACTGTAAACTGTCTTAGATATCTTGATGATCAATAAACACATTCTTCATTTGAAAACTTTTAAGAAGTATTAATTTGTTACTGAAAACTAATAGATTTAATTTAACTCTATATTTTACAGAACTCTACTAAAGTTACATTTTAGCATAGTATCCATAAATACTCTGTTTTTGTATAGCGTAAGACAGTGAGTGAAAATAATTATTTATTAGAAAGCTAAATATTTACCATTTGATTTTTGAATCTGCAAATCAAGGGGGAAAAGTGTGCACACACTAAACGAAAGATCAAATAAGCGAGAACAGTCTAGATGCCGTATTTATTTAGCTCAGTCATAGAACTCATGTTGATTCTCCTTTACAGGTTCATTCAGGTATCCGTGTTTGAGCAGCTTAGAGCCCATGCAGCTGAATGGGTGGTTATCTTTTGTGTGAGCTTTGGAAAAACAACTGTGTTGTAACTTGTTTTGGACATACATTTTCAAACCAATGAAAACACTGGTTTTAAAAAGCAATACAATAGTCAAAGAGAGGCATGTGGAGCACATGTGTATGCAAACATGAGGTCTTTGAGCTATCTGTGTTTGTAGGGGGCTACACTTAACATTTCTGAGAAATTCTCGGAGCTGTCTTGGTTCTGTCTCAACCACAAAGAAATAAAGGACGGCAGAATGAGCCAAGCACTTTCCATAAAGAGGTTTACTATTTGTCCAAAAATGTTTTCTGGACATGGTTATAAGAATGAAGGCCCACAATTTGTGGTGTGATTGGCATTAAGGCGTAACTGTCAGTCAAGAACAGAAGCTGCTCGCATGTTTCACAAAGCACCTGCAAACTCGCAGGCACTCACACCTGTGTCTACAAAAAGAGAGAAAGAAACAACATAAAGCTTTGCACCCACACCTTTTCTCAAGCAATTATATAAGCAATCCACACCTTTAGAAGTTTCTGACATTCACATGTCATAAATGGTCATCAAAAGGAAGTAATGCCACATTGCTGTAATTATATATTGTGTGCACTGTAATAATTCCCATTTCACACAAATTTACCCTGAAAACACAGCTCAATAAACACACAAGATTTAAACAAACTGTTCGTTTTCACAGAAAATGTTCACATGACCCCACCATGACAGGACTAAGAGAGGTGCAAAGTGAAACTAATTAAGTCATAGAAAGTGATTTCAAAGAAATAAGGTCCAAAATTAGCTACACAACATATTGTCTAATTTTTAAAGGTTTGTTTGTTTCGAAGTGTATAAAAACATGTGTTATGACAATTTATACAGAAATATGTAATAATTATCAGTAATATATTTAGAATTGAATTCTCTGATCAATAAAATGAGACTCTAGTTGTCTCTGCGTGCCGCTTACCTCGTGCAACAAGTGATCTTCGACGTACAACACCACACCCCTACAATTGTTATGCAAATGAGCAAAGGGTTGCGTTGAGCGCTGATTGGACAGACGTGGAATACAATTATACAATTGGTTCAGTGTGGACTGCAAACTATTTCTGCTCAACAAGTGACTCGTGGATAGCGTTCAACAGTTAGAGAGACAAACAGCTGAGATTGAGAAACTTTTCGAGACCCTTTTACTTTATTTTGTTTTGTTATTTTTAAAAAAAAAATTGCTATAAATGGTTTGATTAATCGTTTTCTCATTGCTCCTTTTGTGGAGTTTAATTTGGCGAGACAATCCCGGCGGCTGTAAAGAGACTTCACCTGCGGCGGATTTGTTTGACCTGATTAGGTTCGCTTGGGCACTTTTAATTGGCTGCTTTACGCATTGAGCGGTTGAAACTCAAAGTGAGTAGAGGCATGATGTATAGCATGATGGAGCATGAACTGAAGACCGCGGGTCATTCTCATCCCCACCAGAACAGTCCAGGGATGCCTCCTCCGGTCAGCGGGGTTGGAACTGCGCACCACGGATCAAAAACGTCTTGTCCACCCGGCGGGGATCCTATGGACAAAGTGAAGCGCCCCATGAATGCGTTTATGGTGTGGTCTCGCGGTCAGCGGAGGAAGATGGCACAGGAGAACCCAAAAATGCACAACTCTGAGATAAGCAAACGCCTCGGAGCGGAATGGAAACTTTTAACGGACGCGGAGAAGCGACCGTTTATCGATGAGGCCAAACGTTTGCGGGCTGTACACATGAAGGAATACCCCGATTACAAATACAAGCCTCGGCGAAAGACCAAAGCTCTCATGAAGAAGGACAATCACGTCGGTAAATATCCTCTCGCACCCGGCAACCTGTTGGCTTCAGCCGTGGCACAGGGACAAAGCGGCAGCCCGAGAATGGACGGCTATGGCTGGGGTCACGCCGGTGGTTACATGGGCATGCAGGGCGAGGCACTCGGATACCCGCAGCAACTGCACCGCTACGACCTGTCAGCTCTCCAATACCCGCCGGCACAGACTTACATGAACAGCGCCAGTCCTTACAGGTTTGTTTTATCAAGTGATTTTAGTGCAGTTACAGTACTAGGGAAGCTTGACAAATTGGGGAACTAGAAAACCAGTTATGTGGGCCCCCCTCAAATATATACATTTATTTTAACTGGTTCAGTTTTCGTCGTGTTTAACTGTGAAAATAAGTTGAAGAAAACATTTGTGAACATTTCATATTGGTCTCTTTAAAATGGTTTTTATCAAACCAAAATTTGTTTTTAAAATATTAATTGTAGTAGGCTATATAAAGGTCATTTCATTTAGTTAAGTTGTTTTTGAAGTTGGTAAATGAATAAGCTTTCTGTGCAGAACTTGCCACTTTATTTTTTTTTTATAAATGTGTTTATTCAACATTTGACTAGATTTTTTTTTCATCACAACTGCTTATGTATTCATAGTATGCTTATAGATTTTCTTCTTATTGCCCATATTTATTCAGCATTTGCCTATAGATTTTCTCAGATTCACCACACATAAGCTGACTTGACCTGTATAGACCTGTTATTTGCTTGTCCGCATTACTTGGAACAAACGCAGAGATGTTTTATATGTGGAGAGATAAAGATTCTCAAAGCTGTTCAAATGTCTAATGCCCTGATTTTCCTTTGTCGATCACATTTTAATGGCTTATTTTGTCCCTTTGTTTTTTGTCCACAGCCAAATGTCATATAGTGGCAGCCCTCAGCAGCCCAGTCCAGTGATGTCTATGGTTAAACCAGAACCCCTATCCCATTCACCTACTGGAGTACCAAACCACCACCGTGGCTCTTTCCAAGGGGACCTGAGGGACATGATTAGCATGTACATTCCAGGTGGGGATACCAGCGATAACTCAAACCAGAGGGCCTACCCTGGTGTCCAACAGCACTATCTAGGTGGAACTGTTCCTCTCACTCATATCTGAGGTTTGGGGAATGCTCCCTAAACTCCTTTTAGTTGGACCCTTATTGGAACTGTAGTGCCACACATAGACTGTATGGATTACTGAACATTTCTGATTGTTTACTACCTCCTTGCTTTAAATGATCTGAAGTTGTCTGCTGAAACTGTCTAGCAAACTTAGCTTTTTCAGTCTCCTGTTTTCTTCCTGTATTTGCAGCCATCACACTATGACGATCACCTTTAACTTCCTTACTCGTGGCGTTATGGACAATTAAATGGGTATGTTCACCCAAAATTGAAAATTCAGTCATTACTCACCCTCATGTCGTTCCAAACCTGTAAGACTTAAGTTTGTTTGGAACTCGAATGAAGATCTTTTTTAATGAAAACTGAGAGCTTTGTCCCTCCATTGACAGTCTACGCAACTGATACTTTAAAACCCTAGAAAGGTAGTAAAGGCAATAATTAAAATAATCCATGTGATTCCAGTGGTTTAACCTCGATTTTTATGAAGTGACGCGAGTTGCTTTTGTTTGAGCAAGAAAAAATAATTTACTACTTTATTTACAAAATATTACTCTTGTTTACGTAACAAAGTCCACTTTCGTGTCAACACAACACATGTTGTGGTGCTCTCATGAACATTTTGGAGATGAAAATTTTGCATCACTTAAACTTGAGTTTAAACCACTGGATTACTTTAATGATGTCTGTACTACTTTTCTGGGGCTTGATAGTGGTAAATTGCGTAGGCTGTCAATGGAGTGATAGAAAGATCTCAGATTTCATCAAATATCTTAATTTGTGTTCCGAAGATGAACGTCAGTCTTTCAGGTTTGGAACGACACCAGGATGAGTAATAACCGCATTTTCGTTTTTGGGTGAACTAACACTTAAGTCAGCCCCTTTTTTTTTTTTTTTTTTCTTCTTCTCTCAATTCCAGATATTTTAGCACAGGCATCCTCTTTCTTCCTGAATGGATAATTGTTTTTTTTTTTTTTTTAAACAGTATTCTTTTGTGCAATGTTTAGAACATGCGTTGTTCATGCAGCAGTGGGCAATCATGAATTAAAATCTAATTAGTGTACAAAACCGGTCAGCCAATATTGATCGCATTGGTCAGTGATGAACAACATGAGAACTTAAGGAGTGTAAATTAGTTTTTGTTTTGTGAACCCCGTTTCCTACTTGTATGCCCAAACTGGCTCAGCACGTGGAATAACTGAGTGGCTGGTCAAGTTGACCTTTTAAGTTTCTTTAAATTTGGGTATTAATATAGTTGTGTTTTGGACAATCTCAGGGCTTTCTTCAAATAAATAGCATGAAAATGACAGTATCGATCAGCTTTGACATTTCCTCATCCAATTAGAAATCTTTGAAACTGTTACCCAATTTGTAATAGAGAGGAAAGTCATTCAACCACTATATGCTTTGTTTTCATACATTAATAACTGAAAATGCATATGTACCATACCAGTGTGCACATTCGCTTGTGAATTGACTTTTTTTTTTTTTTTTTTTTGTATGTAGTCTCTACAATGAAATTGCACTCCTGTAAATGGTCAATATTTTAGCCATATTTACAGATTGCTAAATGTTGAGTTTGTCTTGCCTAGCATTCCAGCATTTCCCTCTTATGGGTCAAACTCGAATGCACTGATCTTCGCTGTCAGTCGATGCACTTCGTTAGACTAGAAGGTTCTCTACCTCATCTGGTCTTTCTCATTCTACCACAGCATTAAGTCTGCTTTTGCCATTACAGTATGGTTGACCAGTGAGTTCAGGGGACTTCACTGAAATTTTCTGTTGGGCAGAAACAGAACTGACATTTTCTGTTGCCCCCCCACTGGGACCTTGGTCCTTTGACAACAAAATGTCAAGGTCCTGAGGTTTGTTTTGAGCTCAAAGTGTGTAGGTGGCAGTCAAATTAAGTTGGCCGCCACAAAGCTTGGTTAGTTACTAATATTTTGGTAAAATGGTGGTGATTTTTTTTTTTTCAAGCACAATGATAAACAGTTTACATTGCCATTGAAGTGAGTTTGCAGCTTGCTGTTTAATTTTTTTTTTAATGGTTTTAATCTAGGTTGTAAATACCTTTTGTACAGTGTATATTTCTTGGTTTTTGTGGCTCTTATAAGGGCCGTTTTTACAGAATAAAAAAAAATTAAATACAACTTCTGGTCTCAAGTTTTCTCATTTTGAATTAAATATTTGAATCTAAATGTTTTTGATGCATTATGGCAGTTTGATGTGAAAGTGTCTGATAGCTACCAAGATAAATAATTATTTGCTGTCAACATGGTGGTCTCTAAGGCTGGGCTAGACTATTTTCAAATCTTAAACTGGAAGACCACAGACACAAGGGCAGTTTCAACCGATTTGGCGCTTTCAACCGCACACTAGAAGATTTGTCTGGACCGTGAGACCACACACCTGTCGATTGTAGACTAGCGAGATCAAACTTGATTTGAGAAGAAAAAACAAATGGAGGGTGCTCAACGTTGTCAGCTGGTTCTCCTTCCCTGAGTTGTTTTAAGGGGGGAAAAATATGGGTGATCTTTCTCAATACACTTTTTTTTTTTTTTTTTTTTTTTTTTTGTGGCTGCCAAGTTTTAGGTATAGAGCCTAAGCCCCTCCCTTCCGCTTCCGGCTCATGGGACCTTATTTCGGAAAAAATATGAATGGTAGTCAATGGCGAGAGACAACTTATCTTTTTATTCCGTCTGAACTGTGCCCTGAAATACACACATGATGTTTGTCAATTTTAAAGATAATTATGAAAGTCAAGAAAGTCGCAGTTTGTCAAAAACAGAAGAGTAACCTTTAGTTTTATGTGAAAATCGCTCAATGAACTACATCTCTCGTCTCGCACTATGTACGTCACCAAGCTTGTATGTGTGCTGTCTGGTACAAAACACACAGGCATGACGGCGTAACGTTACGATTATGACGTTAGACTATAGAAAAAATGACAGACATTAGCTTCAGTAAAGTTAGCTTCATTCATTGAGAGAAAAGGTATGCCATCACATGCGCACCTTTTGGGTTTGTAGTCTTTGTAATTACGTATTTTCAGTCTTATACTTCAACAGTTTTAGATCAAACTACGACTTTCTTGACTTTAAAATGTATCTTTTAAATTGACAAACATCGTGTAATTCAGGGCAGAATTCAAACGGGATCAAAATATGTGTTGTCTCTCGCCATTGACTACCATATAATATTTTTCCGAAATAAGGTCCCATGGTGGTTCACCGGAAGGGGAGGGATTTATGCTCTCTATAGAAGCATGCAACATCCGGTTGGTGAAGCTTGCTTGTTCTCATTGGCTATCGCGGGTATCATGTCAGAGGCAGCCCGATCAAGAGTTTGATATTTAATATTTGGGATTGCGTGGGCTCCGATGAGGTCGGGAGTAGTAAAATAATCGCAATAACAAAAGCAGAATTTTTTTTTGACAAAAAGTCAGTTGCGAGAAGCCTCGAACCAAGGCACACTCCCCAGATATTAGGGGTTGCAAACAAAGCTTAAATTCTTTAAGTGTATGACCAGCCTATGGGTCAAACAACGTTTTCAACTAAAAACAGAAAATATTGTTTTTGGCTGTTCATTTACACGACAACAGCATTTTGGGGGCCTGAAAACACAAACTTTTGAAAAGGGGTTTTGTTTTCCGGTATTGTTTTCAAAAGTGCAAGTTTTTGAAAATTATTCTATTGTCTCGAAACCACAAAAACGTGGATTTGTGAAAACAGTGACGGCATGCGTATTACCAGGTACTAGTTTTTCTTTACAAAGTGAGATCGACCATAAATGGCCTGACATGAATAATAATCGTGTTTAATAGTTTTTAATAAACAGGGATCGTTTTGACAGTATGTGAAAACGCAAAGGAAAAACATTTCTGTTTTTATTACATATGTGTCATAAACATAGTAACATACCCTTAGAGGTTATACTGTTCCATGTAAAAATAAACTTTTTTTTAAATTTACACTATTATTTATTTGTAATTTACAAACAAATTTAAAATCCATCATCAGACATTATCTCATGTGACTGCAAATGTTTAAAAAAAAAACATTTATCAAACTTTTATTTTGTTAAAAATGTAAGCCATATAATTTACTTTTAATTAAAGCAGTTATTTAGTTTTTCTGTTGTATTATTTATTAGTTTTAATAATACGTTTGTATGAATAAATATAAAGAAAACAGACCGAATGGGAACGATATATGGCGAAATCCTCTATTCTGCCCCCAAATTCACTGTCCACCTCAACATAACCCTCTCTCTCCAGATTGAAAACTGGTTGTTGTCTCGGTCGTAATTGGCCGTTTCGGAGGCACATTGTCCGTCGCTTTTGAGATCGCAGGTGTACGTAGTAAGCCACTGAATCCGGAGAGGCTCCCTTGGACCACTTTGTTCCCTTTTCTCGCTTCCCGCTGTGCGGAAAATTAGCGTTGCCGTCGTTTCTCTCCGTTTTCTTCTCGGGTTTAACCCCCTCACCTCCTAATGTCATTCTCATGAAAATGTAAAAGCTCGCCGCGGCTAATCGGAGGGCGAAGGGAGGGGGGCTGCTGGGAAGAGCGCGTACTTTCATTAACCTTGATTACAGTTCAGGCGTGTTCCCAAGTTAGATGCTAGTAAATCATTATCCATTACCAATTTTTTAAAAAGTGTTTAAAGGGAGAAAATCAAGGCCACGTTGGTTTCAAAAGAGCTGCGCTTATCGTCAGACGACTTCTGACTATGCTGGGGGTTAAGAGGGCGAATGTGGGTGTCAAGAAGAGGGTGGGGGACTGGGGGTGTTGAATTTTCTGGTGAGAAACATACCATCACTTAGCAACGACCACTGAGGCTTAAACAAACTGTTACCATGGTATATATTTGGGTTGCCAGTTTGCAGATTAAGGCCAAAATTCGAATGAATGAAATGGACTGAATGATCACGATGTTTTTTATTCTTTATTTTTATCTTTTTTTTTTCTTCGTTAAACCACATTTTTTTTCACATTCGTTGACAGCATGTTACTATTTCGTCATAAACCCGGAAATGAGCTTAATGGTTGCTCTGGAAACTGGGGGGTGCGTATTATTTACATGCATTCCGATGGAGCCGCTCCCCTCCTGCACGCACACATGCACACTGCACAGACTTCACAGGTGAAATAAAAACAGAGAATGTGAAGAACGTGGTAATTATGGCTATGAATTGACTAATTTACTCTGAAATATAGATATTCCATTGTATTGCATTACCACGTAGGCTGTGTAAACAATTTAACACAATGTAGGCCTAGACCTTAATTCAGAGCAGCGACAGGTAACTTAGGAAAGCGAGGCTTTGTGGATACTGAAAGTATTTAATGACATCTGCTGTAAAAAAAAAAAAAAAAAAAATAGCCTATATATAAGATGTATAAAGCTCCTAGATCACTGATCCTTTCCCACAGCTCATGTTGTCTACAATCCACTGAAGTGAAGAGATAACTTACATGAACGGCCCTCACAGCCTCGCTTTCATCCCCGCTAAAAAAAATCAAAGATGGCGCTGCCGTGAATTAGGCCTAGGCTACAGTACATTTCTGAAAATTCACGAGCATGTATGCCACAACATGCAATATTTTTCTGCCATACAAGATAAAATGTTTTATGTAAAGGAATATTTTGCTCCAAAAAGAAAATTCTTTCATTATCTCACCCTTAATTCTGTCATGTTCTGTCTGCATTTATGTTGTTCGGTGTGTTTTGTTTATGCTTATTAAAATGTTGTTCTCTCTACAGAGGAATTTCCTCAGTATTATGAGTCTTTTAATTTCACAGAAAAATAACAAGTTGAACGACACAAGGGTGAGTAAATAATAACATAGCCTATGTTTTTCTTTTTGAGTGCGCTATTTCATTCAATCAAAACATGTTTCATCGTGGCTTGTCAGTCATACCTTAGATGTTGTTTATGGGCAGGTGAGTGAGTGGGCGTACATTTTTCTTCCTTTTTTTTTAAACAGCCGCTTCGGTTGGTTGAAATGCCACCAGGGCTGCAGACACGCATGTGTGTGAGTCAACCGAGACGAGGATTGCCTGTCACGCAATAACAGTGGTGGGGGTGGGGGGCAGACAGACTAGACTCATCCGAAAACATTCTGTTGTGTCTACCACTTGTCAAATGTATGGCTAAATTTATAGGCTAATAATATGAAACCTGTGTAAACAGAAATATCTGTTAGTGTATTACAAGAGATCACGTATTTTGTGCACAGACAAACATTCTAAAAACTAAAAGGCAGAGCAAAACAAAGTATAGCGACAAATCTGTACACCGTAGGCAGGATGTTTCTGCCAAATCTATCAACATCCTATCTTGCGTTATCTTTTTTATTATTATTATCAAGATTTAGATGCTATTCTAAGTGCGAGGTGTGGACCTCATAACTTTTTCCACTTTATTTATTAATTGCAAAATTAAACGCATGGATTCCTGTTTGTCAACAAAACATATCTATATCAAAAGACTGGTTTGAGGCCAAAACAGTAGTCGCTGATCTTGCATATGATCATAGCTTGCAATGAGGTATAATGAATTGTTCTGGATGACAACCATAATTTCCCTTAGAAAATTAGATTTTTTTTGGGCATAATGAATTTTAAAAAGCTGAAGAGGAAGTTGTATATGGTACATTTAGTGTACTTCAATGTAGTCTCTGCAATTCTATTTTTTTGTAAAGGACCCAGTTTCAAACAAACAAAAAAATGCATTGATAAAAATGAAAAATGTATAGAGACCCCAGACGTCAAAGCCCACCTTTCTGAGCATCTGTGGCACGCTTTGACAGAGCACGTGTCCATTTCTGTCAGGTTAATAGAGGAAGTATTTGCACAGCAATGAAAGAGTGATTGACAGCTAACACTAATGAGCGCACCACACCCTGGGCGAGACTGGTCTTGCAGCAAATCGAAGGAAAGCAAGGTGGGGTGAAACAGAGGGAGAGGGAAACAAGATACTCAGGATTACTATTTCCAAAAAAGATAATGCCATCACCTGTGATTTTATGCATGCAATGTTAACAGGTGTACTTGTGATGTTACTACACTAGCTGAGAGCTAAATATCTTTTGTCTCTGACAAACCGGTCTGACACATAAAATCTTCCGTTATAGGCTGGATAAGATATTTGTCAAGCACCCTACATATGTGAGGAGGTGGTGGTATACATATCGCTGATTAGATACAGATATGGGAAACAGTCTTCTCCTCAGATGAGGTGAGATAAGAACATGGGCCATACTTTGAGACCTTTCCAACAGACCTGAGGGGGGGGGGGGGGGGGGGGGGGGGGGGGGGGGGCAGATTGCGTAATCAACATTATGGATTATATTAATACATTCATTAAACACTCTCAAAGAGTCAAAGTAACTATTTTCCTTATTCCATTTACATAAATAAGTTCTATACAGTAATGCTCAAAAGTATATTTTTAATGTTTTTGAAAGAAGACTCTTATGCTCACCAAGGCTGCATTTATTTGTTTAAATTACAGTCACATTCTGAAATATTATTACAATTATTCATCTGATGGCAAAACTGAATTTCCAGCAGCCATTATTCTAGTCTTCAGTGTCACATGATACTTTAGAAATTATTCTAATATGCTTATTTTGGTGCTCAAGAAACATTTAGTATCAATGTTGAAAACAGTTGTGCTGCTTATTTATATGGAAACCGTGCTATTTTTTTTTTGGACATTATTAATGTATTTACTCTCACTTTTAATCAATTCAATGCATCCTTTTTGATAATACCTTTAATGATAATAAAGAAAAAGGGTACTTAATTCTTCTTTTGCACGTTTTTGCATGCAGATTTTTAAAGTAAATTTCAGATATAGAATTAAGTAAAATCTTCTTAACAGAGTTAAGTAAAATTAATAAAGAAAATAATTTTTACTTGGCCAGTTTAAATTTGAGTAATTTCTACTTTTTACCTATCAATACTCTTGTTCAAGTACATTTTACTCAAACAATATAACACTGAATTAAGCCATGATTTAAAAACGTATGCTTGACTTCTTAGTAAATAATGAATAGATATTGTGTTGACTATCTGCATTATAGAAGTAATATGATAAAGATTAAAGCACAGAGATCTCAATACACAATAACAGTAACATTCAATTGATCATTTTTGAGTATGAATGTATAATTTTGAGTAGAAAATGAACTCACAAAACAGCAACTAAACCTAACAACAAAAACAATGATAAAACAGTGTAAATACAGCTGGAAAACAGTGGAAAATGCAACCGAATTAATTATTCATGCCCCAGTGCATGATGGGAACACCAGTATAAGAAAGTTGAGTTGGTTTTATTTAATTTCCTAATGATTGATATTTACACTTTAATTTAAGCTTACATTGACTAACATAGAATTGACTTTTTTTTTTTTTTTATTCTTGCCTGAACTATATTATTCAGGTATAAATTACATGTTTTTTTCTGTAGTATTTACTTCACCACAGAATAATTTTTTTTCACTGTGTGATGAGTATTGTCAATAGGTGTGTTTGACACGAACTATGCTTAACCTTGCTGATCGGCAAGAACAGCCGGTTGCAGTTGGAGGTGGAGTTGAGATCCATCAAGTCGGAAACACACTATCTACAGGAAAGCAAACAGAATGCTGTTGAGTTGACAGTACAATGTGCAGTCTAAATTGTAAGCAGTTAATTAACCATGAGCATTTGAGCACAACCAAAGAAAACATGCAGACTATGAAGATGCCATTAAAGGACCGTACAGAGGAGCATCACTTTTATGATTATATGAAATCTCTGTATAAATAAACTCTAATATATGGTCAAAAGACAATTGTTCCCTGTTTCAAGTATAAGGTTTATTTGAATGCTGCAAAGATATGGAGCAATTTACAGAAAAGCTATCCTCCATTGACTGACTTTGTGGCATTATTTGATTTATTATATATTTTTTATTGTATTATTATCTCTATTATTATTTTTTGTTAATTGTTTTTGTGATATTTGATTTGGACAGGCCACTACCCTACAGAGTATGAATGATTTGGAGATAATTTTGTATTTTTATTTTATCCTCTGCATTTCTAATTATTTCTAACCTCCTGTTGATATTGTTTTTTTTTCTTAAATATCTCACATCAATTTTTAGTTACATTTTAGTCTCAATTTTATCCTGCTAAATAATCCTTATCCTTTGATCCTGGAAAAATAAAGGCACAAACTTTTTGTACGGGATCAGAATAATTATCAATTAAATTACTGATAATTAATCAAAGGTGTTTGAAATTCAATGTATGGTTGTAAATAAGTTATATTTAGACTACATAAGATGTAATATTTGTTCTAATTTGTCAGTGCAACATTTCAGAAGTCATTTCAAGAGTCTGTGCATGAATAAGGTGGTGTTAAATAGAATTTGATAATTTGAGATTATATCACAGAAATAATTTGCTCTTGCTTCTTTAACGGCTTTTCGATATTTAGATCTCATTAGATGTTGCTCATCTTTCTGTCACTTGCACTTGCCGTCCTGTCTGTCTTGTGCATGATTACCATTGTTCAACCACACTAAAAATGATTATTCAAAGTTATAAATATAACAAAGATTATTAGAGTGAAAATAGTTTCAAAGTAAATACTACATCAATTTGTTTCAGTCTTGTATGAACTCTGCTTATGTCTTTCTGCTCCCTATAAATCTACAAGACAGAGTAAGAATTTTTAAAAAGTATAATTAAACGATCAGCAGAAATCACATCCAACTGGACAGGCTTCATTCGGCAACATTAAGCCAAGAAATCCAACTCGCTGTAGTCTAATAAAACATTAATTTTATTAGACTTTCATGCCAACTGATTTCAGACTTCTGGTGGACTTAATAAAATTGCCTCTGAATACACAACCAGTACTGCCAGTACACTTTTCTGTGTTATATACTGTAGACTGTGCTTCTCTTTAAAAAGCGATGACGAATGAAGACTAAAGGCAAGTCATTAAAAACAGCTAGTAGGGTAAAGGGTACCTACCAGTGGACAAAACTGACAGCGATTATATTTTTACCAACTCTTTGCCTCTCTCTGGTGGTACATTTATGTATCACAGTCCATCACTTCAAACCACCCATAATGGATAAATGAAAAAAAACACAACTTTAGGATAAACGGTTTTATTCTTTTCTTCTACAACTGAATGTGAATTTAAGCCTTTCACACTAAATTCTTTGTGAACAGTGAGTAATAAACATTACAAACAATGGAAATGTTTTGCTCAAAGCTCAAAAGTACATTGCAACTTTAGATATGGAAAAACTGTAATCACAGCCATTTGTAAAATGTCATTCCTGAAATAAACCAACAATGAACAATAGATGTTCACATGCAAAAAAGGAAAATTAATTCACGTGTGCAAATATGCAATGTCGATCATTCACAAAATAAAATTTTCCTTTTACCTGTAGACAGCTTAAAACAACTTGCATTTGATGGGTGAACACTACCATCTTGAACAAACAAAAAAGTGCTTTGTAGTAATTTTTTCTTATTGTACCCAGTCCCCTTTACATCATGATGACACTCGACAGCACGGCTACATGTACTATTGCATGGCCATTGCAAGAAAAACAACAGCAATTGATTTACTAGTTTGTTTCCATGTATTACCTAAAGAAAACCCTTTATTTTGTCAAATTGTGGGGTGTAAAGCAACATGATCATGTCTAGGTGTCCATATGGTGGGATTTGTATACACACAGAACAATCCCCTATGGGGATAATACTTTCCCTATGAGGTTCTAGTAGGGCTGCCTTTAGCGTATGATGACACATATTATCATAAGAGCATTTTTTAAAGTATGCATTTTATGTATTTATTTATTTGGTACAATTTGGTCACTTTTACAATTCTGGAATTCATGTTTACAAAAACCTTGGCAGACGTTTTTTTCACAGATTTGTTGTTGAATTCAAAATGGCTACTTGGGTTTTAGTGAACATGCAGAGAGCCGGTTAATGGGAGTAACAAGACAATACTCTAAGACAGGATGGTAGTCATTATATATGAGGATTTAGTACATACAGTATGTTTGTACATTTATGGTTGAATACAAGAATACTATGGACACTACTCCCTTCTCTGAGCTAAGAAAATGGTCCAAAAAGTGCCTAATTAAATTACCCACTACCATAAAAAGGAATAAAAAGGGCGAAGGAAAAGATCTAGAATTATAGAAGGACCCCTCACCATACTGTTTTTTTTTGTCCAATTAAGGGACCTGGAATACATAAAATGTGTGAATTTATACAGTATCCATACCTGCCTCTCCAGTAAGATATGTGCTATAGCCGATATGTTAACAATAAATGCACTTAACAACTGATCAAGGGACAGTGTTCAATTTTACAAGAACCGTCATTTTGATTAGGATACATCTGATCCCCAATCAGCTGTCCAGTGCACTTAGTTGACTTGAATGGTCTCTGAATTTGCCTTTTGTTCGGATCTACTCAGTCTTCTTCCTGAGGGCAGGGCTGCTGTTCCAGTAGTAGAGAACCTGAGCTGTGATCACACCATTACAGCAAGAAGAGATGATGTAGGTGACAGCCATGAGGGAATCTCCTGTTTCCTGTACAGGGACATAGGACACATTCATATGGGCACCAAATCAGCATATTAGAGTGATTTCATCTGGATCATGTGACACTGAAGACTGGAACAATGATACAGAAAATTCAGCTTTGCCATCACAGAAATAAATTCAAAAATATTATGAAATAATAAATAAAATATTTTTAAATTTAAATAATTTCACAATATTAAGTTACTTTACTGTATTTTAATCCAGTACATTTTGTCTTGATGAGCATAAGAGGCTTGTATTCACTTTAATATGGCATGATAGCTCATTACGGTGGTGTTACCTGCACTGTAGTGAATATGCGGGCTAGAGAGCCAGCAAACAGCAGAAACACTGAAATAGCAGACAGCTGCCCAGTGTGGCCATTTGTGTAGTTGGTACCAGCCTGAATTAACTGAAGACACAGAAAATCAGATAAATACATTTCTGCTGGTTCAGTGGTTGAACAGGGTTGTTTTTCTTTTGGCCTAGCTTACCCGTCCAAAGATGATGGCTGGCATATTAGAGGCTTGCATGGTAGTGACAACAGACATGGGGATCATGGGAGAGAGGAGCACTGCCAACAGTCCAAAGTAGACTGCCATAAACCCCAAACCTGCACAACACAATCAAAAGGTAACAATTAAAAACTGACTATTAAAATAAAAAAATGCAACACAGTTTTTTAAATTTTTTAAAATGGATAAACATGTGGAATTGTCTTATTACCTTTGACGGTGTTTCCTCTATAGTGCTGTATGAGGAAACCAATGGTCACAGTTTGAAACATGAGAAAAAGTGCCTCACCCCAGGAACTGTCAAAAATATTCACACGCACATGTTTTATATCTTTGTTTCTAGTAGCCAGTTTTCCACTTTGTTGTTTGACATTTATACATGCATGGCATGTGTGTGTGTGTGTGTGTGTGTGTATGGACAAATGTTTACCAAAATGGTAAATAAATATGAAATTAGACTTAAACATATTTATGAAAGAGCGTCCCTATTAATGTACCTGAAAGGGAAGCTGTTGGCAATACTGTACGCCATGGTGCCTGTGATGGCAAACAGCTCTAGTAGTACAGAGTTAAAGCTCAGTCCCTCAGCACTTTTAGCACCAATCAGCTTTAGAATCTGAGGCAGCTTTACTATGAAGAAACATGCACAAATCATCAGTGTTAGAGGAAATTGTCTTGGTTTTATATGTGTTATAAAGATTTTCCTTACCTAATACAGAACCAAGGATGATCCCAATGCCTAGGCCTTTGCTGATTACAATCTTCAGACAATCCACTGTATAGATTTACAAAGAAGAACTTCAATAGTCAGACTTCAATATGATTGGCATGTAAAAAGTTGACCCACAAGTTTAATATTAGCCAAACAAATAACACATTTAATACAGACATTATTACTTTTTGTGCAAATTATAATGCAGATGACGTTTAACAATTTAACATGTATGATGTATACATGTATTTAAAAACTAAGAGTTCAAAATTTTGACAGCATTTACGGAAAACTCCGATTACAACCGAAGACACTACACCCAGTAAGAAACTTACATGTGTATAGTTTACAGAAGAGAAATCATCTTTGTCATTGTATTGTTATAAGTATTCCAGGAAATAATCTTTGAAATAGCTTCCATTTATCTATAAAGATGCAACTAAACTAATAAAATGTGAACCTACCGTGCAGAAGATTGAACTGTAAAAAGAACTCGTCATAACATCTTTCTGGCATTAAATAATTAACCAGAATATCTTTAAAAGGATCCATGAATGTTGTTTCTGCAACTGCTTCCGATGCCGCCATGATGCAAACGTCAAATGATCACGTGATGTATGTAGTGCGTTACTGTAGTACTTCCCCTTAATTTATGGAAATGCTTCTAGTAGCTCATGTTCCCGCGAGCTTACTTGTGATTGAATAGAGAGGTCTATATATTAAAATAAATTAATGCAGTTATTATTATTTGTGTTTATAAAATTTGACCTGTCCTTCTACCAGCAAAATGTGGCGCGATTGTAGGCTACCATAATGCCTATATCTAATTTCCCCCTTGCAAGTTTGTCCATTTCGACTTTCCGTAGAAATATATGAAGCGAATGCTGAAAATAACATTTCACCTGTTATAAACTTTTTGTTTCTTTGAATTATTATCCCGATTACTCAGACTCAAATGGACATGCATCGCTCAATAAGAAAAAGTGAATCTGGCATCAATTCCAACATTTCAGGCCACCCGTATTGCGTCTCAGTATTGAAAGAAGGCTACTGCACAGCTGAGCCAGACGGCTCGTTTAGAGCTGACGGTACCATATCTTTAATTAGTGGACCACAAACTATTCTAGTAGACACCGGGGGTCCTTGGGACCGAGACTTTCTCGTCGAAAAACTGAAGGAGAAGGGTATGACGCCAGAAAGTGTTGCTATAGTAGTCGGAACCCATGGCCATTCTGACCACGTGGGAAACTTGGGGTTGTTTCCAGACGCCAAAATAATTGTGGGATGTGACATAAGTGTGGGGGATCGATATCTACCAAACCAGCTGGCTGAGGGGCAGCCATATCATATTGATGATTTTGTAAGTTATTCAAGTTATTCCTATGTCATATAGGGCCATAACTAGACGTGACTTATAATATATATAATTATATTACATAGACACTAATTTGGTAATCCACTTTATCCAAAAGGTATCCATCATTCCAACACCTGGCCACATGGGCAGAGATGTCAGTGCCCTGGTAAAGGGAACATCAGAGGGTGCAGTCCTTGTCGCTGGAGACTTGTTTGAACGTTGCCATGATGAAGACTCCTGGAAGGAGCTGAGCGAGAACCCTCAGATACAAGAGACCAACCGTCAGAAGGCGTTACAGATAGCGGATGTAATCATTCCTGGACATGGGCCATTATTTAGAGTGCACAAGCAATCATGACATTGACGTAATCTTGGACCTAAGGTTGAGTTATAGACAGCAATGAAACAAAGAACACATTGATTTATATATCACCAGTGTGGCACAATAATTTGAAAATAGCACATTGGTGTTGACTCGTACCATTCTGTTCACACATTTTTCGAATGTAGCCTATTTCAAATTAGGCTACTGGCCATTCCTTTTTAGTTCAAAATAGGTATTTTCACACACTTAACTGCGTGGTTTAACCGCATGTATTACAACTTTTTGATTACAAAAATTATTCAAAATATTTTCTTTTGTGTTCAGCAGACAAAGAAATGTATACAGGTTTGGAACTTGAGAGTGAGTAAATGATGACAGAATTTCCTTTTTTGGATGAACTATCCCTTTAAGTACAATCATAATAGGCAATTAAAAACAGTTATCAAGTAATACATGACCATTTACACGTTTTTTTATGACCTCAATGTTAATTCATTGCATTATACTACCATTTGCTGTAACCCATTAAAATATATTTTTTTATGATTTATCTGTCAGTATAAATGTGTTTTTCTTCTCATCCTCAGCCCAAATCATCTTTAGGACCTGAAAACATTGCAGTGTATTAGCACATTTATTCCACTAGAGTGCTGTCAGAAATAATGGATGTAAATTTAGTTGAAAGAAGTGGTGACTCGTTATGCTATTGCTGTTTGTGCAGCATCATGTACATCAGATAAAGTTTATTAAGCTTATTAATATCAAATGTTTCTCACAGTGGTTAACTAAAGGATATGCCAGTCTCTGCACATCCTTGTTGCAATGTAAGCTTGGGGTGATGACCTAATTGGTGGTTGTTGTGGTGAACACACCGAGAACCAATTTGGACATCACCTCATTTCTCTAAATGTTATTTGTATTTGTTCAATTATTTATATTTAAATGAACCCATCTTAAAAATTAGATGAGCAGTTATAATAAATACAAATGTTCTAATAATAGAAATGTTCACATATCTGTACCTTGATCCCTTTCCCAATATGCTTGACCTATGGTGTCATTACATAAAATAACTGTTTAGATTCCTTATTAGAGGGCATGTGGGATCTGTACATAAGTGCGCTGAAAGGTTCAGAGTTCAGTAAAGAGCCACAAACACACACACCTCCAACAGCAGATAACATTCATTGATCAAATTATCCAAGATAGATTCCAGGATATTACAAATGTCATATAATGCCCATGAACAGTTATCATTGCAAGCATCACTTTATATGGATAATTGGCTAGCAATAACAAAAGCATTATGTAAGAACAATGTCTCCTTTGTGCAAAACCGTTTTCTGTCTAATAGCATCATTCAGTATGTTTCTAAGGACTGCTTTTGAAAGAGTGACAATGGCTGTTCAAAGTACAGTAATTTTTATGGCGACTAATACTGTATATGATAAAGATGTGACATCAGTGCCTGACCTGACGTCAAGTAGGCATGTTATTCTTGTCACATAGAGTATTTATAATCGGTCCTCTTATCAATTTAGCACTCGAGAATAAAGTCTTACACGCTTAAAGTCGGTTTAATATTTCTAAGCCTTAACGAAACAGAATATTTACATTATGTGTACAGGAAAGTGTGCCAAGTTTATTGGCATCAGCCTCTATCCGCTGGCACTGCTGTCCATCATCTGCAACATTTTTCTGTTTTTCCCTGATTTTAAAACCATTTATTCAAAGGAGGAAGCAGAGGGCTTATACCGTCTTACAGATGAGATCATATACATGGGAGGCATTGTTGGAGGAGGTATCTTGGTAAGGAAATTATATCTAATTGTATTATCGAGTTTTCCCTTGACATTTCTTTTGGTGTTATCTGACCAGTTTCTTGGCACTATTTAGTGCATCCATCCTGGCTTCTGGAATACATTGTAGGTTATATCTCTTCTTCAGAATACTTTTATGTTTATATGGCTACTGCTGTTCTCTTTTAGGTATTGATTCCTGCGATTCACATCCATAGCACTGGGAGGCAAGGCTGCTGTGCAAACCGATGTGGGGTGAGTTCTGCTAGGGTCACAGATTCGATTTATTTCTCTTGGACTACACACTTGACTTTAATTGAATTAGTGCCTAAGAAGGACAGCAGGTGTGTCAGCTTTACCTAGGAATATTCATCATTTTATTGGGATAGTTCACCCAAAATTGAATATATTGTCATCATTTACTTAACCCATATCATCCTAATTTTTTTTAAAGACTTTCATTGTGTAAGGTTGAAAATAATCAAAGATATTTGAAAATGAACAAAGACATTTGCTTTTACTGTTTGCTGTGTTTTTGTTTATATTACAACGCTTACATTTTTCCATTTAGTGAACCTTTAACTGACCTAAGTTGGTTGTGTTCTTTTTGTCTATTATAGATGTTCCTGTCCATTATCTTTGCTGCAATTGGTATGATTGGTGCTCTGTACAGTGGTGTTATAGCTGTGTTTGCTTTGATCAATGGACCAGTTTGCTTGACTGAAGATGAACAATGGAGCAGACCATTCATGAACAGGTGTGAAAATGATTGGTCCATCCCATCATCTCCAGTTTAAAAAGAACATTTATAGAAAACAATTCTAGAGCTCAGAGAGAAAAATGGCCATGACAACTAAAATATAACTTTTTTGGGTGCAAAAATGTGCAGGAGAGTAAAATAATGTTAACATAATAGTGTACATCAAAATAGGTTGTGTTGCTTATAGGGTTAGTTCACCCAAAAAGTTTAATTCTGTCATTAATTTCTCACTCTCATGTCGTTCCAAACCCTTAAGACATTCGTTCATCTCCGGAACACAGATGAAGATCTTTTTAAAGGAATCCATCATCAAATTGACAGCTACGCAACTACGACATTTACAGTAGTTTATAAAGAAATTGTAAAACTAATTCATATGAATTCAGCAGCTTATTAATTGAACAGATTTAGTTTAGGCTTTTATTCACATATAAACATTCATCAACGCACATCAGTTGTGGTAAACGGAAGCTCAAGCATGTTTGCTTGACGTGCGACAACCAGGTTCATTCTTGTGTGTCAAGTAGGTTCGGTTGAGCTTCTGTTTATGTTTGCTGATCATTGTTCAAATGTGAATGAAAGCATTATACTGCCATTTGCTGTAACCCATCAATATATATTTTTTATGATTTATCTGTCAGTATAAATGTGTTTTTCTTCTCATCCTCAGCCCAAATCATCTTTAGGACCTGAAAACATTGCAGTGTATTAGCACATTTATTCCACTAGAGTGCTGTCAGAAATAATGGATGTAAATTTAGTTGAAAGAAGTGGTGACTCGTTATGCTATTGCTGTTTTGTGCAGCATCATGTACATCAGATAAAGTTTATTAAGCTTATTAATATCAAATGTTTCTCACAGTGGTTAACTAAAGGATATGCCAGTCTCTGCACATCTTTGTTGCAATGTAAGCTTGGGGTGATGACATAATTGGTGGTTGTTGTGGTGAACACACCGAGAACCAATTTGGACATCACTTCATTTCTCTAAATGGAGTATTTGTTTAATTATTTTTATTTAAATGAACCCATCTTAAAAATTAGATGAGGAGTTATAATAAATACAAAATGTTCTAATAATAGAAATGTTCACATATCTGTACCTTGATCCCTTTCTTAATCCCTTTTCCTAAATTAAATCCGTTAATTATATAAAGCAATCAAGTCTCTTCAGAAAATTTGAACTAAACCGCTCAATTCAAATGAATTAGTTTTACGATCTCTTTATGACCTTTTGAAGAGTCATAGTGGTAATTGTGTAGGCTGTCAATGGAGGGACAGAAAGCTCTCTTTGATTTCATCAAAAATATCTTAATTTGTGTTCTGAAGATGAACGAAAGTCTTACGGGTTTGGAACGACCTGAGGGTGAGTAATGACAGAATTAAAAAAAATTTGGTTAACTGTCCCTTTAATGTCTTTTTGTTGTTGTTTTTATTATTTATTAATTTATTTTACATATTTTGCAGCACCGAAAACTACTTGGGAAACTCTGACATCTGGGACACTTGCAAAAAGCCAGAAAACGTTGTGCAGTTTAACATCGGCCTGTTTGCCGCCCTGCTTGTGGCTGCTTGTTTAGAACTGCTGCTCTGTGGATTTCAGGCGCTCAACGGCCTCTTTGGCTGCATCTGTGGTACATGCAATCGCAGAGAGGTATGTACTGTATATAAAGGTGACTTGATTTCTAAAGGTCAATCAGTTATTCATTTACTGCATTTTTTGCTGATGGTCTTACAAAAGCTAATAATTGATTGATTGATTGATTTATGGTTTCAGCAGGGTACGTTATAAAAAGATCTGATAGTGGGTCTAAATTATGCTTTATTCCTTTAGGTGGCTTAAGTTCAAAAGGACAACAGACCAGATAACACTGGATCAAGATGTATTACCAGACACTTGATCTCAGTACCGATCGGTGACCATTAGAAAATGTGGAAGAGAACAGTAACTAACAAGACAGGACCTGTGAAATTTACTCTAGTGATTAACATTATATCTTCTTGATTGAAATATTGTTTGCATATGTCATACTGAGAAAATGTTTGCATCAGAAAATGTATGTCTTACTTTTTGCATACTGAGAAAATGTGTCCGGAAACTCACTGACCCATCCATGTGAAAAAAATGGGTTCATTTGTTGTGTTAATGTCAATAGTTAAAGTTTTATTTTTCTTGTTTCATATTGTAAAATATTTAGATATCTTTTAATAATAGTTCAATGTTATGTTACAATTAATGTATTTATATTTACATAGAAATTTTAAGGAAGGATTGGGTGGTTCTTGACATTTATGTCAGGCAGACCTTTTTTGACTTTAATCTTAATGGACCCAGATGTTTAACCCCATTTTTTTCTAAATAAAACTGTTAACAGGTTTTGGCTGTTTTATTGCATGTTTCTCTTTTTTGATAATCGATGTCACCTATTACTGAGGAGTTGAATGTGGTTTTTGGAAGAGAAGTGTTTTTCTATAGTTGTTTTATGTTGCAAGATAGTTCATTAAAAAGAAGACAGAAATGACTGGCACTCACCGCAAACTCATTTCCTGAAGTAAAGGCCATCGATGAGACTGCAACATAAGAACATAAGAACAGTCTTGCATCAGTACCAGCAACCAACCGAAAAGAAACTCTCTTCTACATAACAAAAACGGTGAGTGTATTTACAACATCCACGTTTTAATTTTTCAAATAAGGAATCTTTGACAGCTTTGAGTTTTATGTAATACCTGTTTTAAGGAACCATTTATTCACATCAAATGTGTTCAATAAAATTCCTTTATCTGAATGAGACTTTTTAAAATTTATTTATGTTGACATCTAAAATATTGTAAATGTAAAGTATACATTTGAAAGATATTAAAAGGTGTATTAGTGGCATTTGACTTCTCTACATGGGCAGGCTTGTCTTTTAATAACTTGTGTATGTATATGAAACATTGTTTGCATGTGTCATATTGAATAATAGACTGAGAAAATGTGTCTAGAAACTTTTTATATATCTCTGTCTATAAATTACAGAAACGTCTGTCTGTCTGTGTGTGTCTGTTAACTTGACAGGTGTCTTGATACGGGCACGAATAAGTGCAGTGCCGAGTTTGACGTTTTTTGGATGAGAAATGCTAAAGATATTGTTATATATATCGTAAAAAAGAAGCACACTCAGAAGGTTGTGGTTTAAAAATAAACATTCTGACATTATGGGTTGTGGTTTCATCAAATCATTATGTCAGCATCAGTAATTGCTTTCTACCATGCACAAATAAAAATGTCACTGAACTTTTGCTGTGTAATTGTAACAATGAGCACTCAAACACACCAAACCAACAATTAATAAAAATACAGACTAAAACTGATTTTGCACGCGCAAAATCAGAGAACTGAAATATTTTAGTTGGTGTGCAATGAATCTAAAATATATGAAAGTTTAATTTTTATCTTTACATTATGGAAAATAATGAACTTAATCACAATATGCCATTTTTTTTAGAAGGTAAAATTAAGACATGTTAGTTTAAATGTATTTATTTTAATTTAGTGTGCAAGTATTAGACTATACATATATTTAAATAGCAAAACTGCAACTGAGTTTGACAACTTTGACATTTTGTTAACCCATCTTCTGTTCCACGGTAAAAACAAGGGATGTACAGTACAAACAGCATAAAAAGTACCAAAAGAGTTCATGTACAGAATTCTACCCTTGTACAGAATTCTGGCAAGATCTGAGATGCACATTGTACACATTTTATGGGATGTTCATGTAACTTGACCTTTAATACACTGGTTTCTAAATGCTTTGATTTGGAGGAAAGGTTTACTCTCTGACCCCTTTTTAAAGTTTCCTACTGACACAAGCTACTGTATGCTTGCAATACTTTGAAGAACTTCTGCATGTAAATAAAAAGCGAGATGCCTTCTTGGTGCAAGTTTCTTTTGAGATTGATAAGCCTGTTATAACATTTCATTACACAACCCTTTGTTTCTCTGTCATTACAGGCTATTAAAGACTAGTCAAGGAGGTAAATCCTAAGATCAGCAATGTCAAATTATACATGTTCGAATTCAACACAAGGCCATCAGCAGAAGGTGGTTTTTGTTACTGTGTATTCAGTGGTCTTTATATTTGGACTGACCCTCAACCTCACGGCTCTTGTCATTTTTTTCCGCAACTCTAAATCAAGGTCGCACACCACCGTGTACATGATTCACCTAGCCTTTGCTGATATTCTTCTGGTTTGTACGCTTCCAGTGAGGATCTATTACCACGGGGGTTTGGGGGATCCGAACCATAAATTCTGTGATGTTACCGGTCTCGTACTGCTAAGTAACATGTATGGCAGCATCTTCCTCCTCATGTGCATTAGCTTTGACCGCTGCATAGCAGTCTGCTTCCCGTTGTCTTATCACGTCCGTGAGGCCCGCAAGAAAGCATGGTGCGTGTGTCTGGGAATCTGGATGCTAACTATCGGAACGAGCTTACCGATCTATTTCCAAAAGTTCAGTTCCACTGCAGAGCAAAACAACAACATGTGTTTTGGAAATTTTCCTAGCTATGCCACTCAAACAGCTGCTCTCATTTCCACGCTAATTGTTGGGTTTGGGATCCCACTAACCGTTATGATTCTCAGCTCATGGGGGCTCATCCGGGCCATAAGCAAAAGCACGGCTGTTCAGAACAGTGACCTAGTAGACAGCAGAAGGATTAAAAGGATGATAATAATTAACTTGGCGATCTTTCTGTTTTGTTTTCTGCCGTATCACGTTATGCTTGTGCTACTTGCCTATAATCCTCCCCAGATCAGGCCATGCTCACTGTTAACAGCTTACCAGTACAGCCTCATGATAGCTTGCCTGAATGCAGTGCTGGACCCCCTGGCGTACTACTTCACAACAGAGACGTTTAGAAGGAAAATGGATGTTGAGGCTGTACAAATGAACAGCTCGGACGGAAACAACCGTTCACGTGCCCCGCTCACATAAGCGCCACCTCAACTCAACTCTGAAGATAAAAATGAATGTTCATGCAGGTCTCATGCTTAGTGACATATTTTACAAAACTATTATATTTTCATAGCTATCTGTTTTAATTGGCAGGAAAGGTGTAGATGAGTGATAGATCACTCGCATATGACTTGAAAAATGAAGAAAAAAGGAAGCCACAAGTATTTTCAGCCTTCTGGGTGAGCTGCTGACTGCATGCACACAGTGTGTGAAAAAATGAGTGTTCTGTAAAGTCTTCTACTTTTAGAGGGCATTGGTTTTTTCTCACATATGCATTTATGAGAAAGTAAATGACTTGTTTAGCCATTGACGTGGAACCAAAACATAAAAAATGACTCAAAAAGTTTTCAAAAAGGACTGTCACTGGGAAGCCTTTGTAATGTGTTATTTCAAATCAAACATGATTGTCAAATTAGGATAATTATTTACAGTGAACATGTTCTAAGACAGTTAGATAAGAGCATTATATCTACATTTACATATTTGTAAAGTTTCTACATTTAGTTAACGACTCATAGCCTTTTAGTTAAGGTACTACTGCAGCAGTGGTGTTTTTGTTACATTTTTAAATGTTACTATTACATGATAATTTTGCATGTTTAATTTTGAAATTTTGTTACTTTTCCATAAAATAACATGGACATATGTGCTTAGATAATTGCTTAGAAAGTTTTGGTATTAGTATTGTTAAATACTTTTTAAAAAACCACCAAAACCCTCTTTCCTGCACGATTCCACACCCTTCCCCCTCTCTACCACATCCGTTTGACCTGGTGCACATAGCTTGTTCTGAGTATAATCACAGTTCATTTAAGTCTTTTGTATAACGCAAATCTTCTGATGTGTAAATGTGTTAATAAAAGTGATTAATATTCTCTTTTTGCAGTTTTAATTATTGTTATCCATTCATGTGATTTTCTTCTTGAGATGTCAAAGAGAAAAAAAAAAAAAGAGAAAAAAAACTTGTCATTAAAGAAGCACATTTCATTGGACAAGCAGCATTAAGCACTGGGGTGAATTCAGGGTGATTGGGACACCAATAGACCTGATTTCACCCAAGATCGCTTATAGAGGGGATAGGTCCGATGTTCAGGGATAAAATCATGCCAAAATAAATAAAGATACTGGTAACACTTTACGATAAGGTTCATTAGTTAACATTAGTTAACCACTATAGTTAACATGAACTAAGAATGAACGATACTTCTTCAGCATTTATTAATCTTAGTTAATATTAATTTCAACATTTACTAATACATTATTAAAATCAAAGGTTGTATTTGTTAAGATTAGTTAATGCACTGACTAATATTAACAAACAATGAACAGCTGTATTTTGTTATCAACGTGTTATCAACTGACATTAACAAAGATTAATAAATACTGTAACAAATGTTTTGCTCATTGTTAGTTTGTGTTAGTTAATCCATTAACTAATGTTAACTAGTGAACCTTATTGTAAAGTGTTACCAATATATTGATACAGATGCATGTAAATACCCACAATGTGTCTTAGTGCCTGACTGACTTACCCAAAAGTGCCCCATGGGAACTGTACCTTACTTTCTCAGAGTCAGAGTATGAGGTAGCATATCAGCTAATGCATTCTTTTTGCACTAACGTCATTGTTGTCAATTGACCACCCCCTGGCGGTAGACTAAAGCAAATCTTTTAATAGCAATTGTATAATGGAACACAATTGTCTGTCGAGTTAACTAACTTTGTATTAGTAATGAACGATTAGGGGCCCAAATAGGCCCTATTTTAGGCTATTCATGATCATGTTGATAATTTTTGTTAATTTGTTGCAAGTCGATATTCTGATAAGCCTAACGCCTTCAAATAAATCTAAATTTTCCCCAAATACCTATGCTACTATAAACAAGAAACCAATTATTCAGGAATGAAAACTTTACAGCTATACTTGGAAAGGGCCTATACATGTACAGTGTTAGTTGGCTTATACATAGTGCAATTTGTGTTGCAAATCTTAAAATGTGGGTTGCTGTGAAAAACCTAAGGTCATGACTATAAGAAAATCCACAATAGGCTGCGGGTGTTTAATGGTTTCCTGAGCCATTGAAGCTTTGAATGAACTGATTTGTCTTTAAAAATTGACGTGTACAGCTGATTAATATTTTTTCATGTAGGCCTATAATTTAAATGTTAGGCTAATTCTATTCATTTCTAGGGTGTACATTTTTACTTTTTTAAACTATTTGCCAAAAACGTTTCCGTTCACAAAAAATTCTTAAAACGTAGCACTTATTAAATTAATGTTTAATTTTACACGTTTTTTCCTGGTTGGTGACAGCAAACTGTCAATTAATCACAACCAATTCTCCTATTTAATCGAATCAGTCTTTCTGTGGGCGCTGTGTTTTTCTGGGCTGCTGAAGAGTTTAGGAAGGCCATTAGGGCTTGGCACCCTGTCTATTATTCCGTTGACTGTGGGTCATTATGGCGGGACAGAAAAAGAGATCTTGGCGTGCCTCAGTGGAGTGTGCCCGTCCCGAAGCTGAAAAGAACAATGGTAAAGGGGTAGAGGGGATGGGTCGCGCGTTGTGGAGGAAGGGGTGGGAAACTAGGAGATAATAGTAGTTCTTCCACTGTGAAAACACTTAAAACTAAGATTTCTTTGCTATTGTTGCGCGTTACCATCCTCCAACCTTTACCATTCTCTCTTTGTTGGGGTAGCGGATACCCCATTCTTGTTTTTGTTTACAAATTGAATAACATTGTATCTAAAATTCAATAGTGAAATAGGCATATATGTTTTTAAATGCAACGTGATGAATTTAATGTCCTTACCTCTATGCTCTATACCAGGTTAAAGGACAGAATTTAACAGGATAATTAACAATTTTATGCATCCACAGGTGCATCCATTTTGTATAACATCAGTTTTCATTTGAATGTTTCCTAAATAAAGTGAGAGACACTTTAATTTTTTTTTTAAAGCGTGTAACTATTTCTGAAAGTGAGTCACTTGTGAAATTAAACTTTTGAACTTCTACAGCACTATGCGTGGAACGTGGGATTTGTTCTATTTAATAGGCCGAACCCGAGACTGTGGGAAATTGTGCAGCAAAAAGCACCCATGTATTGTCATGGTAATTTCGGTGGGTGGAGGTTTGAGGGGGAGAGCGAGTAGGCTACATGTTAAACGAGGTTAAGTGAGCTTGTTTAGTTCCTAGTTTTATCAAGCCTACGCCACCGAACTTTCAACAACTTTCAGAAATAGTCGTGGGAAAGCGAAAAAGTTTCTTGTTTTTAACTAGAAGTGCAGAATAATGACGGCCTCCAATATCGGCAATGGCCCGGAGAAGAAATTCAACGCAAAAGAAGAGCGAAAGGTATGTGACGACCCTCTCGTGATTTTGTGTTGTTTTGTGATGTATGCAACCATGGCAAAATAATAAGTACTCATTTGTTAATGGGGGATACAAGTAGAAGGCGTTTAAATAACTGAACATGAAACAGGGACATTTTTAGACAAGTTTACAGAGCAGCTTCAGCTTCAGCTATATGCACAACTTCCAGACATGCTGTTTGAGTGTCCTCTGGTAATTTTATATTGAATTATCTAAGGAAACCACAAGACCTAAATGTCAGAAATAGCAGTAGCACTTACTAAATGGGCTATTTCATAAAACAATAAGATTTTTTTTTGCATATCTAAACATTAAGTATGTAACTTTTAAATATTGAGTAGTTCATTATAAATATGTAAACCTTCTACTTGAAAAGAAATTGCAATTAGCATGTTTTTTGTTGTTGTCATGCAGTCTTAAATTGATTTGCTCTGATTGGCTCAAATCAGTTGATACATTTCAAGTAGGCTACTGCTGTAAGAGTTTGACAGTGATTAAGTATTGAATCTTAAATAACTATTGACATGATTGAGTAACTGTAGTCAAGACTTTACAGTCGTTTATGTTAAATAATCACATTTAATGAACTAATTTGGGATGTCCAGAGAATATTTCACACTTCAGACATGCACCTTGCAGATTTGGCATGTGTATTGTGAGTCTTATATTATAAGATTGGTAGTTAGGGTTAGGGTTAGGGAATTAATCCCTTGAGGATGTCTAATGAATATTTCATACACACTAAAACCAGCTTGTTTATAATTTTAGCTGCGGAAACCCTTGATAGAGAAAAGACGCAGAGAGAGGATAAACTCAAGCCTTGAGCAACTAAAGGGTATAATGGTGGATGCCTACAATTTGGATGTAAGTGACCCAAATAAATATCATTAAAATATAAACACTCTTTCTTTATATTTGAAATCTATTTTCATCAATATAATTCAAATCATTTTAATACATTTATATTAAAAAAAAAAAAATGAAAATAAATAAATTTAAATGGCATTTTCCCTTAAACTTTTCCCACAGCAATCTAAATTGGAGAAGGCTGATGTTCTTGAGATAACAGTTCAGCACATGGAGAACCTTCAAAGAGGTCACGGACCAGGTTAGGCAGACTTTTTGGGCTAAAACCATTGAGCCTACTTTTTCCAACACGTACATTTTAAGTTAATATTATTTCAAACATATAAACAAACTCTACTGATCTTTAAGGGGAAATGCATGATTGTTTACATAAAAAATAAATTATATATATCATATTATTGAAGTATACAACTATAATTTTTCCCTGGTTGACTTCAATGTACATGTATTAGAATCATTGTTAACATTTACTTTTAAAAGTATGATAAAAGATCTATAAATAAGATCAGGTGCTTAATCTATATGTAAATCTATATGTGTACTGATGATGATTTGAGGGCAGTAAATGTTTTGCCTTTGAACTGTGCACTTTTTTTTTTGGTATGCACTGAGCACTTGTATTTTTATTGCCTCTAAATAAAGACTTTAGACAATTATTTTTCTCACAGGAAACTGTGTGCAGGATTTTATTATGATTACATGGGGTAAAATCACTCCCATGCTTCTATTTTGCTTTGATTTTCAGGTGGTAGTCACAGTCCAGGCACTGGGTTTGAGTCTCGACAAAGATACGGTAGCGGGTACATTCAATGCATGCATGAGGTGCACAACCTGCTCCTGAGCTGCCCCGGGATGGACAAGACTCTGGGTGCACGTCTGCTGAACCACTTGCTGAAATCTCTTCCCCATATCAGCACTGAGGCTGGTAGCACAAGTTCTGTTGGCAACCCAAGCCCTGTTCCCCTGTCCCCGACCCATTCCCCTTTAAACCTGCCTTCCTTACAGGCTCACCCTCTCCACCTGCACACCCCTCCATCTCCTTCCCCACCCTCCAGTCCCACTCACTCGCCCAGACTCCCACTGATTAGAGAGAGACCCCGAGAACAGCCCTCTCCCCCCAGGTCTCCTTCCCCTCAGTCTCTAGCACAATCGGCCCTTCCCCCTTTCTTTCTAGGGGTCGATCCTTCCATGTGGAGGCCCTGGTGAATGAATCCAGCACAACCCCCTCATTTGCCCTCCCCTTGCCCTTCCTGGCCTGCCCTCTTCTAATAGTTTCCATTACATTTGATGTCTTGAAAGGTTGTAGTGCTTTCCACTCAGACGGGTGCGTCATATTGGGTTACAAAGTCCCACGGGGATGTGTGGTATCATTTAAAGCACTGTTCTGCATGCTTAGAAGCAAATTATGTTATGTGCATGCTTTTAGGGTATGATCATAAATGAGACCAAAGCTGCCCTCATTGACTATATACTAGTATTGCTGCATTACTACTTATAGGCAAAGTTTAGATTACCTTACTTTGGTTTTAATTTTTTTAACAATGTTTTTTTTACTAGCTGGGTTTTAGATGTGGTGTATTTTGTACATGTAGTAAAAGGGGTTTGTTGAAATTATGCATATTTCTCTAACTTAAAAGCAAAACACTAATAGTGACTCAGAAAGGGTAGAATGGACAATATCATTTGTGAAAAATACTCCATCCTTGTATATTACAAGAAGTGAGGAGTCTGACTAGTACCTCATATTGAAGCAGTTAAAACTGATTTCCTTTATGAAAAATCAGAACTGTGTATTGTTTTTGTACTCTCAAAACATTTGAAAATGAAGATGATTCTGATAAAGGTAATTTTAAAATAATAAAATAGATGATCAGTTTGTGTGTGTGTGTGTGTTTTTTTTATTTATTTATTTTATAGATATATATTTAACACCGTTTACCTGATATCTTGCTGTTAACCTAGTGACAAACAAAAACTGTTACAATTTAGATTTTATTTTTATACTTTTACTAACAGCATCACAGGCATTTACTCCTAAATGAATGTACTCAAATTACAATATTTTGTACATTCCATTGTATTTTCACTTATTATGCCAGTAATTTTAACTTAATTTGATCTACTACATCTTATATACTGTAACTTTGCTTTCCATTCAATACATTTCATTGTAAATATGAAAATGAGAACACACTTTTTTGGCTAACTTCCATAGTATTTTTTTCCTACAATGGACGTAAGTGACTTCCGTGGACTGTCTGCTCACCAACATTCTTCAAAAATATCTTCTTTTGTGTTCAATAGAAGAAAGAACAGGTTTGGAGGGAGGGTGAGTTAATTATGACGGAACTTTCATTTCTGGGTGAACTACCCTTTAAGGCAAACAATATTCGTCCTATAATATGACAAAATGGTGCAATTAAAACAGCCTCTAGATGTCACTATTTACTAGTCACATGCTATGTCACAGAATTACTAGTCATGTTAAAATAATTAAGATAACTGCCCCCTACTGGATTATCACCCATCTCCCTTGACTTTTACATGATACAGCTAAAGATAATATCTCTATAAAACATTTATTTCTCTATTAAACATATAAAGACTTAAGATGCAAAAGCCTCTAAGTCCGTCTAAAGTTTTTGTTTAATATTAACATTTTTACCAGGCTCACTATCGTTTTTCTGAATGGGCTGACTGAGGCTGGAATTTAGTAAGTTTGAAGTGAAAGTATTTGATGAACGTATAGGCCTACTATGTGCGGAGAGCATTCACTCAATATTATGATCTTATTTTTGACAGAGGTGGCTTTTAGAGGCTTTTGCATCGGAGGTCTTCATTTAGCGTTAGCCTTCAGTAAATAGGTTAGAGTGGGGGAAATGCCCCCTTTAAGGACTGTAATTTTTCTGTGAAACAAAAGGTTTTGTCTAGAATAGTTATGTTTTTAGTGACAGTGACAAATTATAAACCAAGTATGAAAAATGTCCAAAGTTTTCATGCTATTACATTTTTAACAAAAAATTAATTTGTAAGCTACCAAGCATGCGTTTTTGCCCTTAGCCCACAGGTGGGGTAAAATGCCCACACTCTGACAAAGCAATTTCCTTTACATTTACACCAAAATCAGAGTACAAGTAGACTAGTTTTAGCTTAAAATTTAAAAGACAAGCCAAAATAACAGTAGATAACTGAATCTGAATATTTATTAAAGAACCATGCTGAAAATCAGCCTATTTAAAAAAATATTTTTTAGCTGATGCAAACTGGCTGGCTTATGCTTATTTGAGGTAATTTTTAAATATAAGTCCAAATATTTGTATTCAACCACCTAGTTAGATTACATTTAATGTAAACAAAGGATGTGATGTTTAGAACATTGTAAATACAGTAATTATGATAGTGGGAAGCGACCACCCCAAGTGGCTGGGTGCAGATTAGGTTTGAAAAAACAAATTGTCAAGGGGGCGTTTCCCCCCACTCTTCCCTAAAGTTTGTGATTTAAGCAGGTTTTGGATTGGAGCAGGCATTGGAGTTTGAAAGTGAACAGACAGTATTCAGGTGGACGCATATTTAAGTGATGTTGTAGACCCATATACCTGGATGTCAATCATTAATCTGATGTATCATTGATATAGGCTATATTCCAAAAAAATCTTTTTTACTGGAAATTAAATAAATAAGCTAAATAATAATAATAATCATCATCAAATCTGGAAACCATGTAATGAAAATTTGATGCAGGACTAATAGGTCTACAACAAAAGACTTGACAGTAGCCTACTATCTCTCAACTCCTCGTTTTACATTCCTGATAATTAAAAAGGATCCATATGGTCAAGATGTGAGTCACAATTGCGAGAATGGAAAACAAGCATTTTTTCTTGTCATCGTCAATAACAAAATGACAATATAATTTTGGATGGAATGAGTTAGGGTTCCAGCTGTTTCGCCAAACATGTGGTTCATTATAGGGCCATCGGTGTTTGGACACGTCCAGGTGGCAAATGACCGTTTCAACAAGACAAAACAGGACTGGGATGGCCAATATTTATCTTCTAACTGGCCCCTTTGTTGACAGAACAAGGTTGCTTAGTTTTGCTTATAAAGACTTTCATATTTTTGTCTTTAAGTTTGTGAGCCCCATGCACATACCGAAAACATTGGCCAAGCATTATTCATATACAAATTACTAAAAAGACTGGGTTTCAGTGACCACGCTCAGTTTGATTTCAGACGATGAAAACTTTGAGCCTTGTGATCCCCAGATTCCCCTTGAGGTTCATTATTCAGTATCAGCTGGCGGAGCAAGAGCTCAGAGATGAATGGGGCTTTTGTTTAGCTTTGGATATTGTATGTGAGCAAAACAGATGGGGGTCGCATAGTTTGGGTGTACAGTGACACATAAAACCTTGAAGTTGTCAGTTCTTCAGTGTCACAAGCAACAGACCACACATTGATCCCACTTTATTGTCTTTAAAATTATGGCAAAATTTAACACTATAGGCATATGTAAGGCCTTTTGATACCAATTTACATGACTTTAGAATGAATTCAAAGAAAACAGAATATTTGAACATTTAAAAAATGTTTTGTCACATAACAGGTCGATTTAAAATGAACTAGTGAGGGTAAAATGTGATTAAGCTTTATGGAGATATTGACAAGATACATACACTTCCTAACTTAACTCTTTTAACCTAAAATAATAGCTACGTAATTCATGAATTTTAACTTGAAATTGTACACAAATTTGTAATAGAATTTTGAATCTTTAATTAAATTTTTTTATTTTAAACGTTTAATTATAAACCTAAATTTTGGTCACGTCCTTATAAAGGCCCACACATAGATAGACATACACTCTTAAAAATATATTTGTGCAAGAACCATTTTTGGTTCCCCAAAGAATTGTGTGAATTCTTAGTGTGAATAACATTTTAAAAATCTAAAGAACCTTTTTTTTTACCAAAAACCATAAAAAAAAAAAAAACTTGGAATGGAAAGGTTCCATGGATGTTAAAGGATCTCCAAGGAACCATGTATCATTAAAGAACATTTATTTTCATAGTGTCACAGATTTCATTATGGATTCAATTAGGCTAATGAATAAATGATTGTTCTAACACAACTGTCACTTTTATTTCTGCAGTGTTGCAACAAAAGCACTTAAATGTAGTATGGGATGTTGCAGCAGACAGGATAAAGTTACACTCTCCCTTCGGAGTGAAAAGAGCGCGCCGCGCGTCCACGCACAGAGCTGTCGGGGATACAGTAATGGATGGGGGTTGGGACAGATGGATTGTCTTAGTAGGCAGACGCGAGGAACTTCTTAAACGAGTAAGATCACATTTAATGTAATTTAAAGGACAGTAAACTATCTCAGCGTGGTGGGCTGTTTATCAACACAAAACTTTGTTGCCAGTTGGTGGATAACGGAAGACTCGCTTAGGCTTAATTCACAGGGAATGCGGGAGTGCCGCGCGAACTAACATTTCTTTGCTCTTGGAGTAGCCTAAAGGAACAGCCACAGATTTGCAGACGCCTCTCTGAGACACAATTTGGGTAAGTGGACCTGATAATACAAACAAATACGAATGACAGTGGGGTGCATTTCCAACTTCAGCGTCGTCCAGGGTTGTTATATTAAAATATCTGAATCTGACCGCATAACAGTTAGCTTACTGATACTGATAATTATTTTCTGGAAACCATTTGCCCTGCGATTAAGTTTTACACTTTATTCGCTCTTCTGTATAGTCAGGCTACTTTTTAGTCACTTATATTTTATTTAGGCTTATTCTGTTTACTTTTGTCCTGAATACGTATCGGGTCAACATCTAATGACATATCCACCCTATAAAGCCCTTTTCCGTTGCTATAGTCATCCCGAGCAAATAAGTAGATTATTAGGTTATGGGGTCGATTAGTGAAGGTAAGCTTGTTTAGCAGCTGCTAAGTTTCTTGAAGGGTTTCTTTGGTCTCATGTTAATGGCCTGTGGAACAAGGTCGGACTGTTGTCCACTCTCCAATTTTCCACACATATGCAACTTTCTGCAAAGGACCAAATGTTGTCTTGTTCTGAAGTTTCACTAGGGGATTGTCTTTCACACACAAAGCGTAAAGGGAAAGTGAATCCTCCAAAAGTGCTGCCATTAGTCACTCACCCTCTGTTTTTCTAAACCTGACTGATTGACTTTCTTGATTTTTGGAAGAATATCCTTGCCACTTTTTCATTATAAAAATGATTTATGACTGAAGCTGTCAAGCTCTGAAATGATGAAAACAACAGCAACAAGAAGAAGAAGAACAACAACAACAAAAAACACCTCATATCATAAAAGTGACCCATGTGGCGTAAGTGCGATAGCCTATGTGACCGACCAAAATGAAAATGATCAAGCTTTCATTGGCACATTTGTGAGAGAAGCATGTTGAGTTATTTTTAGTTTAAAACTTTTGTTTCGTTGGTTGTTATAGTTCACAAAACTGGTCTGAATGATACGTTCCTGAATTGATTTGATCTGTGAAAAGAAGCAGCAATAAAGACTGCTGTATTTTATGGTTTTTGATGTTATCTATCTATTATAGAATGTATTATTCTAGAGCAGGATTCTGGATGGAAAGAGGTACACCAAATATTTCAGATGAACTGAAATGTTCATTTGGAGGATTATGTGTCACTGTTTTATCACTGGTTCAATACCTGTGTTTTGTTTCTTGAACAGACAACATGGACGGACACTTTTCAGGACCATCAGTTTTTATTTCCACTCACAAATATTTTAAAGATTGCTTTAACAGATTGTCCAATCATACCTCATTAATGCTTATTATCTGGTGATAGGCCAGAGGTCTACCACAGTTAAACGAAATAGGGTTTAAGTCTATATATAGGCATGCATGTAAAGGACTACTGGTACCTCAAGTCAGTAAGCCAGCCTAGAGTAAGTCACACCTCTGTTCTGAGACAGCAAAGAAAAAGTGCTATGCAACTAACTGTATAATCATGTATGGGATAGCTAAATAAATACATTTATCAAGGTTTAAAAGGGAAGAGAAAATGCTTCACTTACCATTTGGTGACGTCAAAGGCTGTGCATCAGTAGCCAATTTAGGTAAATGCCATTGCCAACATGATCAGGTTGCGTGTCATGCCCTCATCCTCAAAAAGCCATGAACAAAACTAAACAAAAGCTAAAATGAACCAGACTAAATTAAATATGGGTTCACTTTCAGCTATAAGTATCAGCTCAAATGTTTTGGGCAGTGAAATATTGGATGCAGAGAGAATGAAACCATTAAAGTTAAGAAGCATTTAGAAACCAAACACTCAAACTATAAGATGCCTGCCCTGTTGGAACGGTATCTGAACACAATAAAACAAATCATCAAAAAATAAATTAAAAAACAAGAACTATGCATATATTCCAACTATGCATTTCATGTTAATTTTATACATAATAAATGTTTACCTTTTTGTTACGTTTGCCCAATAACATATTTTCGTATTGTTTGTCGCTTGTAAAATCTGGGTCCTGAAACAAAACCATGCACAATTTTAACTAATAAAAGATATGAAAGCTTTTCATCACCATATACAGTCACCTTCATATATTACCTTTATGCACATAATTCAAGCTACAGGCAGCTTATCATCAGATTCACTGCATTCTAAGATGCAGCAAAGGGGAAGTGACTATGTGTGAAGAGTCAACAGAACTCAGAGTCATGCTTGGTTTACAAATCTTCCATTCAGACAGTTGATAATCATATGTGAGATAAAGGTTCTTTATTGACATTGATTGTTCAATAAACAACCTTTAACATACATGGAATCTTTTGATGGAATGAATGGGACTTTATAAGTTCTTTAGAAATTATAATGTTCTTTACACAAAGAAAAAGAGAACTGCTTGCTGAAAAGTTCTCTGGGGAACCTGTGGCTTTTATGGTTCTATCGCATTTCTGTGAAATTTTGTATCAATACTGTTGCCTTAGCAACTTACTACAAGGCACTGTTCCAGCAATTAGCGTACTGTAAGCTGCTTTAGAAAAAGCTAAAGCTGCTAAATGGCAACTAATTGCATTAAGTCATCCAGAAATCCAATTGTGGAACCAATATTTTTACACAAAGATGTCCAGCATGTTTACATTTATGTGCAACAAAATGGATTAAGAACATTAATGTTTTTTAATAACATAACAAAAAAAAAAAACGTGGTAAAAGAGGTAAAATCCTGGAAACCAGATACAGGAAATCTAAACCTGACGTCTACTTTATTGAAATTCATTCAGTGAAATGAGTCCTTGTTGAAAATTGCATATTAACTATTTGCCTGTTGTTAAAGAGTTCACTTTAAAACGAAAATAAGCCCATGATTTACTCACCCTCAAGCCATACTAGGTGTAAACACCTGGCTTGAAGGGGTGAGTAAACCGAGGGCTAATTAAAGTGAACTACTTTAAGGGTGAACTTTAGGCAAAGAGCTGTTGTGGATCAGGCAATACAGGTGCTCGACTAATGAGCATTTCACTCCTTATCTTTGTGGGGATACAAAAAAAGAATGTGTAAAAAACAAAAGCACTGATGTTGAAAGTAATGTGCATGCTGTGACAAAACCGAATCCTTTCCCTCAACAAAATCCGATCACAAGCGGTCACAGGAGACATACAAGGTGTAAATGGCCATCTGTCCCACTTGTGATCAGGGCCTCAAAAATAACAGTTTTGTTTAGAAGCTTTTGGAGCTGCGTACTTGCTTCCAGGATTATTGAGTGAGTGTTATTGGTTCTATTTTGAGCTATTTGTCATCCCAAGAATCCCTGAAGCAGTTTTCAGTTTTATTAGATTTCATCTGGTAAGCGGGTGTTAGTTAACCTTTTTAGAGGACATGCCAGTGTTTTCTGCACTGCTATTCAGCATCTCTTTGTTGCATTGTCCTCAGGCAACACTGAACATAGTGCAATGCTGCAATCCATGATGTCCGATTTGAATAATTTCATCTGCATAAACTCTTTCTCTATCTCTTTCTTATAATCAACTGCAAGCTACATTTCCCTGCAAGCAATAGCCGTCATTTCACTGTCTACTATTGACCCACTATATCGGGTCATTAGTGCAAATGTATCTTCGTTTTTTGCCAAAGAGGTAAATTTCACCCTTTAAGGAGTAGTTGCACTTTAAAATGAAAATTAGCCCATGTGATTTAATTACTCACCCTCAAGCCATATAGGTCCTAGGATGCCTTGAGGGTGAGTAGCCTAAAAAATAATGGGCTCATTTTCATTTTAAAGTGATCTACTTTAAAGTGTTGTACTTTAACAACAGGCAAATGATTCATACGACATTTTCAACAAGGACTCATTTCACTGTATGAATTTCAAGACATCAAGTTTAGATTTCCTGCATCTGGTTTCCTGGATTTTACATCTTTTACCTTGTTTTTTTTCTTTTTTACCTCATTGGCGATATTAATGTTCTTAATCCATGACATGAGTAACCCACTTCTAGCCAATAACCTTGAATTTGGTTACATGTCATTTTTGCCCAAATAACTTGCGAGATGTATGATATTCCACCATGTAAGCAAAGTCAGCAGTGATTAAAAGGTGTTAGGTTATATTTCTTTGACATGTTATATGCGTAGCCTGTGCATCTCTTGGGCTATGGTTAGACGTCTATTCAATTTTCACTGATAGGCAAAATTTTGCTTTGTTTTAGCCTAGACGTCATGGCTGTGTTTAGATGCCTAAAGACATCTTTTAAAAGAAAAATTGGGCATGCTGGGTTAGATCTGCCTCCATTTAATCAACAACCCTGCATTTTTTTTCAATAATCAATAAATTTTTTTAATAATTTAGATGGTTGTCTCAATACAGACATTGCAACTCTAAAATGAACAAACACTGCAATATTAAATTAGTATCAGATAGATCACTGATGAAAATTAAAAACAAAAACTAGTACCATGTCTGAGAATGTTTCAATAATTTGAGAAGTTGAGACTATAACTTTTCAAGCTAAACTTTTCAAGCTATCTCATAGGCCAATAGGGGACCAAAGCTGTGTCCGAAATCGTGTAATATATAGTAGATAATACATGTGGTTTTTAAAAAAATTACTTAAATTGCCACCATAAAAAAATATGTTTTATATCAGTGGTTCCCAAACTGTGGTACGTGACAGAGAACGCGAACAACATGCTGAGTAAAAACGGGAAAATGGACGTAAAAGGCTAAATAATACATGACATCCAATCAATTAGACCTCATCTTTTTTGGTCAAAACTGACTGCATCCACACAAGCAGCGTGCATATGATGTAGATGTAGATATGGTTGTGTGCATAGTATGCTGTATTAGCAAATCGTGCTTCATTACTGCCATTCTCAACATGTACTTTTGTAAAGCACTTTACTAGCATGAAGAACAAATATAGACAAAGAGAGTGCATATATAGAGATCAATTTAAGACAAATCTGCGATTCAACATACCCTGTGTGAGTTCTTGTTATTAATGTTGATCATATATTAGCCTATATGAGAAAGAATGCATTTTTTTCCAGAATATCCACACTATTGCAAAAGTGACATTGATTTTATACAACAGTTCAACAAACAAAAAGGTAATATTAAGTGACGTTGATTTTAAACAGTATTGTCATTATTGTTTGCTCTATTTTGCAACGAAATAATAGTTCCAATGAAAGCAACAGCAGAACTGTTTAAATGATCCATTCATAAATACAGCCACTTGCTTCGTATCTGAATGAATGAATTACAAAGAACTCGAAGACTCACTCATTAAGGCAGTGACTTAGCCGGTTTAGTTTAAATTCAATTCACATTTATTTCTATAGTGCTTTTCACAATACATAGTTTCAAAGCAGCGTTACAGAAAATGCATGTCTACAATACAATTTATATTTTTTAAGTGTCACTTCGTTCCTACCCTAATTTCGAATTTTCTATTGAACATTTTTTTATTTAAAACATTATCTCATTACATTATTTATGCCTTTGTAATTGCATTCAGGCCACCTCTGAGCAGCATTAAACAGTGCAAATACATCAAGATGCAGCTTGTGCCAGTGGAAAGATGACTATGTTGATACTGATTTAATTTGATTGAAATTATTGATTTAGTTTAATTCATTACTTTATTTATTATATTAATAATTAAATTAATGTCATTTTCAGAATTTGACAAAACATGACTTACATTTAATAGGGTTAGAAAAACCTTGCCTTTATAAAAGGTAACAAAATGCACCTGAAAATCTATTTAAATATTGTCCCTTAAAGGAAAATGTATGACTGCAGTTTTTAAACGCCACTCTAAAACTTCGGAACCACTGTTCAATATAATATAAATGTGTGTATGAATAAAATTTGGACATTCTACATTCGCCATGTTGTCACTGTCATGTGACTAGCATCAGTTGCCGCCTTCAATGAGTGCTTCTCAATCAGAAGGCTGCATGTTGCGATCCTTTAAAGACTGCCTTCGTTTCACGTCCTTCATATGTTTTGAAGGATGCATCAAGAGTATCCTTCACGTCCCACAATACTTTGCACACATTTCCATTCACACACAGAAAAAGAGCAAAAGATGAATCGGCATTGAGCTTGTCCAATTTCACTACTTCATGAGTTTACATGTTAATGAATCCTGATGTAATATTATAATGCATATTTGGCTTGCTGTCAGGGGGGGGGGGGGGGGGGGTGGGGGCAAGCTGGCTTTATACTGGCTTCTTGTGCTGATTGGATGATTACCTGAACATGCTCCTCCCGAACTTTGTTTACATAAAACTTCATATAATGCAAGACAAAAAAAATATTTTGGAGTTAAAGGTATTGTAAGAAAGTGGTTGAAACAAAGGCAGAAGCAGGATCCATGTGCAGCACACTTTATTTAAACAAACTCAAAACTTGACAAAGACAGACTAGGGAACAGAACAACCAACATACAAAACCAAGAACTCACTAATGGCGCTTTTCCACTGCATGGTACGGTGCGGCTCGGCACGGCTCACTTGTGGCGCTTTTACACTGCATGGCACGGCACGGCTCGCTTTAAATGGTACCACCTCTGTTGAGGTTCCAAGCGTAGCGTACCGATACTAAAATGTGACGTGGAAGCACTGTAGATCACTGATTGGTCAGACAGAATCGTCACTACCAGCGTCATTTTATTTGCGAGACATCAAACCCGCTACATTTAAATAGCCAGTAACAGCCACCGCTGTAGCACGTGTTTTAAAATTACTTGCTTGACTTGCTTGAAGAAAAAAACTTCCAAAAAAGAAACGGCTGAATCGTGTTCAGTGGACGAGAAGCGCAGACGTTCCTCTTGTTGGTTGACGAAGAACTGCATAAACTATAACGATCAGCAGTGGTGGAAAGTAACTAATTACAAATACTTTCGTTACAGTACTTGAGTAGATTTTTTGATTTTTTCTACTTTCCTGAGTATAATTAAATTGTGGTACTTTTACTCTTACTTGAGTAGAATAAAAATAAAGTATTCAACTTCGCTACATTTATTTTTCACCAAAAGTACAAAGTACTTTGACAAAGGTGCCGACGGAGCAACAGGGAAAGCTGACGACAGACCCTTTTCAAACTACTGCGGTGGAGCCCTGCGCTTCAGCCAATGAGAGTCAGATCTGGAGCGCTTCAGCCAATGAGAGTCAGATCGGGAGCGCTTCAGCCAATAACAGTCAGATCTGGAGCGCTTCAGCCAATGAGAGTCAGATCTGGAGCGCTTCAGCCAATGAGAGTCAGATCTGGAGCGCTTCAGCCAATAATAGTCAGATCTGGAGCGCTTCAGCCAATGAGACTCAGATCTGGAGCGCTTCAGCCAATGAGAGTCGGATCTGGAGCGCTTCAGCCAATAATAGTCAGATCTGGAGCGCTTCAGCCAATGAGAGTCAGATCTGGAGCGCTTCAGCCAATGAGAGTCAGATCTGGAGCCCTTCAGCCAATGAGAGTCAGATCTGGAGCGCTTCAGCCAATGAGAGTCAGATCTGGAGCGCTTCAGCCAATGAGAGTCAGATCTGGAGCGCTTCAGCCAATGAGAGTCAGATCTGGAGCGCTTCAGCCAATAATAGTCAGATCTGGAGCGCTTCAGCCAATGAGAGTCAGATCTGGAGCGCTTCAGCCAATGAGAGTCAGATCTGGAGCGCTTCAGCCAATTACAGTCAGATCTGGAGCGCTTCAGCCAATGAGAGTCAGATCTGGAGCGCTTCAGCCAATGAGAGTCAGATCTGGAGCGCATCAGCCAATGAGAGTCAGATCTGGAGCGCTTCAGCCAATGAGAGTCAAATCTGGAGCGCTTCAGCCAATGAGAGTCAGATCTGGAACGCTTCAGCCAATGAGAGTCAGATCTGGAGCGCTTCAGCCAATAACAGTCAGATCTGGAGCGCTTCAGCCAATAACAGTCAGATCTGGAGCGCTTCAGCCAATGAGAGTCAGATCTGGAGCGCTTCAGCCAATGAGAGTCAGATCTGGAGCGCTTCAGCCAATGAGAGTCAGATCTGGAGCGCTTCAGCCAATTACAGTCAGATCTGGAGCGCTTCAGCCAATGAGAGTCAGATCTGGAGCGCATCAGCCAATGAGAGTCAGATCTGGAGCGCTTCAGCCAATGAGAGTCAGATCTGGAGCGATTCAGCCAATGAGAGTCAGATCTGGAGCGCTTCAGCCAATGAGAGTCAGATCTGGAGCGCTTCAGCCAATGAGAGTCAGATATGGAGCGCTTCAGCCAACAACGCCAATCAGCATCAGCAAAATAAACGCAAGAAAACAGACGACGAACAATGAAAAGAAATAGACACAGAGAGTTTTTTCTTTGAGGAAAGTAGGCCCAACACTCTCCCCGTCAATGCTCCGACACCAGCCCAGACATGGAGCTCCTTCAGCCATCAGCTCAGGGAAGCACTTTTAAACAGTAGCACTTTCTATTTCTATTTTGAAATGTTTTATTTTGCTTAAAATGTTTTAGTTTGGCAGCTCAGTGAAGCATTTTAAGCATTTTTTTTTAAAAGATTTGTATTTTTATATACAGTATAATTGTGCTTCAAATAAAAAAAAGTATTTACCTACACCTCATTCTTGTTTAAAATCATTTACATAATATATATTAATGTATGGAGCGTGATAAAAAGGTGACCTTGAAATTGTGCCGTAAAAAGGCGACGTGGGCAGAGGAAAAATGTAGGTGCACCTAAATAAAAAATTTTAGTTTAGCACCTAAAGGCAAAAAGTTAGTTTGGAGCCCTGCTGGGGTGCGCTGTACTCGTGTTTTGAATCAGTATCGCTTACGTTTCAATTCGGTAAATATACTCATATTCTGATATTAAATTATGGCAACTCCTGAAATGGGTCATCCCATTGATAATACCAGAGCACTGAGCAGTTGATGAAAAACGAAATGAAAAACTCGGCTCGTAACATGGACCCAGTTATTGCACTGACGGAGCAAGAACAATGTAAGTGTCTAACATACATCCACACAGTTCAATTAAATGGTAAATTTTGCCCTCTTTAACAACATAGATAAACGAAATGTACGAAGCAAACTTTGTACAAAGCTGAAAAAAACTCAACAACAATGAAATAAGATCGCAAGATTTATGTCAATCAGATGAACGTAAAAGTGTAGTTCGTTACTATAGCAACAGTGGGCTCCAGCACATTTTCGGTAGAACGAAAAAAAAGGAGAATTTAATTTAACATGTTAACCCCTACCCCCTTAAAAAAATTAATCTCACTTTTTTATGCGACCTCTCACTTAATCATCTTTGCTTTCAATTATGAAATTTAATTGAAACATTCAAATGATATTACCTGGACTTTTCAAAAACACAATACATGAAATACAATGAAAATTGTTTCATGTTGCTTCTTAACACAGAGTGAGTATATATTATTTGATTACATTCTATGATACAAGCTATGTTGATTAGCATTGCTATAAAGGGTTAGTTCACCCAAACATGTTAATTTACCCCATGATTCACTCGCCTCAACTCCTCCTGTGTGTACATGACATTCTTATTTCAGACAAATACAATCACAGTTATATTCATAAATGTCCTGGCTCTTCCAAGCTTTATAATGGGAGTAAATGGCTGGAAATGTTTTTGAAAAAAAAAAAAAAAAAATAAAAAAAAAAAAAGACTAATTACAAATTGCACGGCCCCAGTGGGATACTAAAGGCCTTGGAAGCGAAGCCCTGGGTTTTTGTTGAAAAATACCCATATTTATTACTTTATAATCTAAAATAACTTGCTTCCGGTTACTTGCTGGGTCATAATCCCACCCAATTTGAAGCGGTACGAACTGCAGTGGAAAAGCAACCGAGCTAAAGCGAACCGAGCCGTGCCGCGGCGAGTCGTACCACGCAGTGGAAAGGCGAAGCGAGCCGAGCCGAACCGTACTGAGCCGTACCATCCAGTGGAAAGGCGCCAAAAGACTGAACTAGACACAGGGCTTAAATACAAAGGCAAACAAGCTGAAACAAGAGAACAGCGGGGCGTGGCTAATCAGAAACACCTGGGGAGATTAATAAACAAGAAAAACATCGCACAGAACAGGAAATAACAAAAGTCCACATAAGACAAGGGGAACACAAGACAGGAATTATGACAGGTATTATTTTTTTTTATTAATCACATGATATTAAACCATACGTAATGTAAACAACTTGGAGACCACATATTGTTGTCAGCTGCATTAATAGAAAGCCAGTTTTGAGGTAAAGTATTTTTCTGATTATGATTTCAATAGTATTTTCGCGTCATCATCGTTTATAATTCAGCCAGGCCTGGGCCCATATGCAAAAATTTTTAACGGGCCTCTTTTTTTAAAAACAAACAAAACAAAAACAAAAAAACATTGCATGTGTGCCTCTAATGTTCAAAAAATGTCATAAAACATCGCAGAGTATCGTATTCATGGCTATCTCATGGTTATAACGATGGATGTGCTGTTTACTTGTGTGCTCCGCTCCGCTTACAATAATGTCTGCGCTTATCGGTAGATTTGTGCTTGTAACCAAAGAGCAGGTCTGACGTCAGACCTCGACTCGCATAGCAGCAGACCGGTCCCTAAACACCGCCCACACTCTCAAAACACAAAGCAGTCCTTTTTCTCTGTCTTAACGGTCTTAACCTATCGAGAAACTAAAGCGAAGCGCATGCATGCATGTCAATCAAACGGGAAATTGAACACATTTGACGGCAATCGTGCAGGCGCTCTGTTGTCGGACCATATACGCACGGATGAAGCACTTACATTACACAGACGTCGTCGGGTGGATTTGAAAGGCATCGGCCGAGATGCACCGAGGCTATTGCCAAGCGCCGATCTATAGTGATACCGGCCGGGTTTTATTATGGCTTTCAGACGGTCAGCTCGGTAAGTGTATCATGCTTAGACTGTTAGGCGCAATCTGTGATTTATGACAGGGACAGTCTGTCTTTGTCCGATCGAATTCTGCAACATCCTTTTAAACAAGACGAGGCAAGCGTATGGGAAAAGGCCAATTTTCGCATCTATTCTGTCCCGCTGCCTGTTTAATTTCCCTCTAAACCCGTTTTCATGCAAACATAATATAGTTTGCAATGAAGCATTGGACAAAAGTCTTTTCCCTTTGATGAACACACTCCATTCTTCGCATGGTCACGCTCTTCCCTTTTATTGTCTCTTTGTTTGTCTTTTATCATTTACTCTATTATTGAACATTTCACTCTCATTATGTGCTGCACAATATCACAGTCGAGGCTAACAGTTCTCCTCTTGGTCACAGGAGAATGCGGTGGCTGGGATGTTATCGGCTGGGGCCCATATGGAAAGCACTCCTGGTATTTGTTGTCATCGCTTTTGCTGGGCAACTTCTGGGAGTCATCTTCAACAAGAGGTAGATTTTTTTTTCCCATTTTCATTCTTTCTCAAATATTTCTTCTCCTCTTGTTTACTGTACTCCTTATACAGCATTTATAAAATAATTTTATATTTAAAAAAAAATGCTTAAATACATAGCATTTTGCTGGATTATTTCCTGCTGCAAAATAACTTACTTCAAGTCAACTGTGACATGTTGCTAAAGGCTCTTCTGAGAAGGAAATTCATTTTCTTATTTACCCCCCCCCCCTCCCCCCCCCAAAAAAGAGAGAAAATGTTGCTTATTCTCATGTCGTTCCAAACCTGAATGACTTTTTTAATTGTGTAAGTATTGTGTAATTATTCTTCTGTACGGTATCTTTTTACGTAATTTATTCAAATTATATATAATGTGCCTCTTGGCACAAATATGTGATTATGCATTCCATATTTTTAGAGTATCTCTGAATTCATTATCTGTGGCTAATCTATTCTCACCCGTTCTCTTTGAAATGTTGATTCTCTACTTTCTTAATCACTTTCCCTCAATTATCTCTCTTGTGTAATTATCTGTAACCTGACAGGCCTTTCTGTCTTGTTTAATTTATTTTAATGTTTCTTAGTATATTGAGTAGAAAGGGAGATTCATTTTCATTCTTGTTATAATTTTTGTCATAATTTGTTCTTTCTTTCCATTAGCTGGATGCAGCCAGAGAGGCCTCACTCCCTCTACTCTTTTCCCTCTGACAATTCCCAAGGGGACTCTCTGGGGTCTTGTCAGCCCCACATACACATCATGTTCCTGAAGACTCATAAGACAGCAAGCAGCACCGTTCTCAATTTGCTCTATCGCTTTGGAGAGGAGCGGGGCCTTAAATTTGCCCTGCCCGTGGGGTACCAATTTGGCTACCCGCTGCCCTTTATCGCCCAGAGGGTGAAAGGATACAGAGGCCCTCACGTGGCAGAATTTGACATTATAGGAAATCACATGCGCTTCAACAAACCAGAGGTACAGCATATGGTAGCTGGCATTTTCTCAGACAGATTTGTTGCAATTACACTCTGTTCATACATATTTTTTAATAGGCATGTGCCGGTATCAAATTTTCATGCTGCGATTAATTGATTGAGCTTTTATCACGGTATACGGTATTATCACAATATTTTAATTGCACAAGAGAAACGGATGGATTGGGGCTATCTAAAAACAACAACTTGCATCACTATGTATAATTGTGATTGTCAAAACATTTGCTAAACTGAATTTTAGTGACATGTTACAATGTTTACATGGTATAATGACTGGTAGGATACTGTTTGTATTATTGCTTAACACAATTTTCACGATTTCCGTTGAATTCTTCGATTTTTTTTCAATCTTGATTCAATATTGACTCATTTGGATAAAAATTAGGTAGGCTACAGTAGATATGTTCATTTTTCTCAAGAAAAGATATATCTCACATAAGGCTGTAAACATTCAGAGAGAAATTAAATATAATGCGGTTTTCATTATAATAACAATTCTGTAATGGATGTGGATAGGGTACTCCGTCAGTGCACAACGTCGTCGATAAGCCCATCGCCGTCAGCTGAGGGTCTTAAGATTTTTAATTTGCTGTCTTGTACTTCAAGAACAATGTAATTGCTGAAAAAGTGCAGACATAAAGCAACATATATCTTATAACTCCTTTAGGATTACATTGATTAGTAACGCATTTGCATGATCAGAATAATCCAAATCATTATGCGGAAATATGCATGTAAAATACTTTGTTGCCAATAAAATAACCAAAGGCAAATGCCTATAACAAATAGCCTACAGGTAATAACAGAAATTGAATGAAACAGCTCTAATACTTTTTTGATTAATTTTATAAGTAACTGTAGACCTAATACAACCATTTTCACATTGTGGGGAAGTGAAAGCATTATCTTCTGTTGGCACAGTGAATCCAAACAATAAAGCACAACACATGAACTGTGTTATGAACTGCTACTCCAGAGTTCCCAGTCGCCAGAGGAATAAAAGCATTTATAACAGGCTGTACAAGACATGGCTTGAATTCACTCAATAAAGTTAAAATAAAGTTACACTGACAATGGGTACTGGTGGCGACGTACTTAGTGACGATGTGTGTGTCACACGGCTTTGAGGCGACGTACCTAGTTCAGACGTTGTAAGTAGGTGTTATTTTTTACTGGAATTCTAATATACGTCGCCGTGACGTCGCCACCGGAAGACGTTCCTCCTGTGACGTCGCCGCCAAGTCGCCGCTGGTCTCCCGTCGGCAGTCCCAATCAATCCCATTCAAAAATCCACACGTTCTGGCGGCGACGGCAGGGTAGACTTCTCCTTCTCCTGGTAATCCATGATTTGGCACAAAATACTCGTCATAGAGGATTGCTTACATTAGACTAGAGTGTGCACTGCGCCGCATGCACACAGTGCACATGTGGGGATTGTTTACATCAGAGTGCGCACGTGTTTTACGCAGTTTTTTAAAGGGACACTCCACCCATTTGCATTAAGCTTTCCATTGTTAGAAACCCAGTAATACTATTGAATGGTCCTGAAAAAATCTTTCATTGTCCCCTGAAACGAGAGAAATCCACTATTTACCTTTTTCACTTCCGCCTACAATGACGCAAAAATCGTCAATTTGCGTCATTGTAGGAGGAAGTGTAAGAATGGGGTATTTCTGTAAAGACTACAAGCACTAGTTCCCACCCTTTCCAACCCGCCCATTGGGGGATGGACCTAATGCGCTAACAGACCTATCACAGATCAGTGCCAGTGGCGAAACTTTTTGAAAAAATGGACGCCGAAGGTTCTGAAAACGAAGACGGACACATTATGGAGGATTGGGATTTTAATATGGCAGAAACAGATGTTCGTGGCTACCTTTATGAGCCTGAGTACAGCGACGAGCAGCTGAGGGCTATGGAGGAACAGGAGGCGGCTGAACCTGCTTCCACCACAGCCGATCTGCCTGCCGCGGACGAGGAGCCCGCAATGCCTCGAGCTGGGACAGATTGGTGGTGGCTGTGCTCTCACTGTGCGCCAATGGACACAGAAGAAGAGTCAGTCTGCTGTCGCGAATTCCAGCGGTGCGAATTTCTCCTGTATGAAATTATATTCGGAGGATGACACGGACGTGTGTGTGGTTGATCACCCGAGTTTCGCACCACATATCGATAGCGGCGTCCTGGAGACCTACTTTCGGAGTAGTAGGAGTGGCCTGTGGAGCTGAGCATTGCAATGCACTATGGAGATTGTTGTCTATAATCCACAAGCACTAAAAAGTCATTTTCGGCATTTTATTGGACAGGAAGGAACAAAAATAAAAATTTCTGCTACCATTCTACTACACATATTACCCACTTTCAATACACATTCATGTCAAAATCGGTGGAGTGACCCTTTAAGCGGTTGATGGAAAATAAGCTAATGCTCATTCTAAAAATCTAAATTCAGATCTATTACTTTTCACAGTGTTTTGAAGTGCCCGCGATAACAATATTGTGCATTATTCATTACTGCGATTTATCACATTACCGAGTACCGGCGCATGTCTTAATCAAATTAATTAGGCGTCCAAGCAACAAAACCATTTTGATTCCTTGGTATTAATATTGCTTTTCTGGTCTAAAACTGTTTGGGCATCAAATACCTTTCTTTCTGACACTAGGTGATGCTATAATAAGCACAATTTTTCAATAACAATAAATGCAACATAATAATGCAAATTCTTTTGATTGACGCTAGCAGATGTTAGATTCTAACTAGCTAATTGCAGATTCATACTACTTTTATAGCATTTTTATTTTCTTCTAGTCCAGAATCAGACTTTTTGATCAGGAAAAAATGTAGAAATCTCCTCCTATAAGCATTTAAATTTGAGTTCAGTTACATGATTGAAAATGTTCCTATTTGGAATGTTATTCTCTTTTTCACTTTTGTTACAGGTTGAGAAGGTCATGCCAGCTGACACCTTCTATTTCTCCATCCTTCGAGACCCTTTGGCGCTTGCTGAATCCTCCTATGCCTACTATAAAAACGTTGCCCCTGCCTTCAGGCGTGCCAAAGGACTGGGAGATTTTGCAGACAACCCCTATAAGTACTACGACCCCAGACTCCGAAACAACCATTATGCCCGCAACCTGATGTGGTTTGACTTTGGTCTGGATCATACCTCTAACTTCAGCCTAGCGCTGGTCAAACGCGGTGTGGCAGCAGTGCGTCGGAACTTCAAGCTCATCCTTCTCTCAGAGTATTTTGACCAATCTATGGTGCTGTTACGCCACGCTCTGTGCTGGCCACTAGATGCTGTGGTTTCTTTTAGCCTAAACGCCAGGCAGCAAGTGCCCAGTGGAAGATCAGGATGGGTGGTCAAGGCAGCTCCAGCTCCCTTGGCTTTAACAGACAAGCAAAAATCAAAATTACGTGAGTGGAATGCGCTGGACTGGCACCTTTACCAAGCTTTCAATCTCACTTTTTGGCAGGAAGTAGAGCGCTTTGGGCGTAGTCGGATGGAGACTGAGGTGGCCTTGCTTAGGACCAAAAGGGAGATTCTCACTCGCATTTGCTTACGCGACGGCGGCCGCCCAATAGAAGCCAGTCGTATCCGAGACAAGACCATCCGCCCTTTCCAGAGTGGATTAGTGAAGATCTTGGGTTATGAGTTGCAGTCGGGACTGGACAACGCCACGTGGGAAGCTTGCCTACGCATGATCAGGCCTGAAATTCAGTACAAAGACTTGCTGGATATTCGGCAATTCCCGCGAGCCCAGCAACCCCCAGTCGCTGGAGGGCTACCAATAAGGAGGGAGTCCTCAAAACTCAGGACTGAAGACCATGGGGGAAAGAGGTTTGTGGAGAAGGACTGGGATGGGACCATTCTGTTTCGGAATCAATCATTAGATCATCAGCTTGATTCAAATGTAAGATTTAGATAGTGAGCTAGTTGCACCTTTTTTGCCTCAAGGTCAGTAGTTCTGACTCAGTTTGGCTCCACGGGCCTCTGTGCTGCACTATTAGAGGAGAAGGGATATCCAAGACATACAACACACCACTTTTTCATTGACGCTTCCTCCTCATCTTACCCATCTACACTCTATTTTATTCAACAGTAAGTGTCGGAGTGAAGAGGTACATTGCAGTGGCTGGAGTTATATAAAGGTACAAACATGCCAGATGGTGGCTAAGTGCATAAGCTCACTGTTGGTGTGTTCGATATTAAGATTAAGTGAGAATGGTGCTTCCCTGTCCATGTCGAGCCATGGAATGGTACAAAAACGCAACATAACAGTATACATGTCATGTAAGTGGTTGCAGTGTTTCAAACATACTGGTTAGCCCACTTTTAAACAGATGAAGTATCTTTGGTACATAGCGTTCAAAAGTTTGGGTTAGTAGGATAAAAAAAAAAACTTTATTCAACTGGGATGCATTAAATTGATCAGAAGTGACATTAAAGGGGTGGTTTATTATGATTTCACTTTTCTAACTTTAGTTAGTGTGTAATGCTGCTGTTTGAGCCTAAACAACATCTGCAAAGTTGCAATGCTCAAAGTTCAAAGCAAAGGAAGATATTTGCTTTTAAAGAAATCGCTTTTTTAAGGACTACAACAAACGGCTGGTAGGGACTACACGAGATTCCTCCAGGGTTTGTAACATCACTAACCCAAAATTTACATAAACCCTACCCCTGGGAACACGTAGTCAATGTTGAGAAGAGGAAGAGTTGTTGTATAGAGCACATTTGTGAGTCTGCTCAAGCTATCGCATCCATCTTTTCACATGCAATACAGTACGTAACACAAATGCAATAGCATATCACGCTGTAGGCATCTTACAACAGTTCCCCCACGAGTGATTTTATAGATTATCATGACAGAATATGCTAATCAAAGACTTGAAGGTAGTTAACTCCACATCAGCAACACAAATTCATCAACTAACCATTCAGAAACGTCCTGTTGCATTCTACATGTTATCACTTCTTCTTGAGTATCTCCATCATAGTCAGTTTAAACATAAAAGGCAGAACAGTTTCTGACATTTTAGTGCTTGTCTGCTTGAGGTAATGGGAGCTGCTAACTCACCCAAGCTCTTGAAGCTCCGCCCTCTGTGCTGGAGCAGCTGCTTATTTGCATTTAAAGGGACACACAAAACTGTTTTTGCTCACCCTAAAAAGGGACAATTTTAACATGCTGTAAAAAAATATTTGAGCTAAAACTTTTACATAAACACTGTGGGGACATCAGATACTTATTTTACATCTTGTGAAAAGGGGCATTATACCACCCCTTTAAAGCCATTTATATTGTTACAAAAGATTTCTATTTCAAGTAAATGCTGTTCTTTTTTGAACTTTGTATTCATCAAGAATCCTGAAAATGAATCACGTTTTCCACAAAAATATTTGTTAAAATATATAACATTGATAATAATAAGAAATGTTTCTTGACCTCCAAATCGGCATATTGGAATGATTTCTGAAGGATCATGTGACATGGCACTGAAGACTGGAGTAATGATGCTGAAATAAAAAACAGAAAATTGTAATAATATTTTACAATATTACTGTTTTTACTGTATTTTTAAGTAAATGGTGAGCATAAGAGACTTTAAAAAACAAACAATCCCAAGCTTTTGAAAATGAACATACAGTATCTACCAAAAAAAGTGGGCTTTTGCATCCATTGAAATAGCAATTCGATATTGGAAATGCAAAAAAATATGGATATCCATTTGCTGTATGAAGAAATTCCACAAAAGTGGATTCACAGACCCTTCATTGTCTGGCACACATTAGAGTGGCTTGAATTTAATTTTATATCCATTTATATGGGTATTTTTTCAACAGGAATCTTTACAGTGTTTTTTAATTGAATAGATTGCAAACTTTTGTTTTAAATGCCTCGCATTCAGTTTTAAAAACTGGGATTTGAGAGAAGAGACAAAAGCAGGCTTGCAATAGTTTGATTTTCCGTGAAACATTATAAGCTGTCATGAGTCCCATGGGTCTGGGAGAACAAAATCTCCAGTTTTTAACACTGAAATAATTATAACCATGGGCTGTAGATTTGGATTTATCAACCTCATTGATTGGCCAATGCACTTCCTGTAACAGTCTGTTTACCTCTTATATTTTCTGCATTTTTATTTTGAGGTTTTGAGTTTAAAAAAAATGATGGTGAATGTTTATTAGTATAATAAATGCTGTAATTTCTGAGGCCTGTCATAGACACTTTAATGACCAGAAAATACTCCTCCTGAAATTCCAAAACTCAATGGTTGTTTTGCCTTACTATTAGTACCTTTGTGAAGCAGTGCTTTAATATCAAAGCTTGCTGTATTTATTATGCTTTTGTATAAATTTCTCTGTATCTACTACATTTATACTCTAAAACTTAAATGTTTTTTCTCTTATTGTGAGTGCTGAGAAAATGTAGTGTAGAAATTTGACTGGAATGCACTGTGCAAATTGCCCCATGTATGAACAGCCAGCTTTATGCTAATTTCAATGCACAGAGCAAGAAGATATCTTACATTACAAATGAATTTATTTCCTAATTTATTTCTAATTCAGACATTATTGAAATGAAGAAAACACTAGGTATGCTCACTGTCATGTGCCTATTCATGTGTCATTTATTGTATTTATATGCATGGCTATAAGTAGCAATCATTTCCTTGTGTAATTGATAAACAACTGCATATTTTGACTTGCATTTTAATACCACATTCCATTTTAGTTTAAATTGTTCTATTGCCAATTAATTAACCGTTTTTCGCAGAATTTATCAGCCTGAGTAGCTTCTGTGTTTGCAGATCGCATGCAGTTTATTTATGGAGTTCAATTCAAAAATAACGAATGCATGAAGATGCATTAAACTTATTATATTTTACAAAAAAAAGACTTGATTTGAAAGTGTTCAAGACATAATGATCCATTTTGATAATACCCCTTTCTCTTTAGAAACTTTGATGTTGGCTAATTTAATGCTTCTGCCATTAAAAAGAAAAGATTAATGCTACTGCTGTGAAATATTCGGAAGAAATTCACCCTAAATTGAATTTAAGCATTGATTTCCTGTTCAGCTTGAGATGTATAATAATTTTTACATTCATTCACCTCATTTTAGTGAATACTCTGTAATGAGACTGTAATAAGTCTGGCAATATTGTGCTGTAATACCTGCGTCTCATACAAATCAGTAGATTCTGTGTCCTCATGACTCTTTAGGTAGATTATCTGTGGTAATGCAATTTAAAGATAAACCAAAGAGGTGATGTTTCTGTGCTTGGAATCTTGATTTGGCACACAGTTTTTCATTACATTCATTGACTAGAAAATGTATTCAGAAGGCGTGCAAAGGGGCAAATGCAGCTCACTTTCTGCATCTTTGCAGATTTGATGCAACTGACATCATCTCATAAGGGAATAAAAAGACACGGGCAGAAGTTAATTAAAAAGTGTGCTTTCCAAGTGAGAAAAATACTACACTGGTCTTACAGCACACTCTATAATACGTGTCATTCAGTTTCATTTGAGTAGGAAAAGTAAACTCATTAATGTCTGTTCTGCACTTTTGAGGCCATAATGCGATTCACATTATGTTTCTGGTTGGGTTCCTCTTTGAGATTTTTCAAACCTGTTGACCATATTTATTATTTTTTGTTACTTGAATATATGGGGAAACCTCTGTAAATATTTGATTGTGATCAACCTGATTTGGGTTACTTGTATGTAGTAAAATAAAACAACTTAAACTTTTACCACTTTTGTGATGAATTTGTTTCAGTTTTCTAATAGCTAGTATTGGTGCCCTTATCACTGATCTCTGCACTGAATGAGATAACGTCATTACACCGATATTTTGATATACTAGTAGATTAAACATGGAAAAATAGGCTGGAACTGTAAGTTTGCATATGTTTTTTTCATGTTGTAGCATGTAAATAAGAACGTAATACTCTATGGGCAACTTTATTCAGTTTTGCATTGATTCAAGGTCAATATGCAAACATTCAAATCTGTCAATTTAATCTGTGTTGCTTTCAATAAAATATGCTTTTATGATGATAAATTTAAAATAAAATAAATTTGAAGCATTCACTGACTTCAAAATGTAGCAAGAGTGGTGAAGAAAGGGACTACATTGCATGACAATAAGGAGTGGTTTTTAATCAACTCTTACTTAGGTTGAAAGTTTTCTCAACGAGAACACAATTTAACTTTACCATATTTATCATGTTATTATCTTAATTAGCTCAAACAATTGCCGTGTTTGCAGTTACATCTAAATTCAGACATTAAAGACAGCAGCTTCAAAACACTGGACTTTTCCCACATGCATTCATTGCCGAATATAAATAAATATTATTTTGTTGGAAATAATAATATAATACATTGCAATAAAATTACAAATAAAGTAATTGAATATAATATATTCGCAGAATTATACAAAATAGCTAGTCCCTTTTTAACCTTCATCGATAAGCGACTATTCTCGCCTTGTTATCATCGCGCTCTACTCCATCTTAACTCGATACGCATGCCTGCCATATAGCGCACTTGAATGTATTGTATAGCCTACGTCAGCTGGCAGACAACCGAAATGTGGAAAAATAAGATGAATGTAATTTTTCTTCAATCTGGGCAACCTTAATATGATCTGAGCTGAAAGGTAAAGTGGGTTTGTTTAATTTATTGTTTCTTATTTAAATGGGAGTGTTATTTGCAGACTGCACAGGCTAAACGGATACCTTCGCTGTCTGTGCTTGCAGTGCGCTGTGATGGTTATGGTGTTAATGATGGAATCGCAATGCGAATACTTTATGTATTTCCCGGCCGTCCCCATCTCAGACCTGTCGGACCCGGCCAAATACCGGACACTTCCGCGTCGCAGTCACCTTTATCTGGGGGAAACTGTGCGCTTTCTCCTGGTTTTGCGCTCGAGCATTGGGGCAGCTGATGGCAGCGGCTCGGAGCATCACAGCAGCCGCTCTTGGAGGGAGCTGGCCGGCTCTCTCTGCGCCGTGGCCAGCGTTAGCCCGGGCGACAACCGACAGCGGACACAGCCTCTGTATCACGACTACCACAGCAGCGGGGACGAGTGTGTGGAGGATACGGACGATGATGATGCTGCGGAGGTGGGCTGCGCAGGTAGAGGGGGCCCGAGGTACCGGGGCTTCAGGGAATGCAAGCCGCTCCTCATTCACAACAACCCCGGTAACGGCGTGAGGGAATTCCGCAAGGCTCCTGTGCAGGTGCATAAACAAACAATGTAGTCTTTTGGATTATATCTGTTCATTGTAGAGGTAAATTTCACTGCTATGAAAGCAAATACACTTGATGTTATCTATAATAACACGGAAGTGGTGATATTTCCTGTTACTGTACTGTTTGAGAGATCGGTGTGTCTTGCTGCTGGTAACCATGCAGAACACATTCCTAATTTATAATTGAGGATAGTCTTATTATTACTGGAAAGAACTTCCTGTTTTAGTGCTCTGGCCAAAATGCTACCATGTGTATTCCATGCAGTATATTTCTATGACTTCAACACCTACCGAAATAAAAAAAAAAAACTAATATATATATATATATATATATATATATATATATATATATATATATATATAAATAATATTGCAGAATATTCTCATCTCTTCTAAATCTTTTCTCTTCTCTGATGAGGTGTTCACTGGTGCGAGGGCGGGATAACCTGCCACTCTTATGAGATCCACCAATAGTAAACCACAGCGATCCAATCAATTGCTGATGGACATAACCAACTCCCGCCCGTATTTTCTTGTTCAAGACGCTGTTTCACTCGGATATATGTTACAATAGGGAAGAAACGACTATTGCAACTTCCTTCTCATGCCAACTTTAACTAAGAAAGATTTTACACAAAAAGAAATTAACTGCATTTATAATACATTTTATTAAAGGAGTAGTTCACTTTAAAATGAAAATTTGCCCACGATTTACTCACCCTCAAGACATCCTAGGTGTACATGACTTTCTTTTCGGATGAAAACAATCGGAGTTATATGAATAAACAGCCTGACGCTTCCGAGCTTTATAATGGCAGTGAATTGCAACCATCAGATTGAAGCTCAAAAAAGTGCATCCATCCATCATAAAACTGCTCCACACTGCTCCGGGGGGTTAATAAAGACCTTCTGAAGCAAAGCCATAAGTTTGTGTAAGAAACATATTCATATTTAACACATGACAAAGTAAAATTCTAGCTTCCGGCCAAACGGCCATATGCAGTCTACTTGCGCAACTTGTGACATCAGAATAAGAATAAGAATGATGTAGTGCGTCATGGCGTTGAGTAAATATCAGCAGTATGTCCCATTACTCGCGTAAGTTGCGCTTTACATTCGCTTTAAGTCGAATCCGTATGTTCGTTTGGCCGGAAGCTAGTTATTTTACCTTATAAAGTTTTAAATATGAATATTTTTCTTACACAATCTCATCGGTTTGCTTCAGAAAGCCTTTATTAACCCCCCGGAGCCATGTGAAGCTAGCCTGGCTCCGCCCTCCTACGTACTTCCGCTCAATTTTCATTTTCCTTCAGTACTATATCTGGGTTTGTGGGTTTTCTCTGGTCAATTTTTTACCGGTCCAATCAGCGAACGGAGGGAGTGGCTGTGAATGATGACGTTGAGGTCGTGCGCTAGTTTGAGTTGTCATACCTCACGACCAAACGTTAGCGATTTGTTATGGCAGATCCAGAGTGGCTCTGTACAGATCCAATAGTTTTAAACTTCAACAGAGTACCCGCCTTCAAGGAAGTTAATGCTTGTCAATGGAGAGTGGCCAGACTCTCTATACATTTGAAATGTACGAGAGTCTGGTTGGACCAGGCTAGTGTGGAGCACTTATATAAGTAGTATTAGTATTAGAAAAACTGCTTTAGTGTGACGTTAGTCATTAGTAAACAAACTTCACGGATTAGCTTTTCCCAGCTGCCACCCTCTCAAATATCTGTTTTCTGAATTTTGCGTACAGATGCTATTTAAAGGTTAAATAACATCTGCAGATTGTAAATGATGTCTCGAGAATTAATTATGGTCATTGTAATCAAGTCATTTCTTTAACATGGTTGCTGACAGTTATTTGAGTTTAGAACAAATTTTTCACACCTAAAGAAAGTTTGATAGCCCGCCAAGCATGTGTCGCATGCAATGCAAGTGTTTTTTTCCATATTGAAAACTCTTATAAGAAGCAAAGCATGGTTATTAGTTTTCCAAACAGATTGTGCAAGTTAGGGAGATACAGCCCACTATTGAAATGAGGGCTTAGTTCTTAGTGCTATTTGCTCTGCTTTCTTGGTCGCACCCCTTAGTGCAAATAATTGTAGGCTATATGTACCAGTTGTGGAAGTCAGACATTACAGAGCCATGATGCTCAAACTTTAGGCCAAGGTTGCGTGGCTAACTGTCCAATGTTATTATCCCTGAAGCATAAGAACACATGTATACCTTACACGTAGAGTAAAAAGTTTAGTGTTTAACCATTTTTGTACTTGGCCTTTTTTAGGGCCCAAGCCTTGAAAAGGCGAAGGCCCTATTGTTTTCCTTAGGCAAATTATTATTTTACTACCTTTTGGGCACTTTTGGGGCCCTTAACGTGCTCGAAAACTCTTGAAACTTTGCACACGGGTCAGAACCCGCGGCCATCAGTGCCGGGCTGAAGCTAGTACCCGGGCGTGGCAGGGGGGCTAAACAGCGCCCCCTGGAACGGGGTCCGAAAACTTGGTCCATCAATCAAACACGCTTGCATGTAATATGAAACTCTGTACACTTATTGATCTCATCGGGGCGAACAACTTTCGTGCTCTAAGTTTTACGCCAGCCCAAAAGGAAGTCGGCTATTTAGGGTTGTTTGGAAAACGCATGCAATGGAATTTAAAGTACTCCTCCTAGAGAATTGATCGAGATGCCACGAAACTCGGTCAGCGTGAAGTCAAGACATTGAGGATGAAAAATTGGCAGGGGATTTTTGATATCTCGAACAGTTTGGTCGTGGCGAGGAAACGAAATTATGGCGAGAAACGTGAAACAGAAAGCGTGTTATAGCATACATTGACTGATCTTGATGAAACTTCAGCAGTGTTTGCTGTAAGAGGCCGATCACATGGATGTGACTATTGTGAGTCAAAGTTATAGCGCCACCAACTGGCAGCAGGAAGTGTGTCACTTTCAAAATGCTTTGAAATCACCCTCTAATTTTTACCCGATTTGCTTTAAACTTTATGTGTATAATGTAAACACGCGCCAGATGTAGGCCTGTGAAAGCATTATTAATATCTTAGATACTGTTGCTCTGGCAACAAATCAAACTTTAATATTCTTGTTTGATGCTTTTGAGACTCTTAGCATGCTTGAAATTGCATGAAACTCGACAGACACATCACATTTATTAGCCAGTAGACATGTGCAAAGTTTCAGAAACGGGCGGGGTGAGGGCTCAGTAGCGCCACCTTTAGTCAAAAATGGGGGGGTTAGTTTTATCTACAGTAACAAAACTCAGTACGTATATTGTACTCATCAAGCCGGATAACTTTCTAATTTACAGTCATAAGCTCGGACGAACAGAAAGTCAGATATTTTGGTTTGAATGTGGTCATTTCTCTCTGAGCCTACGTCTCTGTGTCTGTGCCTGTGTGTGTGTATGTAGGGGGAGGGGGGCTAGATTAACCATTTCACTGCTGTGTGGTTTTGCCTGCATTAAAAAAGAAAATAAATGTCTTAAGCCTTGTATTTTTTTTTAAATAAAGTAAAGGCATATAACCAGTTTAATTGCAGTGCATTGACAATAGTTTTATATAATTAGTTTATTAATTAAATTAACTTGGTCCATAAACTTGGTCTGAAAATTTGGTCCATAAATCAAACATGCTTGCATGTAATAATATGAAACTCGGCACACATATAGATCTCATCGGGCCAAACACCTTTCGTGCTCTAAGTTTAACGACAGCTCAACAGGAAGTCAGCTATTATGGGTTGTTTGGAAAATGCATGCTTTTATTTTTATATTCTTCTCCTAGAGAATTAATCCAAACACCACGAAACTCGGTCAGCATGAAGTCAAGACATTGAGGATACTAAATTGCGGACGGATTTTTGATATCTCGTACGGTTTGGCCGTGGCGAGGAAATGAATTTATGACTAAAAAAAGGACACATAAAGTGTGTTATAACTTAGATAATTTTACCTACAGTTACAAAACTTGGTGTATATATTGTTCTCATCAAGCCGAACAACTTTCTTATTTACAGTCATTAGCTCCGACCAACAGAAAGTCAGATATTGTGGCTTGAATGTGGATTCTGAGAATTTTCTCTCCCTCTCTCTCTCTGACAGAGAGAATGCACCCTGCCATTCTGTATGTGTGTGTGTCTGTGTGAGGAGGGGGAGGGGGAGGGGGAGGGGGGGGCGTGGTCTCTTCAGGTGATAGTTTAAAGGTGCAGTGTGTAGCTTTTGGCGACATCTAGCGGTTCGTTTGCGAGTTTACACTAAGGGCTCAGCCCACTGCTCACCCCTCCCTTTCGAAGAAGCTACGGTGGCTAAAACGGGACAAACATCGTCGTCTGAGACAGCAGAGAATAGCCAGAGTAAAACAAGCTTTTGTACCACAGTCCATTATAAACCACATCATGGATAAAGTTTACAAAGCCATAGTCAGGTAAGGATGAAGGGTCTTAATACATAATATAATAATAGTAATCAGCTGATTGTCTCACAAACGTAACCAGCACATTTCTCCCCACATAGCAAACCCATAATAATACAGCGAGGGAGAAGAACCACATGAAACTATGCAACTAACGTTATATATTTTTCTAACAGGGTAGTAAAAGTTTAGCTGGCTAATATGAGCTGTTACTGTGGCTGAGCTGGTTAAAGCGTTAAGTGTTGTTTATACTCGACGCGTCCGCATGAGCCCAAAGGTGCGCGCGGCAAAACTGACGTGATTGTAACAGCGCGCGCACCTCCGCATCCCATAGACACCACTTACTACACACAATAGGCTTTTTTCTCTGATTTTGGAAACTCGATCGACTTAAATGCTTCCAAGATCGACGGGTTGGTGATTCCTGTAACTGTTTTCCGGTCAATGACAAGAGTAGCTTACTAATCAGCTGTCTCACGAACGCAACCAGCACATTTATCCCCACATAGCAAAGCCATAACACAGCGAGGGAGAAGAATTAAGTTACATGAAACAATCCAACTACATATTTACACCACTGACAAGGGAAAAGTCACTACTCACGGTGTTTATGACTAGCTTCTTCTAGCTTTCTGCGGCTTCTCTTTCAAGGTAGTGAGGAAACGCGCTCTGTAACGGTGTTTGATCGCTGTCGGCTACGGTAGAAACATGACGTCACAATATGGCGACCTTCATAGAAGGGGATTCCCGCGCCAATGTAGATATAAATGCCTCATTCTAAGGTAATAAAAACATTACGGTTTATTAAGTTCTAAAATACACCACTGAACACATAGTTATGGATGTCATATTGCATTTCTGTTAATAAATACTCAAAAATGTTACACACTGCACCTTTAAACACAAATTCATACATAGGGCCATACTGCCCTCTTGTGTCCAAAATTGTATTTATACGCACTTTTATTTATGTATTACATTCAGTACGCACACACACACACACACACACACACACACACACACACACACACACACACACACACACACACACACACACACACACACACACACACACACACACAGTTCGATCGCGCCCGCCTCTCTCTCTCTCACACACACACAGTTCGATCGCGCCCGCGCCTCTCTCTCTGTCTCACGCACACACACAGTTCGATCGCGCCTCTCTCTCTCTCTCTCTCTCTCTCTCTCTCTCTCTCTCTCTCTCTCTCTCTCTCTCTCTCTCTCTCTCTCTCTCTCTCTCTCTCTCACACACACACACACACACACACACACACACACACACAGTTCGATCGCGCCCGCGCATCTCTCTCTCTCTCACACACACACACACACACACACACACACACACACACACACACACACACACACACACACACACACACACACACACACACACACACACACAGTTCGATCGCGCCCGCGTCTCTCTCTTTCTCTCTCACACGCGCACACACACATATTGGAACGTGAGTGAAGTACAAAGCCTAATAAAGAATAGTTTAGCATCCAAATACATCTCAAATGTTGAAAAAGTTTGATTCTAATGAGAGAGTTACGTGCACCACTTACTTTCACTTTCGCTTTACATTATTTCGGTTACTTCTTGTTTATAGTTTTTTTTATTCTTGTTCTGTTCTGAATATTATTACATTTAAAGGATTGCTTGTGTAATATATTGAGTGTATCATCAAATCAGAATAATTATCTCGTTTTAGTGATTCCCTAGTTATTTTTTTATTTATTTTTTCATTGTTCTAATCAGGTAAGGCAAGTAATATTCTTTGTGTCTTATATATATATATATATATATATATATATATATATATATATATATATATATATATATATATATATATATATATATATATATATATCATCTGAATTATAAATAACTTATTTCTGTATAAAATAAAAATTCCCGAATAATCCAGACCAACCAGAGCGCACTATTCCTACAACATCTTCAGTGCTGAAGCGGAACTACCAGAGCCGTTCGGCAGATAGCGAGCAGATGCAGCATATGTGTTGTATCGAGGCAGGGTCAGGCCAGGGGAATCCATTTGCAGCTTTTTATTAAGAAAGGTCAAGACAGGCAGGGTGAACAATGGCAAACAGGGCAGAAAAGAAAAGGCAGAGACAAACCAGGTTGACAGGCAAAGGACAAAGACCTCCAGATAAATACTGGGCTTCTGGATTTACACATTTAAGTGCTGCAAAACATATTGACCTAAAAATTATTCTAAATTTAAATGATCTCATATACAGTGTATGTGGCTATTGTGGTTCACGATCATAGGCCCTGTCCCCAAATGGCACACTTCATGTGAATTTTCGATCTTGTGTACTTATTTCATGTGTCCGTTAAATCCATGAGACCGTAGGCTGTCTCATTTTTCATTTTAGGTTTCAGAAGGTTGCTCACCCATACTTTGTGGTTGATATGTGCCCTGGGTGTGCACTTTTGCAGAGCCCACACTGATGCAAGGTCTACAGCACACTTCTTTTCAACAGTCAAAGCGGGGTTATGTTTTTGCACGTCGTGCACAATAACCCTAAAGGCACCGGGGTGGCGGCTTGTTTATATATATATATATATATATATATATATATATACAGGTCCTTCTCAAAAAATTACCATATTGTCAGAAAGTTCATTATTTTCCATAATGTAATGATAAAAAATAAACTTTCATATATTTTAGATTCATTGCACACCAACTGAAATATTTCAGGTCTTTGATTGTTTTAATACTGATGATTTTGGCATACAGCTCATGAAAACCCAAAATTCCTGTCTAAAAAAAAATAGCATATTTCATCCGACCAATAAAATAAGTGTTTTTAATACAAAAAAAGAGTCAACCTTCAAATAATTATGTTCAGTTATGCACTCAATACTTGGTTGGGAATCCTTTTGCAGAAATGACTGCTTCAATGCGGCGTGGCATGGAGGCAATCAGCCTGTGGCACTGCTGAGGTGTTATGGAGGCCCAGGATGCTTCGATAGCGGCCTTCAGCTCATCCAGAGTGTTGGGTCTTGTGTCTCTCAACTTTCTCTTCACAATATCCCACAGATTCTCAATGGGGTTCAGGTCAGGAGAGTTGGCAGGCCAATTGAGCACAGTAATACCATGGTCAGTAAACCATTTACCAGTGGTTTTGGCACTGTGAGCAGGTGCCAGGTCGTGCTGAAAAATGAAATCTTCATCTCCATAAAGCTTTTCAGCAGATGGAAGCATGAAGTGCTCCAAAATTTGTATTACAACAATAAAACACCTGAAATATTTCAGTTGGTGTGCAATGAATCTAAAACATATGAAAGTTTAATTTTTATCATTACATTATGGAAAATAATGAACTTTATCACAATATGCTAATTTTTTGAGAAGGACCTGTATAGCACCAATGAAGGGCCAAAGCTGGCGGCACTACCACCCGGGGTGGCGGTGCCACCGGCTTGGGTCCGCAATCGCTGCTCGCAGCTATATATATATATATATATATATATATATATTTTGCTCCAAAATCTCCTGATAGCTAGCTGCACTGACCCTGCCCTTGATAAAACACAGTGGACCAACACCAGCAGCTGACATGGCACCCCAAACCATCACTGACTGTGGGTACTTGACACTGGACTTCAGGTATTTTGGCATTTCCTTCTCCCCGGTCTTCCTCCAGACTCTGGCACCTTGATTTCCGAATGACATGCAACCACTGAGCAACAGTCCAGTGCTGCTTCTCTGTAGCCCAGGTCAGGCGCTTCTGCCGCTGTTTCTTGTTCAAAAGTGGCTTGACCTGGGGAATGCGGCACCTGTAGCCCATTTCCTGCACATGCCTGTGCACGGTGGCTCTGGATGTTTCTACTCCAGACTCAGTCCACTGCTTCCGCAGGTCCCCCAAGGTCTGGAATCGGTCCTTCTCCACAATCTTCCTCAGGGTCCGGTCACCTCTTCTCGTTGTACAGCGTTTTTTGCCACACTTTTTCCTTCCCACAGACTTCCCACTGAGGTGCCTTGATACAGCACTCTGGGAACAGCCTATTTGTTCAGAAATTTCTTTCCGTGTCTTACCCTCTTGCTTGAGGGTGTCAATGATGGCCTTCTGGACAGCAGCCAGGTCGACAGTCTTACCCATGATTGCGGTTTTGAGTAGTGAAACAGGCTGGGAGGTTTTAAAAGCCTCAGGAATCTTTTGCAGGGGTATAGAGTTAATTAGTTGATTCAGATGATTAGGTTAATAGCTCGTTTAGAGAACCTTTTCATGATATGCTAATTTTTTGAGATAGGAATTTTGGGTTTTCATGAGCTGTATGCCAAAATCATCTGTATTACAACAATAAAACACCTGAAATATTTCAGTTGGTGTGCAATGAATCTAAAACATATGAAAGTTTAATTTTTATCATTACATTATGGAAAATAATGAACTTTATCACAATATGCTAATTTTTTGAGAAGGACCTGTATAGCACCGATGAAGGGCCAAAGCTGGCGGCACCACCACCCGGGGTGGCGGTGCCACCGGCTTGGGTCCGCAATCGCTGCTCGCAGCTATATATATATATATATATATATTTTTTTTTTTTTGTCATGCTGCAATGTACATTCCTTGGCAAAAAAAAAAAGAGGCAAAGCCCAAAAATGGTTAAACACTAAGTCTTTAATTGTCTTAACCACAAATTATTGCTCAGGAAATTAGCAAACATTTAAGCAAATGCACTACTTAAAAGCCATTGCTGTCTTAGAAAAGCATCAAAGACAGAATGAAGTTTTTGCCAGAATATGGAAAGTTGTGTCTGGTGGAGTGATGGATCATAATGAAACACGAGTTGCGTTGTGATGCTCCAGAGTGGTGCCTTCGATAAGCTGGTGTGAAATATAATAATAAATGCATCACTATTCACTACCACAGGAAGAGGTGTCATTGTGTGGGGAGCCTTAATGTCATTTAGAGTCATTTAATGCTTTGGAGTACAGGAGAATATTGGAGAATGTTACAGAATGGCTTGCTTCCTACAAATGAAAAGCTGTTTGTTATCTAAAGAGGAATGATCAGATGTTATTGGTTTCCAACAAGACAATGCTCCTGCAAAAATTGAAAAGACAACCAAGAAGTGGCTTGAGAACAAGTCCATTAAACTCAATTGAACTGGGAGACATTTTTTCAACTGCTCATAAACTGGTTGAGGCCATTAACATGGAGTGGAAAAACACTGACTCTTCTTCCTGTAAAAAGCTGTCTGCAAGTTGGGGAAGACTATTCTGTGCTAAGTAACTTTGTCTTCACTATGTGTGCAATTCTTGCTAATTTCCTGACCAGTGATTTGTGATTAAAATTGTTTAGACCATTAAAAGACCACTAAATATTTTGCCATTTTTTGCTTGGCCCATTTTTTTTTTTTGCCCAGGAACGTGTATTAGGAGAAAATTATTATTATTATTATTATTATTTTTACCTTGGATGCATGTAAACCTATTGTGGGACTAGGAGACCTCTAAAACAAAATAAGGAATCTTTAAAATAGCATAATAGGGGCGCTTTAACTCGTACCATGTCTCATGTTTCACTTTGTTTCTCAGTCTCCTGTAGATGAGCCAGTTGTTTTAAGCGATGAGGTCATCTTCCCTCTCACTGTATCCCTGGATAAGCTCCCTGTCAACACTCTCAAAGTGAAGGTATGGCTGCTGTCTTTGTTTTTATGTTTACTCTGGCATTTATGCATGTGATTATGTGTTTTGAATTTAGTATTGTGGTATAAATAGAACAGGAACTTCTATCATCACACGCTTGTTTGTGCTGCTGACTTGTTCTAATACAGTGTAAGTGCAAGAAATGATGAAATCAAAAACCAGTGCTCACGCTATGCAACATCACCTTGCACATGTTGCTGATCACACTTCTGATTATGTGTCTATGTTTGTGTGTTATCTCGATGAAGATAATTGTGACTGTGTGGAAGCAAGAAGAGGAGAAAGCTGAGATCCAAGAACATGGCTACCTCAGCATCCTCCAACAAAAGAGCCCCTGCCAAACGTTCCGCCAGGACCTAAACACCTTCAAAGCGCAGGGTGAGCTCTTGCTTCCTTCAGCACAATACTGTGAGATGTCATTATTGATTCAGGACCCCTGGGATCTGCCTTTTTCATTCATCACCTAGTTTTCTTTTTCATTTCAGTATTTCTCCTCTCTCTGTTTCTTTATCTATTATTTTGTTGTGTGCTTGTCAGTGTCATGTTTTTAGATTTGTGTTTTTCCTGCTGTTTTATGCATTTTAAAAGGCATTTTTCCTTTTAGATACCTATGCTGTTTAGAATTTGTTTTATGGTGTTTTTAAATTGGTATAATTTTCTCTTGTGTGCTAACAGTCAGTACCACACTCAACGTCCTGCCCCCTCCCGCAGTGAAGTGTCAGCAAATGACAGTTTCAGGGAGACACTTAACTGTGCTCAAAGGTAATGTCAGCTCTATTTCTCTTTATCACATTTTATGAGCACAAATGATACATATACACTACCATTAAAATGTTTGGATTCAGTAAGATTTGTTTTTTGAAAGAAATTGTTTTCATTTTATTCAGCAAGGATGCATTAAGTTGATCAAAAGTGACATTAAAGACATTTATAATGTTACAAAAGCTTTCTATTAAAAAAAAAACGCTTTTCTTTTGAACTTTCTATTCATCAAAAGATTCCTGGGGGAAATGTATCACCGTTTCAACAAAAATATAATGCAGCACAACTGTTTGCAACATTGATAATAATAAAAAAAAAAAAAATGTTTATTGAGTAGCAAATCAGCATATTAGAATGCATTCTGAAGGATCATGTGACATGACTGGAGTAAGGATGCTGAAAAATCATACACAAGTAGAAAACATATACATTGTAATAATATTGCACAATATTACTGTTTTTACTGTATTTGTGATCAAATAAATAGAGCCTTGATGAGCATATATATATATATATATATATATATATATATATATATATATATATATATATATAGTTTTTTTTTTAAATATAATTGTGATTCTCTTAAAAAAACGAAGGCCTCTCATGAATTTTTCAGAACCGTGAGTGTCTGTGTGTCTTCTGAGTATGATGTAATGGGTCCTTAGTAGTCCCTAATGTAAGGGAGTGAAGAAATATATATTCATATCTCATTATAGAATTATTCCCATATCTATTCACACAGTCTTCAAGGGAGGATGCATGGATATGTTTGTATGTTAAATTTGTATGACTTTATTAGACTGTCCTTTCTTTAAATCTGCCAACTATGTTCAAACAGTGACAGTTTCATTCAGTTGATGTACTACATACATTTTGTCATCACTGCTATAGTGTAAGCACATCAGTAGACATCTTTGTGCTAAAATGGTATGTGTGTGTGAGACGGGCAGTAGGCATGCACTTTCTTTTTGATCTTTGTGGCTTCCTGTCTCTTTATGTGGTAGACGTCCTGTTCATGTATATACGAACTTCTGACTGTTTCAGTGTTAAACGGGAGTTCTCAAGAGGAAGTGTGTGTGCGTGACGTCAAGATTTTTCCCAACTTCAATGCTTCATACTTACCAGTGATGCCAGATGGCTCGGTTCTGCTGGTGGACAATGTTTGGTAAGAGAAAACATTATGTGTGACCTCACACATCTGTGAGTGTGATTCAAGTACAGTTATCAATCTATTGATAATGTCCTCAAAAATTCTGGTTATGGTTTCATAGGATATATCACAAACACATTCCAGCACAAACAAAGAGAACTGATCTAACTGCCAGATCGTAAAAGCAGCGAACCCCAGACATTGATCAGTCTCTCAGACTGGTCTCTCAAACGAGAAAACCGTCCTCACAGAGCGTGCATGCTCTCTCTCAACCCAGAGTCTGTCTCGACTGTTGCCATTGAAGTTAGAGCCATATATAAACTGCACTGCGACAGGCGATTGGTGACGCGATTCCAGACGTCAGCAGATTGACAGGCGGAGCCTCCAATCGAATTTCACACCTGAAACAAACAAAGTACACAGACATACACGCATATGCAGCAACATATGCATGAACAAAATTACGTAGCGCGCCATAATCTGCTATTAATTCAACTTAAAACACTTAACAGAACATAAAAAATTGTGTTGTAGATAACACAAGATCTGTTGGACTATATATTGACTGTTACTTTAAGATCTTAAAGATCTTTTTTCTCTTAAATTTAAGATAAAAGTTATAACATTTTCACCATTAAAAATGTAACCAGTCATGAGGATGTCAACATATTTGCGTGCTTTTTTTAAAAATATGGCGCATACTTCCTGGAACGTATTTAACCATTTATTGCCGGTATTTCTTTTACATAGTACCAAAGCCCTAAAACTAACCTCATTTAGCTTTTTCCTCTGAGGAAATGTCTCGAGGTTTTTGATATTACATTTATCTTTTTCAGTCATAAGTCAGGAGAAGTTTCCATGGCATATAGTTTCTTGGATGTTTGAAAGATTTTTGATAATTTTGTTTGTCTTCTTCAGTCATCAGTCAGGAGAAGTTGCCATGGCATCATTTTATAGAATGGACAGCGAGTCTAGCCACCTTCCCAGCATGCTCAGTGCTCTAGAGGAGCAGAACTTTCTCTTCCAGCTGCAGCTCAATAACCAGCCACAAGATGATTCACCTGAGGTAGGCCATCAGTCAATATGTAGTACATTATGTGGTAAAATCTTTGGTACAGGCTAAAAATGTTTATCTCACAGCTTGTTTTTTTGTGTATCTTCTTTCTGATAATTTAAAACTTTGATGTTATTTAAAAACATATGCAAATACATAATGTTTCTGTTTGCTGCAGGGACTGGAGGTGCCATTAGTTGCAGTCTTACAGTGGTCTACTTCTAAACTGCCCTTCACCAACTTTATCTACACTCACTATAGTCTCCCCAGCGTGAGACTGGACCGGCCGCGCTTTATTATGACCGCCAGCTGTCCCAGTGCGGTCAAGGCCCGTGAGCATTTCCGAGTGCGATATACCCTCCTCAACAACTTGCAGGACTTTCTGGCAGTCCGACTAGTTTGGACGCCAGAAGGTGAGGACCAATATTATTTTCGTTAACAAAAACTGAAACTTAAGACTGAAAAACTATTGGTCAAAAAACATTTTCATAAACTGAAATAAAATAGAAATTTTAACAAAAATGAAAAACTAAAACTAAACAGTTACTGAAAAACTAACTGAAATAAAATAAAAATGAGCAAAAATACATTTTGTAATTTCATAAGCTCTCATCCTGTGCCGGACAACACGTTTTTCCATTCCACTGCGCTACTTTATTTTTCAATATTTGACCGTTGCGCTTGAGTCTCGCATCTTTTGCAGCGTCTCGTGCATGATACGACGTTCTAAAAACACTGCACTCAAGTTAAAATGTGTCTCAAGACCTTGTGCATTTTCCCCATTCCACTACCCGTATCTTTTTTCCTGTTTTTAAAGCAAAACCACTTTCTGTGTGAACAAGCCCTAAGAAGCAGAAATGGCCAAATACGTATTTCCATCATGTCTAGACCTTAGGCTTATGCAAATACAGCTGTACCTTAATTGCAAGTAGGATAACCATCTCATGTGAAACGAAACAGAATACCACACATATTAGACAGGATACCACACTGAGCAGAAAACGCAAAAAACAAACAGCCTAGCATGTCTAGCCCACAAACAGTAAACTAATAAAGTAATAAAAGTAAACTAAAGAATAGAACACATGAATATGAGTATAACTATGAGTATATGATATTAAAACATGCAATAGACAAAAAGCATAAATGGATCAATACAAGAATAATGTTGGAAAGGAATAATCATAGAAATAACCATAAAATAATAATCATAATAATTATATGCATATTTTGTCCTTTTTCTTATACACCATGTTTAACAAGATTTCATTTTAATATGAATGAGTATGAATGAATAATTTTACTTTTAAGTTGCATTTGTTTGGTTCTGATATTTTTTATTATTGAGAGGTTTGCACAAGAGTTAACTGTAAACTGCAAACATTAAACTTTGCTGAAATGAAATGTATTTAACTGGAAGTATTCTGCTAACTCTGCTAAACTAACAATTTAATTAGGAATGTGTTCACAAAATAAAAACTAAACTAAAACAAACAAAACCATTAATGAAACTAACTAAAACTAAACTGAAATTCATAGGAAATTTTAAAATGTAATTAAAATAAAATATAATTTAAAAATGCACAACTATAATAACCTTGAGGACTGGTAAAATAGTTTAAAAAAAAAGGGGAAGAGAGTGGTCAGGGTTAGATTGTTTTATGCAAATACAGTTGCCTGCTTTGATGTACTGTATGGTAAGTATATGGGCAAATATATTATATGTTTGAAGCAGTGGTTTTTAGCATAATTTAAACACTATTATAGTATTTGTAAATAATTTGAATTAGCTTTTATTTAGATATTTTCAGTATTTGTTTTAAGTTTTTATGAGGTTTTGTCATTTAAAAAAAAAACATTTAGAGTTGGCTTTATTTTTATTTCACTTTTAATTTTAGCCCTACAACTTATAGTATTTCAGTTAGTTGCCCCTATTTCAGTTACCCCCCCCCCCCCATATTTAAATTTTATTTCAATTAACAAAAGATGTTTTTAATTCAAAACTTGAAACCCATCCAATCTGGCAACACTGCACCTGAATATAGCAATAAAGGTGAGAGGGCTTTAAGAAATGAGAAATTGCCAATAAACAAGAAGTGTTGTTTGTGAAGTTGAGAAAAAAAGGTTTTGCAACATTATCAGTTATGGGCCAGATAAAGGCAAAGTAGAGAGCAAAGGTAACCATTTCTGAATGTCATTAGCTCATAAAGGGGGTGTGGTTCTTTTTTGTAGATGTAGATAGCCCAGAGGTTGAGTCTCCAGCTGTGACTGTGAGTATTTGTAATGCCAGATGAGCTAATGCCAGTTAATACATCAAAGATGTACAAGCAGAACAATCCAATCTGACTGAATCAGCCTTTGTAAACACATTTGTATTTGATTGTAGGTTTTCTTTTATTTAAATATTTTTGGGTTCTTTTTTATGCTTGTTTGTGTTTTCATTTTTGGGACATTTATCAAAAAGAAATTGCAGAGAGGACAGGATATAATGGGGAGATGAAGATTAAGACATAATCACGTCCATATCAGAACCTGCATCTCCTGCACGAGTTTTCTGCTCATAGCTCCATGTGTGCTAACTTTTTGATTATGGCTGAAATGTTTTTTTTTACATTGCTTTTTATTGCATGTCCTTTTTGGTTTTTGATCCTCCTGTTGTCTTCTCAGGTCGTGGACAGAAAGAGGATCCTGCAGTGAATGCAGTGGTGTGTCATTCTCCTCTCAGTAACCTGGGTTACTGTCGAAAAGGCAGTACCCTCTCCGTCAGTGTGACTTTCCAAATACTCCGAGCAGGCCTTTTTGAGGTAAAGAGTCATTAAGTCTGTGTTGCATGTGAGCAATTCATTGTTCTGTTTCACTTCCTTCAACAAAACCAATGAGCTGAATTACTGGATGTAAACACTTTAGTATCTGCTATTCTATCTCCTCTGTCTTTAGTTGAGTCAGCACATGAAACTGAAGCTACAGTTCACAGCATCCGTATCCAACCCTCCCCCTGATGCCCGTCCTTTGTCCCGCAAGAACAGTCCGTCGAGTCCAGCGGTCAGAGACATTCTGGACCGACATCAGGCTAGTCTCAGTCTGGGCCGCTCTCAGTCCTTTTCTCACCAGCAACCATCCAAGTTTCACCTCACAAGGTATGCACATACACATTCACACAGATGATCTTCACATATTTTACATGCTGTAAATAGTACACTTTCAGTTTGTTGCAAAACCTATTGAGCTTGTTGGGGGACTTTACCTTAAGATATTAATTTCATATTATAATTTACTAAAATCTCATTCTTTGTTTTTCTATTTTATTCTATTCTGTATGAATAAAAAGATTTTTATTTCTGTTGACAGTCATTTTAACAGTCAGAAATAATTCATTTTAAATGTTTATTTTATATTTGATTTTACTCACATAGTGGAAGGGCAAAGATGATCTGCCAAACAACGTTTTAAATACATTCCAGATAATATTTTAATATTTAGTTTGGTACAATAACAATATACACAACCATTTAAAAAATGTTTTTTTTTAGATAAATTTATACTTTTAAATAGTACTTTTTAAAATACTATTCATTAAAAAAATCACAGATAAAAAAAAACCGTTTGAAAACTGTTTTCAACATTGATAATAATAATATATTTTTTTAAACATTAAAATAGAAAACAGTTATTCGAAATTGTAATAATATTTCATAATATTTTTGTTTTGCTGTATTTGAGCAAATAAATGCAGCCTTGGTGAACATAAGACTTTTTCAAAAACTTTACAAAATCTTAATGAACCCAAACTTTTATACAGTAATATATATATATATATATATATCTATAAATATTTTAAATTAATAGTAGAAACAAGTTGTCCTTCATAATTTCTCTATAAAGATTTTTTTACACTCCATATTAATGGGTTTATACTAAATATTTCGCTGCCTTTATGTGCTATTAATATTTGTAGGTCCTTGATATAAAAATGCTACTGTTCTACGGCAGCATCCTGACAGCATCTTAGTTGACTGATTCAGAGTTTTCTACATATTCAGGAACTCTGATATAGCATATGGCAAACTGGCAAACTGGTACATCCTCTTACAACCCTCTCTTCACTATGTTTTCTTTGTCAAATAATGATTGTCTCATTTCTGCAGCACTGATAAATGTTTATGTTTGTTTGTGTCTTACAGGACAGGCAGTGTTATGGAGCGCAGGGCCATCACCCCTCCCGTGGGGTCTCCTGTTGGTCGGCCGCTGTACCTCCCTCCAGACAGGAACATTTTGTCACTTGACAAAATAGCCAAGCGTGAGTGCAAGGTGCTGGTTCTGGATTCACACACCTAAATGCACACGCACCCAGGGAGAGGAGTTACGGATATTCTCGAACTTTGGGAAAGAATCATGTGTCATGAAGTAGTGTAATTGGAAAAATGGTTTAATGTCCATTGTCTTTCAGTTTCTATTCTATAGGTATTTATTTTGTTCTTTTTACCAGCATTTATTGTTTACATGCTGTACAGTGTGATTATTTTAAATAATTTCGATGCAATTTATGTGCAGCTACTGACAATTTTGACTGAAGGAATGAAAAGAAAGCATAAACACACAGGGTTTTTATTGTTTATCCATAGGAGTCAAGAAGTTATGAAAGTAAAAAAGAGTGTATTTATTACTGTTTAAGGGAAGAATGGATGGTTAATGGTAGTCATGGACAGATCAACATGGAATCTGCATGCTCAAAAATTTCAGATTTCGAAGAAAAGATTTTGGTTTAATAGTTAAACAGTGTGGCTATTTTGGTAACAGTTTTAGCTACCAATTAGAGTCTAACATTTCATGAAACCCATTTTGCTCTTTAAATCCATTCTGCAGAACTATCCTCAAAAATCAGTGCAGACAATATAAATTCAATTTTACAATCCTATTGTAAAAGCATGTAACATGCAAATGTAAATTTTTCCCCCCTTTTCTCTTTGTTTGCTACTTAGTTTTGGATAGATTTTTTTTAGATGTCTTTACATTTCATTTGTCAACACTGCCAGCATTTCCCTTCCCATGTTTAATTCCTCTTTATCATTTGCATTCCACTTAGTAAAAGTGCTTTTATTGTTTTTCTTAAATACTTGAAAGATGGTTCGCAACTTTGTGCCTGTGGGCAATCAGAAAGTTTCTTTAACTTACAGTCCTGTACACTGAAATGTTTTTTTTTTGGTCTGGCCTTTATTGCACCATGCAGTGTAACTACATGTCACAAATATTCCTTACTCAGTCAAAAGTCATACACACGTGTTGTTAAATTCATATTTATTTGATGTTTTCATTGAATTATTTCACCGTTGTAATGTTAACACTCCAGTTCATCAAGCTGTGTTCAACTTATAAAGGAGCTTGTGTTATTGGCTGGTGCCATTTTATGTCTGCTCCTCCTTTTATGGATTTAGAAACATGTGGTCTAATTTTTTGCTCCAGAATGATCTTATCCCTCTCCCACTAAATATCCAGGAACAAATTCCCGGTTAGTGTCAGAGCAGATTCAGGCCATACAGTAGTATTGATTTCTATGCATTTAAGCTGAACATTTGACTTTCACAGAGAGCTTCATATCTTCAACCCCTTTGGCTGTAGTGATAATCAATTATCAACTGGCGTAAAGTGTCACCCCATCGAGCCATTTAATGGGGTTATGATTGATTTCTTTGCATCAATGTTTACATGTGAGGACTACTGAATCATCCTTTGGACTGAAAAAGCTTTTCTTTTGTTGTGGAATATTGCGCATGGTTTTATATTGTCTCTGAATATAGGACCTTGAATGTTTAATTTTTTTTAACTAAAATCTTTGAACAGACTTCTTATTCTGCAGAAATGTAACACACTGATCCAAAACCATATTGTGGATGTGGATAAAATGTTTTAATATATAGACTGTGATGTTTTTTTTTTTAATTTTCAAATTCCCATTCAATTTCACTTGTAATTGCATCTTGGCCAGTTTACTTTTTTTTGGACTATGTATTTGTTATTATTTTATAGTGAAAACTTGTGAAGAAAGGTCATTTAGCACAATTAGACCGTTAATTGCAGAAGGAAATGTTCAGAAAACGTTTTTTATACTATCCAGGGCATCAATTCATCACATTTAATTTTCAACAAAGATGTAGACGATCTTGTTTTTTGTAAGCACTTTATTTACATTTTTGTAACATATTTTAATGGGGAGAAAAGAATGAATGTTCAAACAAAGGACCATATGCTTTGAGTTCAAAAAACTATTTTTTTTTTTTTTTTACACAGAACAATTATTAATTGACGTCGCAGGGATGAGAAATGCCAACTCAAACCACCGGATTTACTCCCAGTCTACATATACTGAGGTTAGAAGTTGTGCAAAAGGCATCAGAGCTGTTGAGGCAATATATGTTGAGTATTGCGCTTGTATTGTGTGTTTGGACTATTGCATTTTTTGAATTGCAAAGACCTGCCAAGAAGCTCTTCTGGAGGACGATCCTTGTGGCACTCAATCATATAGATAACTAGTCGACAAAGACTATTTTTACTTTTCTGTTCTATGAACTGCTGCTTTGCGCATTTTTGTTTTTATACAGCTTTAATTACAATGCTGTTTAAAGTGTTAACATAAGTGTTCAGAGTTGTTGGAAATGTGTGTTGTTGGATATTGGATTGTTGCACTTAAACAAGTTGAATAAAAGCAGTCAGGGCATAAATCGTCTTGTTAACTTATTCAAAATAATAATAAAAAATTGCCATAAAAGGACAGAAAATATAATTTATTTCATATAAGATGTTCACAGACATTTGTAAATTGTTTCCCCAATCATTTCACACCTCACCAAAAATTACAATTAAGTTTACAAATAAGTTACTGAAAGGTTGAAAAACTATTAACAGGTTTTGCCAGTTACTTCACATTTTCCACAAAGACATTTAAAGTGAATAAATATGTAAAAATATCTTCACATATCAGCAAATCAGTGTCAAAAACAGTTCAGAATGTTGTTGCCTTCACCTCGCTGTTGTCTGCTCCCTGCTTACTACCATCCAGATTGGCATAGGGATGCGCTGTGAGCAAAAACACTCATATTACAGCTCATATTATACTTCTCATAGTTTTTTTAGAAAGACAATCAGTTATCACGTACCTGTTTTGCTCAGTTCAATTTTACTTGATGCATTACTCATTTTCTTGCGGCTGTGTAAAAAGAGATAAAAAAGCATACATTTATAAAAATAAATAAAACTATTTTAAGCAAATGCTTGGCTTTCTACGTTTTTGACATCATTGCACGATCAGTGTTTTTGATAAGAGTACATTCTTTAAATGGGCTTTACCTGCACTTCTTGTAAATGCACACAATTGCAGTGACTATGAGGATGACGCCAAGCGGCACAAGGACTCCAATCAAGATGATAGATGTTTTATCTATAAAACAGCAAGCAGGTAAAAACTCTGATTACACATCACTGGCATATATGGTTTCATTTTTAAGCATTAAAGAATACAGTATGTTCACATTCACTTACCCAGGCCTTCCTCACCCTCAGTGGGGGCTTTAAAGAGCTCACAGTTTGTGCCCTCAAAACCTTCAGCGCAAGTGCAGGTGTACCCAGAACCATCTGTTTTTACCACACAGGTACCATCGTTCTGACAGGGTGAGCTCAAACATGGACTCGCTGAGAGAGAGAGAGAGAGAGAGAGAGAGAGAGAGCACAAGAAGTTAAAAATCAGTGCACTACTCTTCTGAAGCATCTGTAATATGATAATGAACTCACATAATATCCTATCCAATATTATTTGTAGACTAAGAAAGGTCTCAAGCTATGCATGATATATTTATCAAATATATTTTGAGCCCGAATATCCAATATTCATTGATAAAATGCTTTAGGAGTAAAGTAATCTCAATCAAAAGCTCACTTTTATAACAGTCGCGTTTGGTCTCGTACACAGTGCAGATCTCGTTGTCTCCACAGCTCTTTGCTTGACACACAGCCCCAGTTGCAGTACACTCACAACTCTGTGAACAATCGTCTGTCAAAAATGTCTCCTTGAGCTGTAGGGTTCAGAGAAACATGATCAGTAAGTGCAATGTCTTGTTTCATCTTTCAGTGCATTTCATCTTACATCATAACCTTTAACCTAGTATATTACATGCATCAAAAGCCTCACCAGATAGTAGCGATCAAGGTAAGTGCATCCACACTGGCTGTAAGGCACGCAGTCTTGGTCGCTCAGGACAAAGCCAGAGACGCACTGACATCCCTCCACACATTCTGTTTGCTCGCACTCCGAAGGAGCCGCAAGGTCTGCGCAGGACGCCGGGCATGGAGTCATACAGAAGGAGTAGGTGCTGTTGGCCCCACATTGCAGATCTGAATGTGATCACAAACACACACAATCAGGAAAGTATATGCGAAAGAGGAAATGTAGATATACAAGTCGAATTCAGTTACAGTTTTTTACATACACTTCCAAAAGTTTAGGGTCAGTAAGATTTTTCGATGTTTTTGAAAGAAGTATTGGTAACCCTTTAGAAGTTTGTTCCTTCATTAATGTTCCTTCATTAATGTATAACTACACAGGAACAAATGAGTAACACACTATTAACATTCTAGTAACTATTACTATAACTATATTTATTTTTGTGAGAAAAAATCATACCGATCCCAAACGTTTTGGTAAGGTAGTGTGTGCTACAGGCTGGATCAAGTCTGCATTTATTTTTCATTATATAAAATATATCTAGTATATTTTCATACCACAATTCAGCTCCTTTCTCCATGGCTTTATTTGGACACCCTGATCTTGGCAAGCCCGAGCGTAGACGGCATAATTTTCACAGAGCAGTACTTCACTGCCCTGCTCAGCACACAGGTCAAACACACAATCCCTGCAATACACACACACACACACACACACACACACACACTCGGTCATGAAGAACTAGTTACGCAGCCCCGAGCTTCTGACAGGTCTATGTGTGAGTGCGTGTGTGTCTGTGTCTGTGTTTGTGTTGCTCCCCTTCTGCTTCTCTCTCCATCTATTCTGCCTGCTGCGATGATGCTCTGTGTGCATTCTTACTGCCTGACTATACACAGACTTATTCTGTTATTTTGGAATAATGAATAGTGCTAAAGGGTTGCATGTTATTCATTTGAACATTAGGAGCTTGCCATCTAAAATGGATTTATTGAAAGCCTGGCTTATCTATAATAAACCCCATGTAATTACTTTGCCCGAAACTTGGCTAAACAGTAATATTCCTGATGAAGAAATTAAACTTGACAATTATGTTGTATTTAGGAAAGATAGAGGTTCAAGAGGTGGGGGCCTCGTGATATATTTATCCACAAATTTGATTGCAGAACCTGTTCTGCCAAATGAGAATCCCAGGCATTTCGAAGGGCTTTTTGTTAAAATCATTTTCCATGAAAATAAAAGATTAATCATTGGAAATATTTATAAACCTCCATCTGCGCCAGCAGAAACCACTGATTGTATTTTGTCTACTATTAATTCTTTAGATGACAACTGTGAAAAGATTATATTAGGTGACTTTAATTCTAATTGGCTTGATCGCTCCTCTCAGAAAGATCACAATCTTTTTAATAGTTTAAATCTATCTCAAATCGTAAAGGAACCTACCAGAGTCGGTTCCAGTTCCTCATCTCTGCTTGACTGGATCTTAGTCTCCCATCCTGATAGAATTTTACAATCTGGGGTTTTACCTGATTCTTTTAGTGACCATTCTATGGTTTTTTTGTATTTGGAAAATTAAAGTGCCTTGTCTTCCTCCTAAATTGATTAAAGTAAGACAGTAAAGTAAGAAATTTAATAAAATTAACCCTGAACTCTTCATACAGGATCTATTAAATATAAACTGGGAGAGATTTAAATTAATTCCATCAGTGGAAGATGCATGGAATTTTTTTTATACCGAGTTTTTCGAGATTATCAATAAGGATGCTCCTTTGATATCAATTAAGGTCAAGGGTCGACATCTACCTTGGATCAAGGGAGATCTCATATATTTATTCAAACAAAGAGACAAGGCCTGGAAAAAATACCGTAATACATTGGATTCTACCTACTGGAATGCATATAAGGAGTTGATGAATAAATGTAAAACCAATACAAGAAATGCTAAAGCAAATTACTATAAAGACTGTCTATTAACTGATTTTAAGAACCCGAAGAAATTTGGGAAGAGAATTAATAGTATAACCAACAAACCCACTAAAAGCTCTATTACGCATATTAGACTAAATAATCAAACTGTGAGTGAACCTTTATTAATTGCAGAGGCATTCAGCCAGCACTTTTCTACAATTGGTAGCTCTCTATCTGGTTACATTTATGCTGGTCCTACATCGACTCAGTTTAGGTGTGGCAGCTCCTTTTGTTTCAAAACTATTTTTCCAACTGATGTTCAGCAGGTTATTGATAGTCTAAGACCTGGATGCAATGCTGGTCCAGATGGTCAGGAAATTAAGTTCTTTCAACTTGCTTCTCATGTTTTGTCATTTCCACAGGCCGATTTATTTAATTTATCTTTTGCAACTTGTGAAATACCCACAGCCTGGAAAAGTCCTAGGATAATCCCTTTTCATAAAGGAGGTGACACATCAGACACTAATGATTATAGACCAATCTCTATTACCAACAGTATAGCAAAAATATTTGAAAAATGAACATTTAATCAATTATCTACATATCTTACTGACCATAATATATTATCTTCACACCAATCAGGTTTTCGACCTAGCCATTTAACCACCACTGCTCTTTTAAAATTTACAAATGATATACTGTTAGCAGCTGACAGCAATATGCTTACGGGTGCTATATTTATTGATCTTTCAAAAGCATTTGATATGGTTGATCATTATCTTCTTTTAAATAAATTGTATGCTATTGGTCTCTCCTTGAATTCTTTATTATTTTTTAATTCATTCCTTCACAATAGAAGTCAATGTGTCCCCTTTTTTGGGAAGTCAATCAGATTTCAAGATATGTGATAAAGGTGTTCCACAAGGCTCATCCTTAGGTCCTCTTCTGTTCTCAATCTTTATTAATGATCTTTCTCAAATTTGTTCTGATTGTCAAATTCATTTATATGCAGATGATACTGTATTATACTTTTCTAGCTCTGATATCTCTCAAATTCAGTACTCTCTCCAATCTGATTTCAATTTGGTTCAAGGACGTTTTTTTTCGAATAAGCTTCTTTTGAATAAGAGAAAATCATATAATATGTTGTTTTGCACTCGATCTGATCCTTTGATGTTAGGTAACTAGTCTATTAGCTTTCTTGATGGAACAACATTAGAAAAAATTGAAGAACTCAAATATCTAGGCCTTTGGCTTGATTCTCAGCTATCCTTTAAATGTCATATTAATTTGATTACTAAGAATATATTTGGTTGTCTGAAATCACTTTATCGTTCTGGTGACTGCTTCTCACAAGAAGTACGTAAAAGAATTATAACCCAATTAATATTCCCGATACTGGACTATGCTGATGTGATCTATGGTAACACCTCTGGAACAATTCTCCGTCCTCTTAATGTTTTATATAATAGTCTTTGTAGATTTGTGCTTAGGTGTCCTTAAAGAACTCACCATTGTTTAATGTACGAGTCATTGAACTGGCTTACGCCGAAGACCAGAAGACAACTCCACTGGTTAACACTTATTTTCAAATGTATTCATTTAAATTTTCCGTCATATTTGAAAGACCTTTTAATTCTTTTCAGTTCTCAATACAACCTAAGACACATGGACCAACCGTTTCTAGTTACACCTAGAATCAGTAAAGAAATTGGTCGTCGAGCATTTAAATTCAAAGCTCCATCAGATTGGAATAACCTTCCTTCCTCACTAAGATCGATCACTTCTTTTATATCTTTAAATCATCTTTAATTACGCATTTTAAACACTCTGCTCGTGTTTCTGAACTGTTTTAGGTCTCATACTACTCAGTGTCCAGTGTACAGTGTATATGTGTGTATTTGTTTACAATTATGGATTGTATACTTGTGCATGCAAGCAGATGTATTTATAAGGGAGCGTATTGTATGCTTATAAGTACAAATGTCTATCTTTATTTTTTGCAGAGGGATTTATTAATTAATTAATTTATTATTTATTATTACTCTATTATTATTTTATTGTATTATTACTTTTTATATTATTTATTGTATTATTATTGTAAAAAAAATGTTTTTTCTCTCATACTTTGTCCGCGTATAATTTGTGCATTATTGGCTGGTGAGGGGGTGGGGGGCTAGTTTCGGGGAGCATTATTGGAGTGTGCGTGGGTGTGTGAGTATGTGTGTGTGTCTTTGTACTTATGTGTTAAGAATTATCTTTAATATTTTACTCTGTATCATCTTGTTTTGTTTGTCATTATTGTAAGGACCACCTCGAAAATGAGATGGTACATCTCAAGGGGCTATCCTTGAAATAAAGTAAAGTAAACTGTGAATCCGCACCAACACCCATAAATCAAGAGTTTATCTCAGTCAAACACAATGCACACAACACATGCTCTTGTTCAGATAGTGCAATACACACCCACTACACATTATGTTATTCTCTAACTCACACAGTACTTGCTGTCGCTGGAGTTTACACACCCTCACACACAAACAAATGCAAACAATACTCACTCCTGGTACACGTTTGGTTCGACCACAGCGTTACAGGCAGCGAAAGGACCATCAGGGTCACTGAGTGCCCCACACTGTTTATTCCCGTTCAGCTCAGTCAGCTGAGCGGCTGTACAGCCCGTCGTCTCAAACCCTGAATCTGGATCGGCCTCCACTTCACGCCTAATCGTAAAGAAGACAGGATTTTTAGGCGTAGGATGAATTCAGATGATTAATTTCAGGTTATTTTATATGGTTAGGGTGAACTCCATCAGAATTTTCATCCCAGCTGATTTATAATGCACAGCATAACAGATAATCTGATTCTCCCGTACTTGTGCAGGTGTACCATCTTGGGTAGAGGTGTGATACGAAGACTCGCCCCATTTTTGTCGGTTACTCTCCAGCTGTCTCCAAACTCATTGAGGTTGCGCGTAACTGTGCCGTCTGGTTTTGTGTACTCATTACTGGTGCGTCCATCATAATTACCACACAGACCGAGAACACGAGACCTGTATACACTAGGAAGACTCACCACTTTAGGTGAGAGGAAGAGAAAGAGAAAGAGACAGAGTGTTTGTGATTCTATACTTTAAAAAATAAGCAAGCTAGGCATAACAAAAAATCCTTGATGAATTGTTATAATGTTCATTTTAAGTTTGAGATTGGGTCTTGTACCTCCCTGGGAACTGCCATCAAATCGCACAGAAAGGCCAAAGTCAGTTGTGAGCATAACAAAGCGAGACTTGGTTTTTATGTTAACTCCCTGTACAGGACTGTACGGTAGACCAACTTTCTCGCCATTGACCTGATGGAGGAAAACAATGCAGAAGACTTCTATGATGTGGCATTTTACTATACAGTGTAATCCACGTATGAAGTAGCAGTGGTTTGAGATACATATTAGATACAGCTATTAGGACTGACTACATATCCCATGACTCTCACCAGCACTTTCTTCTTCTGTTGCATGCGAACACTAATGCCGTACACGTCCACATAGACCTCGCGCAGAAGGGACACCCGACTGATTCCTCCCTGCCTTTGGTTTTTGCCGCGGACACTGAAAGGGGTGAGAGAGCTTGGCAGATTGTTTCCTTGGGTTAATACATACGTATACGCTCCCTGGTAGTGGTGATTGTAATTATCAAAGGTTCGATAGTGAGGGTCCCCAGCAATATGGCAGTCATCGAATTCTGCGAAAAGTAAAAGAAGTTTGAGTTAGTTCATCCCTGAGGTGGACATTGAGACTAATCTGGAAACTGCTTAGAGGGTCTAAAATATGCATTTCTTGGTCATTAAGTATTCCTTGCTGTATAATGTAGCTTAGTTGTCCATAATGCCATTATTTTGGGCTAAATATCTACTCGCTTTTGGGTGTGATATAGCAATGTTGTTATATGCAAATGTAAATATTTAAATATTATATTTGACAAGACTAGCATTTAAAATGTGTAAAAAAAGTTTTGTCTTTCTATGTGAGTTTTGAATTCAGAATTCAGCTCAGATGGTCTGAATTAAGCCATTTTTTTTTACATTTTTCCCTTATTCTTAGTGTTTCGCATTGTTAAACCCACTCTCAGGTTTGCAGTAACGGTCTCCATTGCTGTCAAGATCACAGATTGAGTTCTCATTGCATTCAAAGGATGTGCAGGACAGCACTCCTCCAAGGCTGCAGCTGCACCTCTGTTCGCAGTGGTCAGTTATCCACGAATCTCCCACCTGAAATGTATACCAGGCATTACTATTATGTGACATAAAATAAAAGCACAGCCATCATTACAGCACCAATTTCTAATATATTCTTTAAGCATCATGTCTTTGCACATTATAAATGTACATAGAAAATGATATAAATCATGAGATGAAGAATAGAAGAGTTTTGAAGAATAGAATAGGATAGATTTGAAGAATAGAAGTCTTCAATATATACACTACCATTCAAAGGTTTGGGGTCGCTAAGATTTTTCTTAAGGTTCACTAAAGCTGTATTTATTTAAAATAATAATAATAATAATAATACAAATAATAAATAAATAACAACAGTAAGTGTAATTTATTCATGTGATGCAAAGCTGAATTTTCAGCAGCCATTACTCCATTCTTCATAGTCACATGATCCTTCAGAAATTAGGACATATTTATTTTTATTATCAATGTTGAAAACTGTTGTGCTGCTTATTTTTGTGGATATAATTAAGATAATTGTCTTCAGGATTTTTTGAAGAATGGAAAGTTCAGAATTAATTTTTAATTTTTATTTTTTACTGAATTTCTGATCAAATTAATGTGCAATTGCTGAATAAAAGTATACATTTTCTTTAAAAAAAAAGAAAAGAAAAAAGATCAGACCAACAACTTTTGACCAACAGTGTAGTATCTCAATATTTCAGTCAACCATCATGGAATTCTAGTATTAAAGCGATAGTTCACCCAAACATTTTGTCATCACTTACCCTATTCCAAACCTATATATGTTTCTTTCTTCTGTTGATAACCAAATATATATTTTTTAAAGAATGTTAGTTTGGTAATCAAACAGTTGACGGTAGCCATTGACTTCCATAGTAGGAAAAGAAATACAATGGAAGTCAATGGCTACCGTCAACTGTCTGGTTACAAAAATTCTTTGAAATATCTTCTTTTGTGTTCAACAGAAGAAAGAAACACATACAGGTTTGGAACAACATGAGGGTGAGTAAATTATGACAAAATGTTTATTTTTGGGTGAACTATCCCTTTAAGGAAAGCTGTCCCCCCCCCCCCCCCCCCCCCCCCCAAAGTTTACTCACCTCATGATACTCTCCATTGCTGTCAACACATCCACAGCTTGAGAGGGGAACACATTTGCCATCACTTAACACGAAGCCTGCATTGCACTGGCAGCCTTCAACACAGCTATTGGGTGGTAGTGGGCAGAATATGGGGAAGAGGTCGGCACAAGTAGGTGGACATGGTGCTGTGCAGTCAGAATAGTGACTGTTTGATGGGCATGGGAGAGCTGGAAATAAAAACACACAAAGGAAAGAGGTATGATGCATTGAATTTAAATAACAATGATTCTCTGACATATTTAGAGACCATTTCTCCCAGCTGTCACCCAGCTCAGCATAACATTCTCAGCACATCTCTTCGCCTTTTCTTCCCTCTTTCTCTTTCACTTACGGCAGAATGTGCTGTTCCTCCAGCTGATCGTGATTCCAGCGCTATAACAGGCCTGGGCGTAAGCCTCAATGTTATCGCACAGAGTCGACTGCATACCATCATATTCGCACATGTCATAGACACAATTCCCCAGAAAGGCTTCTGGAGGAATGAGAAAGTGACAGGGCTTGAAGAGGTCAGACAGGATCGAAGCTGCGCACTGTGCCTGGAAGATTTCTTCCTCATTCCCGTCACAGTTGGGTTTGTCTTCAGGTCTTGGATCAGGTTTGCAGCTGCAGATGGAGGAACAAGAAACGGATGAATACAACAGAAGAATGAAAAAAGTGAAACTATAAATCTTTCACCATGATGCCTCACATTCATATGCATCATAAGTGCATTTATAATGCTGCTATCTCTCTAGGTTTGTTTATTTCTGAATTATGGAGAGGTGCTTAGAGGCACCAAATAATCTAACACTCACCCAGGATCACTGTCTCCCTCTGCTTTCCAGCTGTTACCAAGTTCAATGGCATTTTCGGCTGGTTTGCCATCAGGCATCAAGTTATCGTCAAATGAATCGCCGTTGTAGTTACCGCACATTCCACACACCTATAATAGAAATGTTGAAGGACAGAAAAAGCAGTGAGTGATATGTTACTTCTTGTGGAAAATCTTTAATGCAGTTCAGATATTCTGACAAAAAGGGAACTGTCTCTGGTTTATATCAAATATCAATATCAAAAGAATATATTTAGTTCAAATAGAGTACTATGTTCTCTTGTGATGTGTGATGTTCTAGTTTTGTTTTTGTGTAGTTTCATACCTTGTTGAAATAGTCTCCAGGCACTGTGATCTCAATATGGTGAACTCCATCAAACTTCACAATCAGGCCGAAGTCAGTGTCTAGTATGGTGTTTACTCCACTGGTAAACACCCGTGCCTTGGCTGCAGTGATGTCGTAGGGGGTCTTTATCCTGCGTTCATTCAGCTAGTCGGTGGAGAAAACAAACGAGAGTACAGGCCAGAGATTTAGCACAATAATATCACTGAATACATATTGTTTTGAATCGTATCTAGTATATTGTGATATATATATATATATATATATATATATATATATATATATATATATATATATATATATATATATATCTTATATCTCTTCCTCTTTCCTTCTTGGACTCTCACCAGTACTCTTCCGTTCTTGCTGAGGGTGATGTTGGCAGTGGGCAGGTAGACGGTCACGGAGCGAACATACGAAGCATCTGGCTGGCCGCGTTCTTCGTTCTTGGCCACAATGGTGAAGGGCGTCACCATCGAGATGTTGCATATTGCCACCAGCGTGTAAGTGCAGGTACCCATGAAGGTGTGCATGATCCCATCAAAGGTGTAGTAGTGAGGATCCCCAGCAATGTGGCAAATGCCCACTCCTGCAAAGAAGGCCAGTTAGTAGTCTGTCTGACAGATACAGAGAGATGAATGTATGGATCGATAGATGGATGAAGGATGGATGATGGATGGATGGATTAACATTTGTTTTTGGTAGAGTATGTACCTGTATTCACACAGCCCAGCTGACCCTCATTGACTTTACATTCCTGAGCGGGACTGCACTGCCATGCCTCGCATGTCACAGTATTGAAAGGTGAACAAACACAGCGCTCTGTGCAGTCATCTTTTGTGAACCAGCTGTCTCCAACCTGAAAAAAGAAATTAAAATGTATTAATCATTTGATTGCACAAAGGACACTAGAAACAAAAATGAACTGAATTAAATTATACAGTTTTATTTATATTGTTTAATATCTTTTTGTGATGAAATTGTTTAAAACTTGAAAACAGAAGTAAAAGTTTCATTCAATCTTCTAAAGAACCACTCACAGGCCTGTAGTTGTTGTCCCTGTCGGTGCAACCACACTCCTTAAAGGGCACACACTGGTCTCCACTGAGGACAAATCCAAGGTCACACACACATCCCTCAACACAGGGCTCTGTACAAGTGCCTTCAGATCCAGGGTCCTGACAACTGGCTGGACATGCTGAACCACAAGGCTCATAGTGACTACCAACCTGACATTTAATAGCTGCAAGAAATGGAAATAAAGGAGGGGTGTTCAATAAACAGATGAGAACAAATGAATGAAAATAGTGGGAATAGGATAGACGAGAAACTGGAGATAATGGCCGGAGAAGGAGAGACAAAAGTACAACTGTTTTAACTCAGCCACTTTAGAGAGAAACAACACCTATTGATGGCTCCCTAATTGATGGGTGCACACTACAAAGTCTTAAAAAGGATACCAAGATACAGTTAATAGCAGGTTTTAAAGGGCGCTTTATAGAATACCTGTAGGGCTCAAACACTTACGGCAGAAGGTGTTATTTCTCCAGTTAATTGGCACCCCAGCTTGAGCGCACAGGTCAGCATAGCTTTGAATAGCTTGGCACAGTGCCACTGCGGCGCCACCGGTGCCACACTGATCAAACACACAGTTCTCAAAGTAAGGCTCGGGAGGCACCACTGCATGACATGGCTTGAAGATTCCTGGGAAAATAATGATGAATAGGCTTTAATGGTACAAAAAACAGATGTCAGAAGAACAGCCCTATAAAACTGAGAAAATCAATGAAATGAACAGATGTGCTGGAATAGAAGCATAAATAGAGCAGAATGAGGACTCTGGTACACTTTAGTCTTGACGTTCAGGTCATTGGCATTGTGTTATTCATTTTAGTATCATTCAGATATTATTATAGTTTTTTATTTGTATATTATTTTAATTTTAGTCAAAGTTTTAGTCATTTTGTTGTATGTAATTTTTATATCAGGGTTTTTTACGGTTTTAGATTTAGTTATTTTAGAACATGAAGGTAAACTAAATGAAGATGAGAAATGTTGCCTGTGCAATTAGCTGAAATAAATAAGTTTACTTTTTTTTTAATATTTTGATTTATTTCAGTTAACGTTTATTTTTTTTAAAGCTACAATTTTTTTAGGTTTTAGATTTTAATTTCAGTTAACTATAATAACTCTGGCATAAGCCACAATTTCTAAGTATAACAAAAAATCCAACCTGAGGGGAACAAAGTGGACAATAATTATGGGTGATTGAGAAAAGTAACACTAAGCCCCAAAACACTGTTAAATTATTATATCCTGCAACCAAATCATATGCTGATTTGAAATTATTTGAAAAACAAAAAAAGCACATAATGAATAAGAAAAAAATTAAATAAAACACCTACGAAAAATATAACAGAATTTTTTAATTGTGATAAAGCCTTTTAAATGTTTTATGAATTTGATCAGTGACCTCATCATCAAAGTGTTTTAAAATGTATGTTTGTGTGTATGTGTGTCCCACCATTTGGATCGGTGATCATGCCGCAGCTAGTAGGTTTCGTAGCTTCACTCTGGATCTTGTCATCACATTCAATGTCTCCTCCGCCATGAGTACAACTATGCGAGATACGAAAGGCATGAATGATTAAAGCTTCAATGATAAAAAGAGCATATTTATATAAAACAAAAAAATGAACAAAACCTTACTATTACTGGTGCAGTGCACAGTCAAATATGCTTTTAACTTACTCGGGTCTGTCATCGGGCACCTGCCAGCTCTCTCCAAGCTCATTGGTGCTGTCTGTTGGCTTTCCATCTGGCTTGATGTTGTCATCATCAGGATTATCATTATAGTTTCCTGTAATATATTATAATTATTTAAATGAATCATATAAAACTATTAATATTTGGTAAGTAACAACTCTTGAGTTGCTCTTGAGTCTTCAGTACAATCATCAAAAAGTGGGATAATTGAATTTGCAGTCTTTACCACAGAGTCCACATAACAGTCCGCTGTAGGAGGAAGGCAGGGTGACATCTGCATGATGATTTCCATCAAAACGGACGCGTAATCCAAAGTCTGTCTCAAGCACCACAAACTTGCCACTTAGGAAGATCTTGATACCTTTTGGAAGTGTGACAGGCACAGTGACCTGAACTCCACTCACCTGCAGGATGTAGGAATAAGGTAAGCTTATGTATGCACCACAGTTCTGATCTTCTGTAATCTGTTATTTAGCTCTCACAAATCTCAGAAATGCCCCTTACCTGAACTTTGCGACCCTTGCCCAAAATGACCTTTGTGTCATGGACATTGATGATAACAGATCTTACATAAGACACTTTCTTATTATTGTCTCTGTGCTCGTTCTGTGTCTCCACAGAAAAGTATGGCAAGCCAGATGTCTCATTACAGGGCTTAGTGAGGGTGTAGGAGCAGGCACCCATGAAGTGATGTACTTTATCATCAAAGGAGTTATAATGAGGGTCACCAGAAACAGAGCAAATGCCTGTACCTAAAAAAGATAAAAATGGGGAGATAAAAAAAAAATTATTTCCATGTCTCAACAGGTTTGTGCAGAACTGCATGTGTGTATGTGATAAGATGTGTAAACAAATATACCAGTGAACATGCTAAAACCTGTACTAAGTGTAAACCAGTATATAATTGTTACCAAGTGCTTTGCAGACATAGTCTCCATCTTCCAGTTGGCAACTCTCAGTAGGAAGACAGCTGGTGTTGTAACACTGAATAGTTCCTCCACCTTCACATGTACACTTCTGCTTACAGCCCTCCAGAGACCAGCTCTCATTCACCTAAACATGGCCACATTGAGAGGAATGTGTTAAAACATCAACCACATTTCTTCTTTTTTAAAACATGAATGCCTTATATTAATAAAATAAATCTTCACTATGTTTTAAGCAATGGACTATATAAATGCTAATAAATGGATATTGATTTATCCCAGTGATTCATTTGATCGGTTAACCAAAAAGGTTAGTTTAGCCAAATGAAAAGCGTCTTACTGACTGCGTCCGAAAGCTTAGGCAACTTAGGCAAATTGCCCTATGAGGCAATAGGTGTGTTCGACTTGAAGACGGCACTGCACAGACCGATCGGCGTATGACATCAAAGTATTGCGAGAGCGATTAGAGAGCAGACGGCTCTGTATGATTTTGAATCACTCATGCAGTACTTTGATACAACAAACGGCCTTCAGGGCACCACTACAATTCGACTGAACGCACCTAATGTCTTTGCGGAATGTGATACGATCATTGGATTAAGACGTGTCTTGCATAGGAGAGGCAGCATTATTTGTCTGCCGTTCTGCAGTTGGTTATAATTGGCATTTTTGAGCTTTCCGATGCAGCCGTTGTGTTGTTGAATTAATTTTTCAACCTATTCGTTAAAACATCCAGTCGACCGAATATTTGGTTATCCTTTATTCTAATTATTATAATCTGATATAAATATCCATTTTAATTCTATCCATTTTAATTAAAACGATCTATTTTTAATTGTATCATTTTTTCTAGTTAATTCCAAAAAACTATCTGCAAGTGACAAACACAACAACAGCATAAATAAAACATAAAACAGTAAAACAATCTCCATTAAAGTATTGATTTGCATAATTTATTCACGTCGTGGTGCATGGCTGGGAACTCGCGTACCGCGTCAAACACAGTATTGTTTCAAATGTGCTCAGATTGGACAGACATACAGAAGGTAAATCTTATAGTGTGGCTTTTTGAGTTGGTGCTCCTGCTGTTTAGTGTTTAAAGCATTTTTAATGACAGACACAATGTGTTTGTCACGTTTTCTGAAGAATAATATGGCACACTTAGACAAGAGGCATAAAGAAGTCATAGAGTGAAAAAACTTATAGACTTTTAAAATTACTTGTCATGGTTGCAGTGGTTTTGTGGATGTTTTGATAAAACTTTTGACAATTATTTTCATAATCTCTACCTTTATGTATATGTTTTTTTTCTTTTCTTTTCTTTTCTCTTTTTATTTATTGTATTTTTGTCTACATGCAATCACAAAAAGATCAACATGTATGTGAGGCACTAAACACTAATCTTCTTTTGTTCTCGGACCAAACGTGCAAAATCTTTATAATAAAAAAAAGAAGAAGTTATTTTCATAATCTCGTCCATGGCCCCAGAAGCCCTGGTTTTAAACTCACTGGGTGGTAGGAGCCTGAGGGGTCCACACAGCCACAATCTTTAACAGGAACACATTTGTTGTCACTGAGGATGAAGCCAGGGTCGCACTCACAGCCCTCTACACACTTCTCACTGCAGCCCGGTGGTCCATTGATACCCAGACATGTCTCCGGACAGGAGCTCACACATATGGAGTAATGGCTGTTTGGAGGACATACCAGAGCTGTAGAAAAAAGGGGTAAAGAATCAGTAAATGACTGTGAAATTAAAGCTGAAGAGAGGATGCAATGTGGGGTCTGTAGTTTCCCAGTCTCATGTCCTCTTCCCTCAGTGACGGCATTCCTGTTATAGAAGTCTAATACATAATAAAAGCAAAAAGACTAAAGCTAACATAAGTAAATCTACTCTAGCTGCATTTTTCCAATCTCCTGAACTCCATTTCAATAATTAATATTGTGCATTAGAGAAAGCTTAAAGTAGGTTTGTCACTGGGAATTTGAAATTTTATTTTCTTGCATGGATGTAACTTGCCAAATTGTACTTCTTCAGTATATGTTTAAAACGTTATACACTGTGCGATACGATACAACCTATAAGAGAGTATGACTCACGGCAGAAGTCTGGCTCCCTCCACTGATGGACAGGTGCACCTGCACTCAGGCAAGCATCGGTGTAAGCTTGAAGCTGGTCACAAAGGACCTGCTGCAGCCCTTGATAACGGCACATATCAAACACACAGCTCTGGAAGAACGGCAACGGGTTCACTACATTTATACAGTCCCTGTGAGGAGCAAATGTAAGAGAAGGTGTACATTTGTTAAGCACTAAAAATTCTTTTAACATCCTTTATTAGCAGTATTTGGAAATTTCATGGTTTGGTAAGTGGTAACCTAAAAGGTCCATTTGTGTCATTTATTCTCCCACAGTTCTCTGGGTTTGACACCACACCCTCCAGCACAGGATCACAGGGTGGTTGAGGTCCAGGGTCAGGCTTGCACCTGAAAACACAACATCATCGAACATATGAAATCGACCTAATCCTCACAACATTGTGCTGCCTGTGTGACCGGTCCTATACAACGCGCTTCGAGCGTGATTTGAACCGGGGTCTCTGGTGTGAGAGGCGGTCGTGCTAACAAGGACACTTAAGATCGCAGACTCTATCCTCAATCACTAGTACACCCCTTGAGGCTAGGGGATTGAGGTTTACATGCACAGCTCTTACTGGCCTAAGTCCATTACACCTGCATGTGCAGTTGATAAAATGCAGAAAAGAAAGATTTACTGACGTTGCATCCTCATCCTCATCAGTTTTCCAGCTGTCGCCAAACTGATGTGAGCTGTCAGATTGGGAGCCATCTGGCTTAGTAAAGTCATTATTAGGGTTTCCATCGTAGTCCCCACACAGGCCACACATCTGGTCATAGTAGGAACTGATAAAATGAGAGAGAGAGGAAAAAGAGAGAGAGATAAATGTAAAGAAGTTCGTTTCCCTAGAGTCACTTTTTTTTCTTTTTTTGCAGGATTTACTCAAGTCCTATAATCCTTAACAATCATGGTGGATCTTAGTGTTTCCTGACAAATACTTCAGGTCAGAGTTATGTACTGTGTATATATTTCACTGAGTCTGTTTTCAGAGTTTTAGTACCTGGGAACAGAGATCTTGGCGTAATGGTTGCCGTCCCACTTTACCTCCAGGCCGAACGAAGTTGTGAGGATTACATATTGGCCAGCAAGAGACAGAGAAATGAGCGGAGATGGCGAGTGGGGGAGGGACACCCTGAGTCCATTTACCTGGATGTGTGAAAAAGAGATAAACAATAGAGATGGATTGAAGACTGCTGTTATCTTCGACTAGAAGAAATGTGATTCTGAACAGATTAGGAACAACTGAAAGAAAATAATTTGATAAGAGGAGTGTCTCAAAACAATTGTCTTCATTTACTTAATGCCATAATTTAAGAGAGACTAAATCATATTTTAGCTGTCTCAATTCTTCATCTTGAGATTACAGAATGACGTCAGTGGTGGTTAAATGATGGCAGCTGCTGTGGATACTGACCAGAGTTCTCCTGTTTTTCATCATTGTCACAGTGACACCATCAACAGTCACGTACAGTTTCCTCAGGTAAGAAACACCAGAAATTCCTCTCTCTTCATTTTTACCCTCTATGGAGAACCAGGGGCCTGCAGACACAGAAGTGAGGAAAGTAAAGTTATTTTAAATTCTTATTTAAACTTCATTGTTAAGTTAATATGGGGAACATTTAATGTACATTGAATAAATATTAGGAATGTCAGGATTTTTTGTTTCTCCATAACACCTACTGATGACCAAAGCATTCTAATGGCACTGCTGATTGTGGATGGTTTTAACATGGTTTTGGCCATTGCTTACCGGTGTTGTTTTTACAGGTGCGGGCCAGAGTGTAGGTGCAAGTGCCCATGAAGCTGTAGTATTTGCCATCAAAGGTGTTATAATGAGGGTCACCAGAGATAATACAGTCTTGAGATCCTGGGGGATTGTGGAAAGATTAAGTATTTATAAGTACATCAGCCATCTTTTAAGTGCTAAAGTTTGTGTAAAGTGCAATAGTATATTGTCGGATATACTTTTCGTATATGTAATGAAAAGTTTGTGATGTTATAATCTGTTTGCATGTAATACAACATCCTACTACCATGGTATGCTATTAAATAAAGTAAGTTCACACGCATAGTCAAGCTACAGTCTCCATTTCTCAAGCCAAATATACACAATACAATGTGTAATCAAATATTAAGAAGGATTAATTACAAATAGCATCTGTCTTTCAGAGTTAATGCAAGCCAAGACCAGTTGTTGTCTTATTAATGCACATACATGCTGGTCAAAGCCAAACTAGTATCTAAATTTGTTAGCTCAACATTGCAAAACTGGACTAGTATGATTTTAAGGCAGACATAAAAAAGAGACAATTATTGCTTTAGCCTGTCTGAAATTTGATGGATGGATGAAAAGTGAATGGACATGCACTTACTGAGTTTACCTAACTATGGTACTCACCTTCTGGGTAACACCCAATTACACCATCCTGTACTCCACATTGTTCCATAGGTGGACAGTCAGCAGCACTACAGGAAACGAACGGGGGGTTACACTTACAGAGTAGCTCACAGTCCTTGGTGTAGAACTCTTCACCTGGCTAAATCCATGCAGAGAAGAAATATGTTAGTTTGATGAAAAATACTACTTGATTGACTATAACAAACCATCGCTGTCCTAAATGATTCCACCTACAGTTTCCTCACCTGATAATAATGTCCATTATGCTTGCAGCCACATGTGTCTTCTTTCACGCACTGGCCAGCACTGAGGATGTATCCAGGGTCACAAACACATCCTTCAGAACAAGGCCCAGTGCACTGATTTGGTGGAATTGGGTTACAGGAAGGTTGGCAAATTGGGGCGCATGATTCAAAATGACTGTTGGGTGGGCATTTTAGAGCTGGAGAGGAAGAATGTGTATTAGTGCTAGTCATAAACTTCACTCTATCTGACAGTATGATAAATAGTACAAGCCACTGATGTCAGCAGTTTTTGTTAGAGGTTGTGGTTGAGGAATCTGTATTTTTCAGACATACGACAGAAGGTGCTGTTTCTCCAGGGTCCAATTGTGACGCCACGGTCCTGACATTCGGTGACGTAGGACTCTATTGCTTCACACAATGCAGAATGAGCTCCATCCAGCTCACACACATCAAACAAACAGTCTTGGAAGAAACCCTATACACACAGGGTTAAGATATGTAAGTATCTTTTATATGGTTAAAATTACACACTAAAGCATTTTGAATAATCTGACTTGACTTCACTCACATTTGGGTTGACTTTTGGATGGCAAGCAGCAAACGGGCCATTGGTGTCCAATATGAGACCACAGTAAGCAGGCCCTTCATACAACTCCTGCTCAGCATCTGTACATCCTGGGGTTGGGTCGACCACTGGCTTGTTACACCTGAAAGGCAGAATCAAAGTTAGTCATCTATGATATGAATTAATAGATAACATACGGTAGATGAGTCTTTTAGAACTAACAGTATGTGCATTGCGTATTAACTTACTCAGGGTCTGTGTTCCAGCTGTGGCCAAAGTCATTGGGGTTTTGGACCAGTTCACCAGTCGGGGTCTGGAAGTCATCCTTAGGGTCTCTGTTGTAGTCCCCACACAGTCCACAAAGCTTGTCCTCATAGCTGTAAAATGATCACAAGCATGTAGAAACATTTAAAAGTGGATCAAGTTGTAATAGTTATTAAAAAGACTTTTATAAGAACCATACTCACTCCTTGATAACTTTAATGTCCATAAAGTGGTTTCCATCGTAACGTACAGTAACTCCAAAGTTCAAGACCACTGTGTAGTGCTTGCCAGACATAAAAATGTCAACACCACTGACAGGACTCAGAGGAATGTTCACTTTGGTACCATTGACCTGAGAAAAGCCATAAAACATAACTGTCCATTTGAAAGTGCCTCTACATAAGATGTCTACACAGTATATGAACATCAGCAGTAATATTGAAATTAATGTTCTTTTCTCTGACCTGCACAGTTCCTCCTTTCAGAATGGACACTATCACTCCCAGCGCATGGACATGAACTGCTTTTACATAGCTGATATAAGGATTGTTGTAGCGATTCTCATTATCTATGTATACAGCAAAGTACGGCACATCTGTGCTGTTACAAAGTTCAGACATCAGGTAAGAACAGTTTCCCATGAAGTCGTAGCGCCGCTTATCAAAGGAGGTGTAATGGGGGTCACCAGAAGCAATACAGGTGGAAGTTCCTGTGAGTGAAAAATATTTTGATGTCAAAGATATAAATTAAAAAAATAGTTAAAGGGAATATTGTTGTTGTTGTTGTTTTTTACATTACCTTTAGGGTAGCAGCCGTGCACTCCACCAACCTCCCGACATTCTTCTGTCACAGAGTCACAGGTGTTGTCCACACAGTCGAAAGTGTAGTTGCCGGCACAGCGACACAACTTGGAACAGCCATTTCCAAAAATGATCTCACCAGGCTGAGTGTAAATACAGAACAAGTTTAGAGCAAAGGCTTGGGTCTCAGAAATGGATAAAAATACAGCCTCACATCAACGACAACTCTTGTACCTCAAAGTAATTGTTTTCTTCATCCAGGCACCCACACTGCTCAATAGGAACGCAGCGCCGGCCACGGAAAACAAATCCTGGTTTACAGAAGCAGCCGCTGATGCAAGAACCAGAGCAGTTGGTGGAGGGTTCTGCGCAGCTAGGATTACAGGCTGGGCCGCAATCAATGTATTCAGAGTCTGGAGGGCAGTTCACTGTTGGGACACATGAAGAGTTGTTTAGCTTTACAAATCTTGTAATTTCTTGATAGAGCAGGAGCAGGTACTCATGAAGAGATCTACTTTATTATCAGAGGAGGCAATGAGGGTCCATAGAGGCTAAACAAATTCTTATATCTAAAGAGAAAGATAAAAATGAAATCTGTGATCTGTCAGGAGTCTTAATTGGTTTGTGTACAACTGCATGTGTGTATATTCGTGATGTGTTAATATGTGTAAATAAATGTACCCGTACATGTGCTCAAAACATCATTATGTATAAACCAGTACTATAATTGTTACCACTTGGTTTGCAGACATAGTCTCCATCTTCCAGTTGGCAACTCTCAGTAGGAAGACAGCTGGTGTCGTAACACTGAATAGTTCCTCCACCTTCACATGTACACTTCTGCTTACAGCCCTCCAGAGACCAGCTCTCATTCACCTAAACATGGCCACATTGAGAGGAATGTCTGTCATTTTTGGAGTGCTTTCATGAATGTTGAAATCAAAGTTATGGGTCTTATTTTCATAATCTCGTCCATGGCCCCAGAAGCCCACGAGTCGGCCCTGGTTTTAAACTCACTGGGTGGTAGGAGCCTGAGGGGTCCACACAGCCACAGTCTTTAACAGGAACACATTTGTTATCACTGAGGATGAAGCCAGGGTCGCACTCACAGCCCTCTACACACTTCTCACTGCAGCCCGGTGGTCCATTGATACCCAGACATGTCTCCGGACAGGAGCTCACACATATGGAGTAATGGCTGTTTGGAGGACATACCAGAGCTGTAGAAAAAAGGGGTAAAGAATCAGTAAATGACTGTGAAATTAAAGCTGAAGAGAGGATGCAATGTGGGGTATGTAGTTTCCCAGTCTCATGTCCTCTTCCCTCAGTGACGGCATTCCTGTTATAGAAGTCTAATACATAATAAAAGCAAAAAGACTAAAGCTAACATAAGTAATCTACTCTAGCTGCATTTTTCCAATCTCCTGAACTCCATTTCAATAATTAATATTGTGCATTAGAGAAAGCTTAAAGTAGGTTTGTCACTGGGAATTTGAAATTTTATTTTCTTGCATGGATGTAACTTGCCAAATTGTACTTCTTCAGTATATGTTTAAAACGTTATACACTGTGCGATACGATACAACCTATAAGAGAGTATGACTCACGGCAGAAGTCTGGCTCCCTCCACTGATGGACAGGTGCACCTGCACTCAGGCAAGCATCGGTGTAAGCTTGAAGCTGGTCACAAAGGACCTGCTGCAGCCCTTGATAACGGCACATATCAAACACACAGCTCTGGAAGAACGGCAACGGGTTCACTACATTTATACAGTCCCTGTGAGGAGCAAATGTAAGAGAAAGTGTACATTTGTTAAGCACTAAAAATTCTTTTAACATCCTTTATTAGCAGTATTTGGAAATTTCATGGTTTGGTAAGTGGTAACCTAAAAGGTCCATTTGTGTCATTTATTCTCCCACAGTTCTCTGGGTTTGACACCACACCCTCCAGCACAGGATCACAGGGTGGTTGAGGTCCAGGGTCAGGCTTGCACCTGAAAACACAACATCATCGAACATATGAAATCGACCTAATCCTCACAACATTGTGCTGCCTGTGTGACCGGTCCTATACAACGCGCTTCGAGCGTGATTTGAACCGGGGTCTCTGGTGTGAGAGGCGGTCGTGCTAACAAGGACACTTAAGATCGCAGACTCTATCCTCAATCACTAGTACACCCCTTGAGGCTAGGGGATTGAGGTTTACATGCACAGCTCTTACTGGCCTAAGTCCATTACACCTGCATGTGCAGTTGATAAAATGCAGAAAAGAAAGATTTACTGACGTTGCATCCTCATCCTCATCAGTTTTCCAGCTGTCGCCAAACTGATGTGAGCTGTCAGATTGGGAGCCATCTGGCTTAGTAAAGTCATTATTAGGGTTTCCATCGTAGTCCCCACACAGGCCACACATCTGGTCATAGTAGGAACTGATAAAATGAGAGAGAGAGGAAAAAGAGAGAGAGATAAATGTAAAGAAGTTCGTTTCCCTAGAGTCACTTTTTTTTCTTTTTTTGCAGGATTTACTCAAGTCCTATAATCCTTAACAATCATGGTGGATCTTAGTGTTTCCTGACAAATACTTCAGGTCAGAGTTATGTACTGTGTATATATTTCACTGAGTCTGTTTTCAGAGTTTTAGTACCTGGGAACAGAGATCTTGGCGTAATGGTTGCCGTCCCACTTTACCTCCAGGCCGAACGAAGTTGTGAGGATTACATATTGGCCAGCAAGAGACAGAGAAATGAGCGGAGATGGCGAGTGGGGGAGGGACACCCTGAGTCCATTTACCTGGATGTGTGAAAAAGAGATAAACAATAGAGATGGATTGAAGACTGCTGTTATCTTCGACTAGAAGAAATGTGATTCTGAACAGATTAGGAACAACTGAAAGAAAATAATTTGATAAGAGGAGTGTCTCAAAACAATTGTCTTCATTTACTTAATGCCATAATTTAAGAGAGACTAAATCATATTTTAGCTGTCTCAATTCTTCATCTTGAGATTACAGAATGACGTCAGTGGTGGTTAAATGATGGCAGCTGCTGTGGATACTGACCAGAGTTCTCCTGTTTTTCATCATTGTCACAGTGACACCATCAACAGTCACGTACAGTTTCCTCAGGTAAGAAACACCAGAAATTCCTCTCTCTTCATTTTTACCCTCTATGGAGAACCAGGGGCCTGCAGACACAGAAGTGAGGAAAGTAAAGTTATTTTAAATTCTTATTTAAACTTCATTGTTAAGTTAATATGGGGAACATTTAATGTACATTGAATAAATATTAGGAATGTCAGGATTTTTTGTTTCTCCATAACACCTACTGATGACCAAAGCATTCTAATGGCACTGCTGATTGTGGATGGTTTTAACATGGTTTTGGCCATTGCTTACCGGTGTTGTTTTTACAGGTGCGGGCCAGAGTGTAGGTGCAAGTGCCCATGAAGCTGTAGTATTTGCCATCAAAGGTGTTATAATGAGGGTCACCAGAGATAATACAGTCTTGAGATCCTGGGGGATTGTGGAAAGATTAAGTATTTATAAGTACATCAGCCATCTTTTAAGTGCTAAAGTTTGTGTAAAGTGCAATAGTATATTGTCGGATATACTTTTCGTATATGTAATGAAAAGTTTGTGATGTTATAATCTGTTTGCATGTAATACAACATCCTACTACCATGGTATGCTATTAAATAAAGTAAGTTCACACGCATAGTCAAGCTACAGTCTCCATTTCTCAAGCCAAATATACACAATACAATGTGTAATCAAATATTAAGAAGGATTAATTACAAATAGCATCTGTCTTTCAGAGTTAATGCAAGCCAAGACCAGTTGTTGTCTTATTAATGCACATACATGCTGGTCAAAGCCAAACTAGTATCTAAATTTGTTAGCTCAACATTGCAAAACTGGACTAGTATGATTTTAAGGCAGACATAAAAAAGAGACAATTATTGCTTTAGCCTGTCTGAAATTTGATGGATGGATGAAAAGTGAATGGACATGCACTTACTGAGTTTACCTAACTATGGTACTCACCTTCTGGGTAACACCCAATTACACCATCCTGTACTCCACATTGTTCCATAGGTGGACAGTCAGCAGCACTACAGGAAACGAACGGGGGGTTACACTTACAGAGTAGCTCACAGTCCTTGGTGTAGAACTCTTCACCTGGCTAAATCCATGCAGAGAAGAAATATGTTAGTTTGATGAAAAATACTACTTGATTGACTATAACAAACCATCGCTGTCCTAAATGATTCCACCTACAGTTTCCTCACCTGATAATAATGTCCATTATGCTTGCAGCCACATGTGTCTTCTTTCACGCACTGGCCAGCACTGAGGATGTATCCAGGGTCACAAACACATCCTTCAGAACAAGGCCCAGTGCACTGATTTGGTGGAATTGGGTTACAGGAAGGTTGGCAAATTGGGGCGCATGATTCAAAATGACTGTTGGGTGGGCATTTTAGAGCTGGAGAGGAAGAATGTGTATTAGTGCTAGTCATAAACTTCACTCTATCTGACAGTATGATAAATAGTACAAGCCACTGATGTCAGCAGTTTTTGTTAGAGGTTGTGGTTGAGGAATCTGTATTTTTCAGACATACGACAGAAGGTGCTGTTTCTCCAGGGTCCAATTGTGACGCCACGGTCCTGACATTCGGTGACGTAGGACTCTATTGCTTCACACAATGCAGAATGAGCTCCATCCAGCTCACACACATCAAACAAACAGTCTTGGAAGAAACCCTATACACACAGGGTTAAGATATGTAAGTATCTTTTATATGGTTAAAATTACACACTAAAGCATTTTGAATAATCTGACTTGACTTCACTCACATTTGGGTTGACTTTTGGATGGCAAGCAGCAAACGGGCCATTGGTGTCCAATATGAGACCACAGTAAGCAGGCCCTTCATACAACTCCTGCTCAGCATCTGTACATCCTGGGGTTGGGTCGACCACTGGCTTGTTACACCTGAAAGGCAGAATCAAAGTTAGTCATCTATGATATGAATTAATAGATAACATACGGTAGATGAGTCTTTTAGAACTAACAGTATGTGCATTGCGTATTAACTTACTCAGGGTCTGTGTTCCAGCTGTGGCCAAAGTCATTGGGGTTTTGGACCAGTTCACCAGTCGGGGTCTGGAAGTCATCCTTAGGGTCTCTGTTGTAGTCCCCACACAGTCCACAAAGCTTGTCCTCATAGCTGTAAAATGATCACAAGCATGTAGAAACATTTAAAAGTGGATCAAGTTGTAATAGTTATTAAAAAGACTTTTATAAGAACCATACTCACTCCTTGATAACTTTAATGTCCATAAAGTGGTTTCCATCGTAACGTACAGTAACTCCAAAGTTCAAGACCACTGTGTAGTGCTTGCCAGACATAAAAATGTCAACACCACTGACAGGACTCAGAGGAATGTTCACTTTGGTACCATTGACCTGAGAAAAGCCATAAAACATAACTGTCCATTTGAAAGTGCCTCTACATAAGATGTCTACACAGTATATGAACATCAGCAGTAATATTGAAATTAATGTTCTTTTCTCTGACCTGCACAGTTCCTCCTTTCAGAATGGACACTATCACTCCCAGCGCATGGACATGAACTGCTTTTACATAGCTGATATAAGGATTGTTGTAGCGATTCTCATTATCTATGTATACAGCAAAGTACGGCACATCTGTGCTGTTACAAAGTTCAGACATCAGGTAAGAACAGTTTCCCATGAAGTCGTAGCGCCGCTTATCAAAGGAGGTGTAATGGGGGTCACCAGAAGCAATACAGGTGGAAGTTCCTGTGAGTGAAAAATATTTTGATGTCAAAGATATAAATTAAAAAAATAGTTAAAGGGAATATTGTTGTTGTTGTTGTTTTTTACATTACCTTTAGGGTAGCAGCCGTGCACTCCACCAACCTCCCGACATTCTTCTGTCACAGAGTCACAGGTGTTGTCCACACAGTCGAAAGTGTAGTTGCCGGCACAGCGACACAACTTGGAACAGCCATTTCCAAAAATGATCTCACCAGGCTGAGTGTAAATACAGAACAAGTTTAGAGCAAAGGCTTGGGTCTCAGAAATGGATAAAAATACAGCCTCACATCAACGACAACTCTTGTACCTCAAAGTAATTGTTTTCTTCATCCAGGCACCCACACTGCTCAATAGGAACGCAGCGCCGGCCACGGAAAACAAATCCTGGTTTACAGAAGCAGCCGCTGATGCAAGAACCAGAGCAGTTGGTGGAGGGTTCTGCGCAGCTAGGATTACAGGCTGGGCCGCAATCAATGTATTCAGAGTCTGGAGGGCAGTTCACTGTTGGGACACATGAAGAGTTGTTTAGCTTTACAAATCTTGTAATTTCTTGATAGAGCAGGAGCAGGTACTCATGAAGAGATCTACTTTATTATCAGAGGAGGCAATGAGGGTCCATAGAGGCTAAACAAATTCTTATATCTAAAGAGAAAGATAAAAATGAAATCTGTGATCTGTCAGGAGTCTTAATTGGTTTGTGTACAACTGCATGTGTGTATATTCGTGATGTGTTAATATGTGTAAATAAATGTACCCGTACATGTGCTCAAAACATCATTATGTATAAACCAGTACTATAATTGTTACCACTTGGTTTGCAGACATAGTCTCCATCTTCCAGTTGGCAACTCTCAGTAGGAAGACAGCTGGTGTCGTAACACTGAATAGTTCCTCCACCTTCACATGTACACTTCTGCTTACAGCCCTCCAGAGACCAGCTCTCATTCACCTAAACATGGCCACATTGAGAGGAATGTCTGTCATTTTTGGAGTGCTTTCATGAATGTTGAAATCAAAGTTATGGGTCTTATTTTCATAATCTCGTCCATGGCCCCAGAAGCCCACGAGTCGGCCCTGGTTTTAAACTCACTGGGTGGTAGGAGCCTGAGGGGTCCACACAGCCACAGTCTTTAACAGGAACACATTTGTTATCACTGAGGATGAAGCCAGGGTCGCACTCACAGCCCTCTACACACTTCTCACTGCAGCCCGGTGGTCCATTGATACCCAGACATGTCTCCGGACAGGAGCTCACACATATGGAGTAATGGCTGTTTGGAGGACATACCAGAGCTGTAGAAAAAAGGGGTAAAGAATCAGTAAATGACTGTGAAATTAAAGCTGAAGAGAGGATGCAATGTGGGGTATGTAGTTTCCCAGTCTCATGTCCTCTTCCCTCAGTGACGGCATTCCTGTTATAGAAGTCTAATACATAATAAAAGCAAAAAGACTAAAGCTAACATAAGTAATCTACTCTAGCTGCATTTTTCCAATCTCCTGAACTCCATTTCAATAATTAATATTGTGCATTAGAGAAAGCTTAAAGTAGGTTTGTCACTGGGAATTTGAAATTTTATTTTCTTGCATGGATGTAACTTGCCAAATTGTACTTCTTCAGTATATGTTTAAAACGTTATACACTGTGCGATACGATACAACCTATAAGAGAGTATGACTCACGGCAGAAGTCTGGCTCCCTCCACTGATGGACAGGTGCACCTGCACTCAGGCAAGCATCGGTGTAAGCTTGAAGCTGGTCACAAAGGACCTGCTGCAGCCCTTGATAACGGCACATATCAAACACACAGCTCTGGAAGAACGGCAACGGGTTCACTACATTTATACAGTCCCTGTGAGGAGCAAATGTAAGAGAAGGTGTACATTTGTTAAGCACTAAAAATTCTTTTAACATCCTTTATTAGCAGTATTTGGAAATTTCATGGTTTGGTAAGTCCTAACCTAAAAGGTCCATTTGTGTCATTTATTCTCCCACAGTTCTCTGGGTTTGACACCACACCCTCCAGCACAGGATCACAGGGTGGTTGAGGTCCAGGGTCAGGCTTGCACCTGAAAACACAGCATCATCGAACATATGAAATCAACCTAATCCTCAAAACATTGTGCTGCCTGTCTGACCGGTCCTTTACAACGCGCTTCGAGCGTGATTTGAACCGGGTCTCTGGTTTGAGAGGCGGGCGTGCTAACAAAGACACTTAAGATCGCAGACTCTATCGTCAAT